>CAWUFW010015514.1:0-357362 GCA_963921515.1 Calotriton arnoldi
TAAGGGTGATGCAGTGAGCTTACAAGTGTCTAACCGCTTGGAGGCTGTCGCAGACGCAGATAAACCACGCGAATTACCAAAGATTATTGCAAAGGCTTATAAAACTATTGGCCGCAATAGTCTGGGAGTTAAGCCTTTTACTCAAACGCAGACGCAATCACAAATGCCAAAGGCCCAACCTGATAAGGACGGGTGCCCGTTCTTTCCAAAAAAGAACTGGAAAAATAAAAAACAGGGGCAGCAACAGCAGAAGCAAGGTTCGCGTGCTGGATCACCGACACCTGAGTCTTCTGCGCGTACTTATGATTTGCGCGACTGCGCGAAAATTAAGACTCCTGATAGATTTCAAGTCCCTGATCAGCGCTCTCCTTGTTCTTTACAGGACACATCGGACCCTCAAGTTGGTGGAGGGGAGCGCCAGGATCGTGGCAAGGGTCCAGCTGGTCAACAGGGACGAGATCAACCTCGACAGTTTGACACAAAAGCCAAACAAGAGGAACTGCCTCATTTTAGACCCCCGTTTCAGAAGAAAAAAGTTGCAGCTTTAACAGCAAGATATGCCTCAGATGGTGAGAACGCGACTCCTGGACTGGACTTGGGTGGTGACTCTGCTCAACAGCGCAGCGGAAGTTACCATAGTGCAGGAGGCACTGCGTCCCTGTCTGGAGGCAACAGCAACTGATACATTCATAACTGTGGAAACAGCACATACCCGGGTTGCCCCCCCCGGATAGACTGTATGAAGTAATTTTCCAAATTGAAGGTGATGTACAACGTCCAATCAGGGCGGTTTTCTGGGAAAATCTAACCTCCTTGTTCGACATTTTGTTGGCGGAGGCAGATTGGCCTCCACCATTTGTGTTAGCCGCTTCTAGAGGGGAGGACGGGAAACTTCTGAGTTTTTCGCGTTACGTCCCTGAGGAGCATGCAAAGGCTTTAGCAGCTGAGTGGACTTTGGCCCTTGCTCCAGCGGTGTACCGTAATCAAGTGGGCTGGGATATTGATTTTCCGGCTCATGAGATACCTTTACGATCTACGCCACAGCCCCAACCGCAATATCCAATCAAACGCGAAGCTAAGGCACACGTTTGTGACATTCTAACACAGTTAGAGTATCAGGGAGTGATTGAATCATGTACATCACCGATGAATAATCCTCTATTTACGATATCAAAACCTGACGGTTCATATCGCATTGTGTTGGATGACTGAAATTTGAATAGTCATTGTCGTACTTTTGCTGTGCAAAACACACACAGCTCTGCGCTAGTGAACAATCTTGTTCGTAAAAAATACAAAACTACACTGGTCATTTCGAATGGTTTCTACAGTCACAATTTGGCCCCTAGGAGCCGTGACTTGACAGCATTCACCGCCGTCGGAAATCAGAAAAAATTTACACGCTTGCCTATGGGGTATAAGAACAGCCCGGGGCATTTGCTGCGCGTGTTGTGTCTTTGTTACACAACATAGATCCAGATGCGTTCTCGTACGTAGATGATATCTATCTCACGGACGATGAGCTTATGCCGCATCTTGTCCGAGTCGACCGCATAATTTCTGTGTTCGCCAACTATGGATATAAATACAATTTTGCAAAGTCACACATCGCTCATTTGGCGGTGCTCTTTTTGGGCTATGAGCTCAATAATGAGGGAAAGGGGTTAGCCCCCACTTTCTGGAGAAATGTGCACATTTGCAACCCCCTTCTACACTGAAGAAACTTCAGTCCTTGCTGGGATTTTTTAATTTCGAGAGGACTTACATTCCCGATTAGGCCCAGCGTATCAAGCCGCTTTATGCGTTGATACAACCGACATATTCTTCTGCCAGCTGGCTTCCGGAACATACCTCTCTCCTACAGTCTTTGCAGTCTGACATGCTTGCAACAAACTACTTGTTGATGCGTGATAACACCACGAACCTGGTGATACGTATCATACCGGGAAGGTGGGTTTCACTTACTTGACGTTCAATGAGGGGGACACAGTACCTATTGCATACAAATCGCATTTGTACACTGCGGCTGAAATGCGTTTTTCCAATTTTGATTTTTTTTTACCGGCGGTCCAAATGGCGATTCTGAAAGAACGTTCACTGGCGCAAGGTAAATGCATTCTTATGGTCACGCCCTTCCCTGCTTTGGAGGCCGTGACTAAGGCAAGTGTACCTAACTCTAAAGCATTACATCCCCGTTGGATACAATGGGCTACGTCTTTGACATCATCTGATGTCACGTTTATCTTTGACCCTGCACTTCAGACACAGGAGTTTTTACAGTATGAACATGTTCATCCTGCTCCGTTGTCCTTGCTTGCTTTACATGAGTACAAATGTATCATTTACACCGATGGCTCGGCTCAACCGGCCACCGGTTCCAAGCACGCTTATTCGGCGCCTTGTGCAATTGTGGCTGGCTCCATTGTCGATGGAGAGTTTAAGTCCTCCATAGTGCATACTCAAGCACTTGGGGACTGTACGGCACAATTGGCGGAGCTGCGAGCTCTTGTATGTGAATACTCTTATTGTGTGCGATTCTTACTACTGTGTTCAGTCTTTTAATGACAACTTATTCTTTTGGACTCGAAATGACTATCAAGATTCTAAAGGCAGCTTAATTAAGCATAAAACGCTTTGGGTTCGAGTGGCAGACCTTAAAGAACATCTGCCCCTCACACATGTTATACATACTCTTGGCCATCAGCGAGAGGGAGCACATGCTCTTGGTAATTCTTTGGCTGACGAAGCAGCCTAATCTGCAGTAGCCACGTGTTCCGTAGCAGCAGTTACAAGGTCCATGACTAAAATAGATAATGATATTCTGGCAGCGGTAGCTGCTACAAGGGAGGGAACTGCTTATCCTCAGGGTTTCCCTTCGAAATACTCTTATCATATATCTCCCAAACAAGTTCCTTACGCATCTATTCCATCTGTTGGGGATCGGCTGATTCCCAACATGGACCGCAGACTTGCTTTGATCAGAGCCGCACACGAGGGCATGGCTTCTGCCCATGCCGGGGTGTCTGCGACAGTCTCAATTTTACAGCAACGTTATTGGTGGCGTGGTTTATATAAACAAACCCGTAATTATGTGCTTTCTTGTGACATTTGTCAACAAATCAAACCTTCTACGGTGTCATGGCCACCACAAACACAGCTATGTATTTCTAATCAACCATTTGGCTGTGTATATCTTAATCACTGCGGTCCGTTCTCTTCTGATACTGCATATAAATACATTTTAGTTGCAGTTGATTCGTGCACAAGATTCCTTTGGGTTTGGCCACAACGCAGTGCTGATGCTCGAACTGTCATCAGGGATTTGCGCGTCTTTGTCGGGATGTTTACCTGTGGCACCTTCCATTCCGACCAAGGTCCAGCGTTCGTCTCTCAGGCTTACAAGGATGCGATGAAGTCAATGGGGGTGCTGGTGCAGTTTTCGTCTCCATACAGGCCTGAGGGCAATTCAATTGTGGAGCGAATGAACCGTGACTTAAAGCAATCCTTGACAGCTAGAGTCTTAGGTACTGGCAGGAACTGGCTGGCCCATTTGTATGGTGTTCAACGTGCACTCAATAATCTCCCTAGAAGATCTCTGGGTGGGCGGACCCCATACGAAATGCTCTTTGGCATTAAAATGTTTGTAATTCAACAACAAAGACCTGGCATTGGTAGGCACTTTTTTATCAATTCATATATATTAGTACGTAGGATTTCTTATAGGGCGATATACTAATCTTTTCCCAAGCTCAGTAGTTCTTTTTCATGAACTCTGACCTAATCCCCGTGCCTTAATAATTCATAATTTAAAAACCCACATTGGGGAAAAAGGATATACCAGTCAACAGTCAATTCACTCGACCACCACCAGTCAACATTAAAGTATGTACATATTCCAGAAATAGGATGGTGTCAAAGAGTGTAGGAAAATGAGAAAGTATCTCACGTGCGCACCACCAGAGGAGCTACTGGCAGGTTCTCACCAGCTTGCCCACGTATTTATCATCATCGATAACTTTCTCATATATAGTGAAATATGTGTCCAGTGCGGGAAAGATAAAGAAATTGAAAAGAAAAACACGACCCCAAGAAGAATGAGACCAAAGAAGCCTCAATAAAAAATGGGTACAACTCACATACACACTCCTAGCTTTTTATTTCCACAGAGTGAGTTGGCCCAGTATTAAAAACACAGCATGTTGTTAACCACTTAGAGGATGGCCAACATGTTTCATTGCCTTTTCAAGGTAGCGGCAAATTCATCAGGGCAACCGAGGTCAGCAATCACCTCCTGGACCTTTGTACATCAAAAAGAGTGACTAGTTGGGACGATTGCCCGCGCGTGGTTGCATTTCAAACGGTGAAGTTTGAGCAACAGAGGTGCTTTGAAAAGGGGAGAATAAGTATAAATTATATACACCCCTGCAACTAAGTGAGAGCTGGTATGTGGGCCAATGGTTCTCACTAGTCACTCTTTTGATGTACAAAGGTCCAGGGAGGTGATTGCTGACCTCGGTTGCCCTGATGGATTTGCCGCTACCTTTGAAAGGCAATGAAACATGTTGGCCATCCTCTAAGTGGTTAACAACATGCTGTGTTTTTAATACTGGGCCAACTCACTCTGTGGAAATAAAAAGCTAGGAGTGTGTGTGAGTTGTACCCATTTTTTATTGAGGCTTCTTTGGTCTCATTCTTCTTGGGGTCGTGTTTTTCTTTTCAATTTCTTTATCTTTCCCGCACTGGACACATATTTCACTATATATGAGAAAGTTATCGATGATGATAAATACGTGGGCAAGCTGGTGAGAACCTGCCAGTAGCTCCTCTGGTGGTGCGCACGTGAGATACTTTCTCATTTTCCTACACTCTTTGACACCATCCTATTTCTGGAATATGTACATACTTTAATGTTGACTGGTGGTGGCGAGTGAATTGACTGTTGACTGGTATATCCTTTTTCCCCAATGTGGGTTTTTAAATTATGAATTATTAAGGCATCGGGGATTAGGTCAGAGTTCATGAAAAGAACTACTGAGCTTGGGAAAGATTAGTATACGCCCTATAAGAAATCCTACGTACTAATATATATGAATTGATAAAAAAGTGCCTACCAATGCCAGGTCTTTGTTGTTGAATTATATGTTGATTTGAGGGTGGCCTGGCATTTAGATTCCCTCTGTAGCTCCTTGTTGGATTGCATTAAAATGTTTGTGCCAGACCTTGATGGTCTAGACGTTGTGGCGGCAGCTGCAACCTTTGACGTAGATAATCATTCTACTGTGTTACAGGATCTACAAAAGACCCGTGACAGCTACTCAACTGAACATTTACCCTCTTCCAATGATGCAGCACTGCTGATTCCGGTTGCCGGCTGGCTTCCTAAGATTGGAGATCTGGTACGAGAAAAGTTGGAGAACAAGAAAGAATTTGGTCCCTCTTATCGTGCACCGGTTCCGGTACTTGGATTGAAGGGTACTCGTACAGTCATTTTACCACCTTTACCTGCTCGCAAAGACAACAGATACAGCTCAATGGACAATGTCAAGCTACACCGTCTGGCCGATTCTGAATAGTGCCACACCTGCAGTTTCGTGCAACGCTATTTCTTTGAATCCGGTCCCCTCAACCACTACGAATAAAAACAGTGCCAGTGAGGCTGAGATGGAAACTGCTGTTGACCTTTCTCCTGTTTTGCCTCCTATCTCTTCCAACACAGATGTCGAGTATACGTATCCCACTGACGAGTCCAACAGGGAAGTGCCGAGCGATCCTTGACAACATCATGCTGATACCTCTCACCCACCTTTAATACCGAGGGGTGAAAACAGGTATTTTGGGGACCATGCCAGCTTCTCTTATGACTCATCCTCCTCGTCTTCTAGTTTTGCAGTTCCACCAACTAAATTAAGTGTTTTCATCTCTTGGTTCTAAAAGACGTACATGGTCCCCCCATGGACCTACATCTGGTTGGTGCTTATCCTAATTTTCCTCTTTATGTCGATTGGATTTGTAACAGTATTCTTCTTACTCATCAATGGTCATTATTTGCCAGAACACTCTGCTGTGAACTTGGTCGATGGAACTCTGGCCCCACACACATCGTCCCACATCATGAAACGTGATCAGACTCTTGTGAACATTTCAGCATTTTCGGTTGCAGATGGCATCGTTTGGGATAAAGTAGCTTTCGAAGTTCACGGCCCGACGGAGGTGCTCAGGGTGCTATACGTGTTTCGCATCTCATTAGGAGATGTGGTAACACAGGACATACATTCTGATGATTGGGATGTGCAAGCAGTTCATTCATTGTTTTCTGATTTAAAATATTATGCTGATTTTGATGCTGAGGATTTGTATTTAAATTCTGCCAATTATGCTGATCTCTTCTGTAATCAACACTATGGGCATCATTTTTTGCATAAAACAAATACTTTAAGGCCGGTTTTTAATTACACTCAATGGGAACATTGTCCTACTCCCATAAAGGGGAGTTCGGAAATTCTTAGAAATAAGTTTACATATTTTACAGATTATACCACGTCCAATCCGGGATCCTATTTCTTTAAACTACATTTGTCATCTCAATCTAAATTTATCCTGACCCACACTAAATTGATTTATTCCAACTCTTTTAGGACTAAATTGGCCACACAGGGTTATGATCACTGGAAAGGGACCATTGATTTCAAATCAATTTGGGGCACAAAGGCTTGGCAGGTTCAGGGAACTGAGGCTCTGCATCGTGCCTGCCTAATCCCGGTTCAAATATTATTTTTAAATGATACCGTCTATCAAACCACGTGCTTTGGCTTGGCAACTGTAAAAAATTTGAATATCCCATCTATTCTGTCTTTAGCGGAATATGACAATTGGGGTGCCCGAACTAATTATACCATCGATGCATTGCGGGCTTTGTTTCAAAATGACACATTTAACCCTTTCCGTGCTCATGACGAGCTCAGCTCGTCATGCTGCGCGGAAGCGCTGTGCGCATGACGAGCTCAGCTCGTCACGACCCCACCCGCGATCGGAATGTCCAACATACGAGCGGAATTCCGATCGCGGTCAAGGGGTTAATGTCTCAGAAATTGATTCATCCGGTTGGTTGGTGTGGCAAGCAAATTCAAATGCATGTCAATTGCATTTTTGTAATGTAACACCTGGTTTCACACAGACTAGACTGGACCCTCGTTATCCAAGTTCACATTCGGTTACCACATACTCGGTGGGTAAATTATGCCAATAATGGTTGGAACATTCAACCCTATCGTCAGTGAAGCAACACCTGTCGCTCTTGTCGAGTGACATCAATTTGGCAGATTTTATCTTGGGACCCAGGGTTCCCAGATCTAAAAGATTTATATATGCAGCTTACAATGAAATTTGGAAACTTTCGCAGATGGAGGCAGCCTTTCGTCTGCGTCAAATTGATCAAGCAAATTTAGAAAAAGTTCTAGCCGTGGTCGACAATAGCATCAATACACTTTCATCACGCATTTATACATTGGATAACATTGTTTCTTTTGTTATTGATATTGTTCAGAATGATGTGTCTGTGTTACATCATGGTCAAAATCAATTACGATCAGTTATGCAGTTTGCATGGACGTTACAGACCCTTAAAATGGGAAAGGTCACTTGGGATTATTTAAATGCTTCTGCTCTGTTTTTACCATTTAATCTGACTGATAAACAGCGTTTTATGTCCATGAAAGATGCTACATACACGCTATTACACATTGAACAATTAGAACCCTTGCCATTCTCTGTGGCGGAGACGGACTCAGCGGTTTGGTTAATTCATGGGGTTATTTCTCTCCCATTCTCACTGTTTCAATTTAAATCTTGCATGCAACATTTTCCAATTGGCCGCTTTGAACCCCTGGGTAGTGCATTTTTGCATGAATTATGGTCCCTACCTTTTACTTACAGATGTCAACGGGAAGATAAGGAGGTCTTCTTAACAGGGGAGGACTGCAATTCGACAGTAGGGCATTCCCAAGTTTGTAAACATGTTAAATTGCACAGCGCATGTAATGTATCAGCGCCTAATCTTGCTTGTTTTTTGAAAGGGACTCCAGTGCCATCAATAATTCCTGCTTTTACCCTGCTTACAAACGGTAGCTATCTTATTTTGAACAACCAAGACTGCTGTGGTTTACGGGCAGGAGTGCCGTATTTGGTAACTGTTTTACAATGCGTTACTTGTTCTAGCAATGTGCTTTTTCCGCCCCCGCATGGGAATGCAGATAGTTCCATTTGGCATTCCATTCCAACTTTGAAAACAGATTTCAACAAATTGAGCAGGCTAAAAGCCCTTTTGTTCCAACAAGAAGTGGCTGTCACTTCAGCTTGAGAGACCTTCGAGTTACAGGTGGCTAGAACATCTAGTGAGATTCAGTCGCTTCTGAACACTAACCTCCCACTCCACTTTCAGGAGCTTATATATCAAATATTTAATGCGTCTGACACTAAAGGCCTCGCACATTTTTTTAAACAGGTGGGAGCAGGCCTTGTGACTTCTTTTCAGACGATATTTGGAGTAATACCGGTTTTTAGTCATTCTATTTTTTCCAGCGTCTTCGGAGGATTCCCTTTATTACTAGCGTTAGCTGGTGGAATCCTGCTTCTTCTGCTCCTGCTGCGCAATGGCAGCTCCTCTTGTGGTACTGCACAGACCAGGCCAATTGCAACTGTATCGTGATCGAATGCAACAAGTTTTTGGATGCCTGCCATTAGCGACGCTTGGCGTGAGTTATGGATTAACTTTTCTCTTTGCCTACTTTACTTGCGTGCAACCAGTTTTCTACTGTCGACGGTGCCCCTTCTATTGGGCTATGGATTTATGCCTCTCCAATACGTCATGTCCAGTCCTGGATTTTATGCAGTTAATGGGTCCCTTAGAGGCCCATGACCAGGCTTGTTCTGGGGATGGCTGTATGGCGCGTGCAGCAGCACTTGGAGTATTGGCTGAATGGGATATCTGTGCGGCTGCGCAGAACCTCTTGCATCAGAGTTTCATCGAATATCACGCAAGTTGTCCGGTTATGCTTTTGGAAGCATCAGATTACGAGGAGCACGTTTGTTCCTTCGACCTACTTGATTGGATGGCATCCCTTTTTTCTACTAATGATAGGGATGCTCTTCTAGAGGGAATTGCATTCTTAAGTTCACGTACGTTGATGAACTTACCACCTTCTTCATCATAACATTTTCCCGGAGACGCCACACCTAGTTTTTCCCCCCATGAAAAAAGATTAAAAAAATTATTTTTCATTGTATTTTTCCAATTTGGTTTTTCCAGACGTTTTTGAACTCTGCTTGTCTTTTTGAACTCTGTTTTGGTCCTTTGTCTATGTCCTATGATCTTACCAGGGGGAGGGTAATTCTCGACATTGCTAAGCTAGCATGAGCTTTGCTGCCATGATGCTGCTTTTGCTCACGTTACTACATGACTTTATTTTGCAAGACTCTATTTGTGCCTTTTCACATGAGAACTGTCTGCCTTTCGCGTTCTCTACTAAGTTCCTGGAGTTTAGTCTGAACACGATGTGCAAGGTCGATAAACAATTCCCCTTGTTATTCTGTTCTGGTCAGTCCCTAGCACCTAGACATAACATGCTAAACACAGCTGCAATGCTGGAGACTCGCGCTTTGATATTACGGGGATGCATGTTGTTTTAACACACACTTGGAGAGAGCCCTTTCCATGGAGAAGAGCTATGCTGTTTCTATGATGTAAACCTTACATCTAGGCTTTAAGGTATGGGGTCTGCTGACAAAGCCCAGAGATCTTCTTTTTTATAATAAACTTCTCCAGTCCAGGAGAGGGTGGTTAGGCCTTAGTCCTTTTTCCATTGTCTTTATATAATGACATCCCCTTTTTGTACTCTATGGAATTGTAACAATGCTAATTGTTTTGAGTTTATGCATTTTGCTGCTGGTAATGGCTCGTATACTGTATTATAGAGCACGATAGTTAAAATAAACATTTTGAACTATTACAGTGACTCTGCCAATTCTTATCTGTGGACAAGCACGAGTGAGCGAGTGAAAGGGTATGTCTTGCCACCGCGATTCCTGAGAGAGTCGGGAGTGTTGTGTTCTGGGTTGTCTAATCATTTGTGCCTTCTTGATTTTGGAGGAGAACGAATGAGACACTATAGCTAGTCGGTTTGGGGATTTTGGGCACTAAGGTGGTAGGTTGGTACACCCCTATACACCAAGGTCCTGTTTTCCTGCGCATAGTTCTGTGTAGGTGCAGAATCCCCGCAACACACTACTTTGAAGAATATTAATCGCTTACCCTCCCAGTTGCAATGCACCTATCTAAATGCACGTACTATTCCCAAGAATGCCTCAGAACTCTGGGAATTTTTGGACTATACAAAGCCAAATATATGCTTCATTACTGAAACCTGGCTAAATTTGTCCTCCTCCCCCTCTATAGCCATTGCATTACCTCAAGGCGACAGCATAATCAGGTGTGATAGACAGCATAAAAAGGGAGGGGGAGTAGCAGTCGTGACCCGGAATCCTATAAGAGTAGGAATCTTGGACTCTTGCTCCACCCCTATGGTGGAAATGATAATATTCCAACTTAAGGCCTCAACTAATTTAACCTGGAGGGGAGCACTGGTCTACCGTCCACCAGACAGTAAGAAAGATTTCAGTGTGAAGCTCATGGATCGGCTAGCACGGCACATCCTAGCAGCAGACAACTTTCTGCTCCTAGGGGACTTTAATTATCATATTGATAGTCAAGTTGACCCTGATACCATGCGTCTCTTAGCAGACATGGAATCACTGCAGCTCCATCAAATGGTATCAGGTTCAACACATTCAGCCGGGCATACACTTGATCTAATATTCACTGATGCCAACAACCTAGTAGTGAGCACTCCAGTCGCGCAGACATGGACTGACCACTTCTCCCTAGATATTTACCTGGACATTCAGAAACCTAAGGACGCCCTCCATCAGGCCATGAAATTCACTAGACCCTGGAGAAAGGTAGTCCCCTCCACCTTTCTCCCTGCCTTTACTACCCCTAACATATCTGATTACAAAGACAGCAATCTTGCTCTAGAAGCCTTCGAAGATTCTTTTATAAAGGCCTTAGACATCATCGCCCCGTCAAAAAGATCTAATATGAAAAGGGAAAACCCACCAGCCCCATGGTACTCCGAATCTTTAAAAAGGAGAAGTCTGTAGTTAGGAAGCTGGAGCGAAAATGGAGGAAATTCAAATCAGAGGAAGGAAGACTCGCCTATAAAATAGCCTTAAGGAAATACCTGAAATATTGAAACATTGCTCGAAGAACTCACATAGCCGAGAGAATCAACTCTGCAAAAAATTCCTTCAAAGAGCTTTTTTAAAATCCTTAAGGAACTCACGAATCCTAGCAGCTGTAATCCCATAATATTCACCTCTCAATCACATTGCGATAATCTCGCTGTGTACTTTGAACAAAACATCAACAACATCTACAATTCCCTTGCAAATAACACAATAACTATGACTCTAGAATCTCAGGAAGACAAGAGTAACTCTCCATCTTCCACCCTTGAATTTTTCTGTCCTGTCACAGAGGATCAAATACAGTCCTGATTAAACTCAATAAAAACTGGTTCTCCGTCGGACCTTGCCCCCCTCACATAATCACTACTCTGTCCCCTATTTTACTCACTTCAATTACTGACTTATGTAATATTTCTCTTCAGTCAGCCACTATTCCTCAGAAATGGAAGACAGCACGCATCAAACCCCTTCTTCAAAAACCTATGGCAGACCCTTTGGATATGCCAAGCTACAGACCAGTAGAGGCCCGTGGAGGGAGTGCCGCGGGGTGGTGGGGTGGGGCGGGGGAGGGGTAGTGTGAGGGGTAGTAAACTCCGGTCACGGCCGACCGGAGTAAAACCAATTTCTTTGTGCGCGCTGAAACGCCAAATGCGTTCCAACGCGCGCAATGAAATTCGTTTTATTTATTTATTTGTTTACATTACTCCGGTCGGCCGTGACCGGGGTTTACTACCCCCCACCCTACCCCTCCCCCACCCCGCCCACCGCCCCGCGGCACTCCCACCACGGGCCGCTACTGCTACAGACCTTTATCCCCACTCCCGTTTATATCTAAAATCCTAGAGTCTTTCGTGAATCAACAATTGGTGCCCTATCTTGAATCCAACCACCCACTGGACTCCTCTCAGTCAGGCTTCCGTGCATTTCATAGCACAGAATCAGCCTTAATGGAGCTCACTGACACCATTAAGCTTGCCTTAGACCAGGGATCCTTAGCGGGACTGGTTCTCTTGGATTTGTCAGCGGCCGTTGATACCATCTCTCATCAAATCCTAGTGCAAGGATTGGGGTAAATTGGTATCACTGGTAAAGCCTTGGCATGGATGGAGAACTTTCTGTCTGGCCGCACTCATTCTGTTCAGCTGGGCAACCACTCCTCCATACCCAGGGTATTGGACAAAGGGGTGCCCCAGGGTTCAATCCTCAGCCCTACTCTTTTTAATGTTTATGTGGCTCCCCTGGCAAAACTTATTAGGTTATGAGGCTTTGAAACAATTTCCTATGCAGACGACATGCAATTGGTCATCACTATAGATCACAACCCGACTCTTACTAAAATTAAATTTAAGGATTGTCTGCTAAAAATTGCATCATGGATGACCGCAAACTTTCTGCAGCTTAACATGAATAAAACAGAGATCCTTTTATTCGGAAAAGCCCACTCAATCTGATCGACAGATTGGTGGCCACCAGAGCTTGGTTTACCACCTACCCCTAAAAAATACGTAAAGAATCTAGGAGTCCTCTTGGATGATAATCTCTTCATGAGTGAGCATGTAAAAAGTACTTCCAGAACTTTGCTTTGGCCTCATGCACCTGCTTAAAAAAGTCTTTCAGTGGACCCCTCTACAGGCCAAGAAAACCCTAGTCCAAGCTTTGATAATAAGCCGCATTGATTACGGAAATGTCTTATTGGTGGGAATAAATGAAAGCCTGCTTGCCAGGTTCCAGGTGGTGCAGAACACTGCTGCTTGCCTCATCTTGAACTTTCCCCCTCGCTCTCCATCGGAACCTACGTTACGCTCCCTTCATTGGTTACCAATAAAAAAAGTGCACTTTTCAAACTTCTGTCTAGTCTGCAAAACTCTGTACGGGAATGGACCTTGTTACCTCAAAAATAAATTACTGCAGTACATTCCTGTTCGTCAGCTCAGATCTAGTGATCTATTATTATTAGGCCCCAAGCGCATTCGAACAACCAGATTTGGGAGTCGCTCCTTCTCTTTCCTGGCTCCTCATCATTGGAACCAGCTACCCTTGTCCATCCGCACCTGTTGCAATTTCACTGTCTTCAAAAAACTTTTGAAAACTTGGCTGTTCAATCTCTAACCCCTCCATCTTTTGGTGATATGTTCCCTGCTGCAATGGCACCTAGAGATCCCTTTGGGGATGATTTGTGCGCCCAATAAATATAATAATAATAATAATAAATAATAATTGTGAGAACACTGAACTTCTTAGGCTGCACAATAGAAAGCAAATATGTTCAAAAGAGCAGATGAGCTGCCTATTCAGTTGCAGCTATATCTTATTATGATGACACACATTATTGAAGTAAAGATCCAAAATAAAACAATAAAAGCATATATGCATAGCTTGCAAACTTTGAAATGTCCTGAACATCCCACTCTTTTAACCCAGGCCAGAGGCAGATCCTGGAAATCATGTATGTTTTAGGTCGCAATATTTAACTTGGCACCAACAAAGGCAGTAAAAGGATGTTATTGTTCCTAGACTTTCTATTTCATTTGTGAACAACTGGCAGTGTTTCAACCAGAAGATTTCAAACCTATGTAACCAGCACAGCTGTCACAGGTGTTAGCAGGCTGCTTGCCATAAAAGAAAAAACGAATGGCGAATATGATATATAGCATGAAAATTAAAAATAATATACTAGAGACCTGAAAGGGTAATGCGCATCTGCTTTCTTCTCTACCACAACAAACTCTCCTTAGTCCCAGCTAATCTCCATTCCAGCGCCTCAAAAGAGGAAACCCACAATGTCTCTCTAAGTACTTCTCTTCTTTGCGTATCTCTTATAGTGCACTTCTTTACCAGTCTATTCATACTTTCTGCCAAGCCATTGTCCTCTGGCAGATCCAAAGTTTTTCAATGCTGCACAATTCCAAACTCTCTAAGGAATGCTTGCATTTCCTCTGAGACAATATGCACCCTTTTGTCCATGACTGTGACCTTCGGTATGCCTTTGAGTAAGACTTATTCTTTCTAAAACTCAGTTAAAGTCCATGTTGTCACAGTACTTACTGAAATCCATTTAGGGCCTTATCTAGAGTTTGGCGAAAGAGATAGTCGGAAAAACGTGGCTGAAATCCTGTCCACCATTTTGCAAGTGCCATACGCTATAATGCACTTGCAATACGTAGGATGGGACATGTGCAATATTTGTGACAGAGTATCCTGTCTGCCAAACTCTAAATAAGCCCCTAGACTTGTAATCTGCAAGTAGCAAAATACACATCTGTGAATATTGTATTTGTGTTGAATCGCCCCACAATGTCCAATCCAATCTTTTGCCAGAATTCCTTTGATACCTGCACTGGAGCTAGAAGAGCCTTCTTTTGTAACCTTGCTTTTGTCAAACAAAGTACACTGTGGACAATCCTTCACCACATTCTGAACCATATGACCCATATTTGGCCCTCAAAGCATATAATGACCCTTGATTTCATCTGATTCCTTATCAATCAATCAATCAATCAATCAATCAGGATTTATTAAGCGCAGCTAATCACCCAAAAAGGTATCCAGGCACTTGCAGGTCCCAGGGGCTCATTCGAGCAGCCAGGTCTTGAGAGCCCTTTGGAATTCTGGAAGTGAGGAGATGGTCTGGAGCTGAGTGGAGAGGCTGTAACAGGTCTTTGCTGTGGTGTAGGAGAAGGAGCGTCCTCCACTTCTGCTTCAGTCAGATAGGGAGAGTGTGGGCAAGGAAAAGGGAGGCAGAGCATAATCTTCGCGACGGTTGGTGGAAGTTCAACTGGTGGTTGATGTAGGCAGGTCCTTGGCTGTGTAGAGCCTTGTGTACGTTGGTCAGCAGATTGAATTGGCATCTCTTTTGTTTGTAGAGCCAGTGGAGTTGTCTGAGGTGGAGTGTGATGTGAGTTCGTCGGGGGAGGTCAAGGATGAGTCTGGCTGCGGCGTTCTGAATGATTTGAAGCCTCAGTAGGAGCTGTGCAGCAATTTCCAGATAGAGAGTGTTGCCGTAGACCAGTCTGCTGGTTATTAGGGCCTGTGTCACAGTGTGTCTTGTGTGCAGGGGTAGTCACTTGAAGATCTTATGTAGCATTCACTGATTTAGGAAGCAAGCGTAGGAGATGGGGTTGATCTCTGATTTCATGGTGAGCTTGTTGTCAATGATGATTCCAAGGTTTCTGGCATAGTCAGAGGGTGTGGGTGTGGGTCGCAGGTCTGATGGCCACCAGGAGCCGTTCCATGGGTTGCTGTTATTGCCGAAGAACAGGACTTCCATCTTGTCTGTGTTCAGCTTCAGGCAGTTGTTCTTCATCCAGTCGGCAACCCTGGTCATGCATTTGTGGAAGTTGTACCAGATGGTAGTAGGGTCGTTGGAGAGTGAGAGGATGAGTTGAGTGTTGTTTGCATAGAATATTATGTTGAGACCGTGAAATCTGATGATGTTGGCCAGCGAGGTCACATATGCATTGAAGAGTGTGGGTCTGAGTTATGGGCTCGATGGTACACTGCAGACGATATCCTTGGGTTGGTTCAAAGGTGGACCATCTGTGTTCTTCCAGAGAGGAAGGAGGTGACCTATCTGAGCACGTCCTCCTTGGCTGCTGAGAGGTTGAGGAGGATCAGAGCTGCTGTCTCTCCTTGGTTGAGTAGGGTTCGGATGTCATCGGTGGCTGAGATCAGGGTGGTCTAGGTGCTGTGATTGCTGTGGAAGCTGGATTAGGAGGTGTAGAGTAGCTGGTTCTGCTCCAGGTGAGTCGTGAGTTGCTTTTTGATACTCTTCTCTAGCACCTTGGCTGGTAAGGGGAGCAAGATGATTGGCCGGTACATTTTGAGCTAGCTGGGGTCGGTGGAGGATTTTTCGAGAAGTGGTCTGACTTCGGCGTGTTTCCAGATGTTGGGAAATGTTGCAGTGGTGATTGAGGCATTGAGCAGGGTGGTGAGCTCCTGGTCGATCCTTTGCTTTCCGAGGTTGAAGATGTGGTGGGGGCATGGGTCTGTGGGAGCTCCTGAGTGGATGGATTTCATGATGGAGATGGTGTCCTGGATGGAGAGGAGGTTCCACGTGGTCAGTCTGTGGTTCGTGTCGGTTGCTGTGGAGGCATATCTGTGGAGAAAGTCTGTAGGTATAGGTTGAGGTTCGAAGTTTCTGTATATGGTTCCAATCTTGTCATGGAAGAAGTCGGCAAGTTTGTTGTACAGCTCTTATGAAGGTGTGATGTTGGTTTGCTTGCAGCCGGGTTGGAGAATTCCTTAACGATTTTGAATAGTTCCTTACTGTTGTATGCACTGGTTTCAATGCGTGCTGCTAGGGCTGTCTTCTTTGTTGTTCGCAGCAGCTGGTGGTAGAGGTTGAGGGAGGTCTTGAAGGCTGCCCTGTTGGAGGTGTCCTTGATTTTTGCTGTCAGGTTTCGCTGTTCTGAGTTCTTGGGAGTACCAACTGCCCATTTTGGATGATCTTCGCTGATTGTTACTCTTGATGGGGGCGATACTGTTGATGCAGTTGATGATCCAGGCAGTGAAGTTCTTAATTCCCTTTCCAGATTGGTGGTGGCAGCTGGGTTGGAGGTGTTGAGGGCATCCTTCCAGCTGGTCTCTGAAATTTTTCTCCAGCTGCAGTTGGGGGCGTTGGCCATCTTGGGGGTGGTGGGGTGGTGGTGTGGGGGCTGGAGATGCTGAAGTGGACAAGGGACTGATCGGTCCATGTGAGTTGTGCTACGTGGCTGTATTTGATATGGTTGCTGAACGTGAAGATGGGGTCCACCGTGTGTCCTGCAGTGTGCGTGAGGTCACAAATGATCTGGGTCGGTCTGATGATGCTCTTGCTGTTGAGGAGGTGTACGGAGTAGTTGTCGTTGAGGTCATCGATGTGGAAGTTGACGTCACCCGGGAGATGCAGTCCTTGGAGTTCAGGGCTAGGGATTCAATGAAGTCTGCAATCGTGTTGCAGAATCTGGAGTGCGGCCCCAGGGGACGGTATGCGTGGGTGCCCCTGATGGTTGTCTTGTCATCAGTGTGGAGCTTGAAGTTGAGGAATTCAATGGGGGTGGTGGCATTGTGATGAAGGTGCACTGTATGGTCTCTTTTTGGATGTTGGCTGTTCCTCCTCCCGGCTTGTTGGGGCGGTCTTGGTGTGTGATTTTACATCCATTGGGATTCACTGTGGTAATATCAGGTGCGGATGCGGGGTTGAGTCAGGTCTCGTGAGGAAGACATTGTCGGGTTCAAGGGTGTGATGAGGTCCCATAACTTGGTGGAATGCTTGCACATTGAGTGCGTGTTGAGGAGTAGCCAGTGAAGTCAGTGGGTCGCTTCTGGTGTGGTGTGTCGGAAGGTCGGCGTGGTGCTTTGTTGCATGACGGTGGTTGTGGTGGTGCAGGAGAAGGTACATTTGGCACAGGAGAAAGGTCCTACCATATAGTGCAGTGTGGCATGGCAGCAGTTTGCTGGGTCGGCCAGTGTTTAGGGTGCAGATGATGTCGTTGTCTTACCTGCTGGTGAGCTGGGAGCCAGGAGTCCTGGCTGTGGGCGCGGTCCAGGCGCGGACGGGTGCAGATGACCTTGCCTTTGGTGCCCATGCGGTGCGGCCATGCTGTTGCCTCCATTAAGTACATCCTGGGAGGAGGAAGATGGTGGGCAGGGCTAGGTGAGAGAACACTTGCAGCAATCGGGAGGCAGGAGGTGGGATAAAACAGGTGTCGATGGCACAGGAATTGAGACAAATAAAGAGAAGACCACAAGAATGGGCAATGGAATTGAGCAAAGGATGAGAAGAGCACAAGAATGGGCAAAGGAATTAAGTGAAAGAAGAGAAGACCACAAGAATGAGCAAAGTGGTTAGCAAGCGAAAGAGAAAGGTACGAGAATCGACAAAGGAAATGAGCAAAAAGCAAGAGAACCGAACAAGAAAAGGCAGGGAATTAGGCAAGGAGAAAGAGAACTTCACAAGAATGGACAAAGGAGTTAAGCAAAGGGAAGGAGAAAGCGCAATTAGACAAGCACAATGGAGGTAGAGTTAAACTGGGCCGCAATATGGCTGCTCCTTGAGAGGGCTATGCTGGTCGAATTACAATTCACAATTAAAATTCACCATTTATCTGTTGCTCTGCGGACCCCCTGTGGATACTATCCAGTAAAGCAGCCTTCGTGAAGGATGGTACTCCGCCTTTGTGCCTTTGGGAGTCCTGGGGGCCATCTGGCACGCCGTGTACCGAGGTGCCCCGGGTGCATATTCCCCATGTTTTGGCTCGGCCGGGCCTGGCGCTCCAACAAACCTCATTCCTGCCAACTGCTGTTACCGAGCCTGCTGCACCGGACGTGGAGAGCAGGGACGAGTTCTGCCCCGTGCCGGTGCCCTAGATCATCCCGCTGAGCCACCAGCGCTCCTGATGGGGTGCAGTGGATTGGAGTGTCCTTGGCTCGCTACTATCTCCATGGAAGCTGTGTCTGCAGGCTGGCCAGGATGGGAGTGCACTGCGGTGATCAAGCATCTGCCCTGTGCTGCTGGCCCCTGTTCGACCTTGGGGGTGTGCGCCACTCAGACTAGCCTTCACAATCCGACTGGGACTACTCCGTGGCCTCCTGAGCCTGCCCTGGCCTGGACCTGCAATGCGGGGTGTGTGTTACTCTCCTGCCTTTCTACCTCGCATCTCAATCATCTTCTATGCAGCGTATGCCACCCCCACTACTATCCACTCCTGCTCCCTCTCAGATGGGGCCTTGACTGCAACCCCCACCCATTATCTGTGCGAGACACTCTCCTGCCTTGACTCAGAGGGATATCTGATGGACTTGCCTTCTAACCTGTGGTGTGTGTGTGTTTGGACCCCATGCCTGGAGAGCCTTGACAACCCTCTCACGCCTCGTACTGTCTATCTCGCCCTGGGCCACTACCCGGGGCCCAAGCCTGCATCTGTCACCAGCAATTGGAAGCCTTTCAGGATATGGCGGGGCTCGAGGGAGAGCGTTGGGACATTAGCACCTCCTTCTCACATTGTGTCTGTCACCCCCGGATCTGAGCCCCCGGGGCATTTTTGTGCACTGTTGAGGGACCCATGTTGGTGGTGTTGCTGGCCTGGGGTGGGCACTTCTCTTGTGACCAACATTGGCAAACATGATGCTCAACAATAGAAACTCTCCTTCGAGACCAGACGATTAACTTGCCTTGTGGAACAGAAACCTCCTTCAGATGAGACCTCCAATTGCCTGGGAGACAACAGTCCAGCAGACGTTGACCTTAAAGAACTCCTGATTGAGGTGAAATCCAGCCTTAAATCTATAAATGCCAAGCTAGATATTCTCACTTCCTGCCTGGACCATATAAAACAACGTGTAGATGAACATGAGTCTGCAACGTGGATGACGTCCAAGCTGAGTCCAAAGAACACTTGCTGAGAATGGATAAAGTCCCGGATGTTATCAAGGCTAAAAATGAGGTCTTGGAAGTGCGATCGCACCAGAGAAACTTCTGAATCATTGGTGTCTCAGAATCCACCGCCATCAATAAAATGGAGGCCTTTGTGGAAACCCTCCTTCGTAAATTGTTCGGTGAGGCCTTATTCCTGGTCTTTATAGTGGAACGGCGCATCACTCGTTGGGGCTGCACCCATCTATGGGGGCCCTGCCATGTACCATTGTGGCAAAACTACTGAATTACAAAGACAGTGACACTGTCCTGTGCCTTGGTCGCGACAGACAAACCATTGCCTATCTATCTCGACTTCACCTTACATATCCAGGCTGCTGGTCGAGTGTTTCTCCCAGCCAAAAGGATCCTTCAAAAGGTGGACATACCCTAAGCTCTCATGTATCTGGCAAATCTACACAATTCCTTTGAAAGGAAGCCACATCACTTCACTGATGCCAAGTCTGCCCTAACCTGACCTCGCCCAGAGGATCTCCACATGAATCTGCAAACAATCCCCTTAGCAAAAATGACTGAAGGAAACTTTACGAGATTCCCAGAGAACCAACCTGGTTTACATGTCTGATGCCGGCCAGCGAAGGGAGGTTCCCTTATGCCCGAGCAGCTAGACTGTGTTTTAAATTTACTGCTACTCGGGAGAACTGCCGCCCCTTTCACTACGTTCATCAGCTGTATCAAGTCCGCTCTTCCACCTGGTGTATTGGATACCCATTCCGCAACTTTGTCTGACCAACACGGATGTCCGCCCGGCCTCCCTCTGCCTCCAGGGATGCTTGCCGTCTTTTTCATTGTTTTTCTATTGGAACGTTGGGATGTAGGGTGGGAATGTTCTTCTCAACCTGGTTTCTGGGTTGGAGTGAGTGGTGGGAGGAATTAGGCTTTTGATTCTTTTTGTTGTCTGAAATTGTATTGTTCCTCCCTTTCCCCAGCATGATCAGCTGCGTTACCTACCTCCCCTCACAGAGGATGCTCCCCAGTACATAGCTGTGCCCGACCCCAATGCCCCCCTCCTCCCAGTGCCTTACATGGAACATCCAAAGCCTATATGACCGCAGGAAAGCCCATTTAGTACATGCGTACCTCAAATGACACTATGTAGATATCTGTTTCTTTCAGGAACTACACCTCACTCAGCGCCTGGCACTGGGGCTATGCGTGCGCTGGTGCAGGGAGACGCACAATTCTTCATATTCCAATTATGCTAGAGGTAGTGGCAGGTATGTGCTGCTTGCTGGCACTCTACATCGCCAACCAGTTATCTTAGCTGCTGTATATGGCCCTAACATAGATGAACCAAACTTTTTTATTGAGATCTACAGACTGATTTCCGGACTTGGACCTGGAGCTATTATATGGGGAGGTGACTTCAATGCTGCACTGGACGACCAACTCAACAGTTTCAGGACATCCAAATGCCCACACCCTCATGCTGAGTTGACACTCAATACTATTATGCACGACAACTGCTTACTAGATGTCTGGTGGCACATGTATACAACCCGCGCTCAGCATAATACATGGTCCAGGACTGATTATTGGCTAGTCGCACGGTATGAGCAGACCTGGGTCACACATGTATCACATCTCGCTCGCACTCTATCCAACCATGCCCCTGTTATGCTGGAGATTCTGATCCCTCCAATGGCTCCCTGTGCTTTTGCTTGACACCTGCCCTCTGGAGCGCTGCACGACGTGCCTTTTCCCTGAAGAGATCCGCACTGCCATAACAGAGTTCTTTACATACAATGTGGGCTCAGTCAATTCCCCATCCACACTCTGGGAGGCTTTTAAGGTGGTCGTCTGTGGCATGTGTATCGCTAAGCAATCTGAGGTCCTTAAGGCTATACGCAGATGACTCGCCCCCTTGGAATGAGAAATACAGGCCTTAGAGCAGGAATATTTCTGCTCCCAAAGCACGACTACGCTGGTCAAGATTTGGGGAAAATTAGATGAATTCACTGAGGAAGGCACCCACGAAACCCACTACTATCTAGACAGGGAGACTTGTGCTCGTTGTTACAGGGAGAGCGTTTTCCTGGGTAAGATGTTCGCTGGCTTATTGGGCAAGCTGCAGGCTTCTACATTTGTGGTTGAACTGCTGGATGAACATCAAGTCCTCCCGTTCACTCCTCATGGCCTATTAGACACCGTGACCTCCTTTTATGCAAAGAAATTGGGCTGTCAGGGGGTTGGGCAAATTAAGAAAAAGGTGTAAGAACTTAGGTAGGACGACCATCTTCCTGATCGCTATTTGGCCAGCCAGCGACAACAGCAGTTGGGTCCAAATTGGAACTCTGTCTTCGAGCCAGGAAATGACACATCCATAGTTAGCCCTCCAGAGTTCATCCAGTTTGTGACTTAGCGGGATCCCCAGGTATCGCACCGGCTCAGATGCCCACTTGAACGGGTATTCCATGGGGAAGTGCTGTGTGCCATCAGTAAAGTGGAATAATATAGGTTCCAAGGGAGCTTCCATTGAAGGGATTGGGGTGGAAGTTGTCCCTGGGGATTGCATGGGTTACTCTGAGGCCACATTAGCTTCCCTGGGTGGTGAGGTAATTGAACCCTTGGTGCACTGGCCTGCCAGTATGGTAAAGTACAGGCAGTGGCTAGAATCAAAGGGGGGTAAGTCCAGGCCTTGAGGGATACCAGTGCCAGCATAATCATGGTTATGGCCAAGCTGGTTTCCCCAAGCCAGATCCTACCTGAAGCTTATAAGATATTTAACTCTGACGATGTTACAAAGTCACATCCCAAAGCTGTGGTAGACTTGGAGTGGGAAGGGGTTACTGGCTCTAAGAAAGTAGCTGTGTTCCCTGCCATCCCAGTGAAGTGTCTATTGAGCAATTACCTTGAAACTTCTGCCTGGGCAGAGGTGGAGAGAAGGAATCATGCAGCAATGCTGGGTCTCTCTGAGTGGGTGTGTGTCTCCACTAGAGCACAGAAGGCCTTAAGGGAAGGCCAAGGGACTGTGGATCCTGAGAGAGTGGACCAAATCCCTAGTACCAAGAGGAGAGAGAGGAAGCCAGGAAAGGCTTCTTCCAAATGTCCACAGAGCCAGAACAAGCCTAACTCTCAGGGGGAAGGCCTGGTCTCTGAAGAGGAGGGTGCTGACCTGAAGGACTGGCCAGACATGGCAGAAGTTCAAGGAGCAGGTGGTCCCTCCAGAGAGGAATTAAGCCAGAGGCAAAAGACTTGTCCCACTCTTGGGAGCCTGAGACAGTTGGCTGTCAAACAGGAGGAAGGAGATGTCAGTGGTACCCATAAAGTATAATGGGAGGCGGGAATCCTGGACAGTGAGACAAGGAGCCCTAAACCAGGGGCAAAGAGGAGAATGGTGGTCCCTCAACAGTACAGAGAATTTCACCTTAACCTGGCCCATGACATCCCCTTAACTGGACATCTGGGGCAGACCAAACCCTGGGACAGGTTGGTCAATCACTTCTATTGGCGTTAGAAGTCAGAGAAGGTGAAGGAGTTCTGCCACTCCTGTGTTACCTGCCAAGCCAGTGGCAAAGCTGGTAGCAAGCCCAAGGCTCCTCTTATACAAATTTCAGTGGTGGGGACTCCCTTTGAGAGGGAGGCGACTGATATAGGTGGTCCCCTAGTCCCACCTTACACATATGGGCATAGGTTTATCCTGGTGGTAACGGACCATGTCACTTGATATCCAGAAGCCATACCTCTTAGGACAGTCACTGCTCCTGCAGCCGCTAGAGCCCTACTTGGCATTTTTCTAGAGTGGGTTTCCCTTTTGAGATAATTTCAGATAGAGGCACAATCTTTATGTCTGCTTATCTGAAAGGGGAAACATCCATTACAATGCAGGCATTACAACGCAATGCCTTTACAACGGGGTC
Organism: Calotriton arnoldi; assembly: GCA_963921515.1. Classification (NCBI taxonomy): domain Eukaryota; kingdom Metazoa; phylum Chordata; class Amphibia; order Caudata; family Salamandridae; genus Calotriton; species Calotriton arnoldi. The sequence goes on from CAWUFW010015514.1 coordinate 23,575, forward strand.
AATACAACGCAGGATCCATTACAACACATGCCATTACAATGCATATCCCTCACTGACCAGCACCTTCCCTGAGGTAAGCACCCGGCGGTGTTAGAATAGTAATTTCCGTTGTAATGGAATATGCATTGTAATGGCTTGCTTTGTAATGGCATGCGTTGTAATGGAAGCTGCGATGTATTGACCGTGTTGTAAAGGTATGCGTTGTAATAGTTTTCATTGTAATGTCATACATTCATCTGAAAACAATATGGAATGAGTGTGGAGTGACTTACAAATTCACTACACCTTACCATCCCTAAGGTAATGGCATTGTTGTAAAATTTAACAAGACCATAAAGGCTTGATTATGGGTTTACCAGAAAAACTCAGGAGGAAATGGGATATATTTTCCCATGCATGTTGTTTGCCTACATGGAGGTTCCTCAGAAAGGAGTATGGTTCAGTCCCTTTGAACTACTCATTGGATACCCTGTAAGGGGTCCCCTAAGTTTGGTAAGAGAAGGTTGAGAGAGACCTCTCAAAGAGCTCGAACAGGATATCCTAGAATATGTGCTAGGCCTTTGCTCCAAAACGGCTGAATACATGAAAAAGGCAACAAAAAACTTGGAGGTCAGCCAGGAGCTTGTCAAGCACTGGTATGACCAAAAGGCTTCCCTGGTAGAATGCCAGGCTGGGCAATTGGTTTGGGTGCTGGAGCTTGAATTACCCGGAGCACTCCAAGACAAATTAAATGGGCCTTACCTTATCTTAGAAAAGAAGGTTGAAGTCACATACTTTGTGGAATTAGGTACCCCGAGTCACCCTCAGAGGGTGATACATGTGAATAGGCTCATGTTACATCATGACAGAGCGGACATTACAATGCTCATGGTGACAGAGGGTGCTGAGGAGGAAGAAAGTGAACCTCTGACATAGCTAATGTCAACCAATGTCAAAGATGCTTCAGTGGAGGGAGTAGTTATCTCTATCACTGTGACAAGCCAGCAGCAGAAAGACTGTTACAACTTACTTGGGCAGTTTACTGACTTGTTTTCCTTGACCCCAGGTCTGACAAAATGGTGCACCCATGATGTGGACGCAGGTGACAGTTTACCTGTCAAAAGCAAAATATACAGATTGCCAGACCAAGTCAAGACTAGCATTAAAGCAGAGGTTGCAAATATGCTAGAGTTGGGGGTGATTGAGTCCTCTAGTATTACAGCAAACAAATGATGGACGGAATGCTGACAATGCAAACATTCTCCCCCAGTCAAAAGATCTGGGTTAAATCCATCGTTCTTTTGCCCACTACGCCACACCAGTTTGGACCCAGCCATATGCAAATCAGTCTTGACGCTGTGCCTCATGGGAACAGTCCAGCCCGAACTGCCAGGCCAGGTCCTCCCTGGACCGGAAACAAGCATCCTGGGACCGGTTTCAGGGTATTTCACCTAACCCTGGGTGTAGTTCGCGTAGTCGCGCTACATGTAGCTACGCGAAGTGCACTTCGCACTACGCAAGCTACGCGTAGCACTACGCGAACTGCGTAGTGTGGTAGGAAATGCTGTTCGCGATGATTGCACAGTGCCGGATGCTTGTCCGCACTGTGCAATCATTGCAAACGGCATCTTGCACAGTGCAAGCAGTCGTTTTCTGCCGCTCGAGTAGATTTGTACTCGAGCGGCAGCTTTCTCAACGCGGACTGGTAGTTTCTCATCGCGAGCGGTCGCGAGCATACGCGATCACTCGCAATGAGAAACCTGACCTCCCCGCATTGAGAATCTCGCCGGGAGGTTTATTTTCCACGCTCGCGATCGGCAACTTGATGTTGCTGATCGCGAACGAGGAAAAAGTCTCGCCGGGATGTCATTTTGCTCGCTCGCGGTCGCCAACTTGACATTGAGGACCGCGAGCAAGCAAAAAATGACCGCTACGCTACGCGTGTTTGCACTGTGCTACGTGCAATTCGCGTAGTGTGAAGTAGCGCAAACTTCGCGGGCCTAGCGTAGTACTTCGCCCAGGGTTAATGTCACCCTTCTTCAGCCAGGCTAGCTTGAATCCAGTGGCACAGTGAGCAAGGGACCCACGTCTGGGCATACCCATCCCACTTTGGGCGAAAAGTGTTACAGCAAACAAATGACGGACGGAATGCTGACAATGCAAACATTCTCCCCCAGTTAAAAGATCTGGGTTAAATCCATCATTCTTTTGCCCACTACGCCACCATAGTTTGGACCCAGCCATATGCAAATCAGTCTTGACCCTGTGCCCCATGGGAACAGTCCAGACCGAACTGCCAGGCAAGGTCCTCCCTGGACCGGAAACAAGCATCCTGGGACCGGTTTCAGGGTATGTCACCCTTCTTCAGCCAGGCTAGCTTGAATCCAGTGGCACAGTGAGCAAGGGACCCACGTCTGGGCATACCCATCCCACTTAGGGCGAAACGTGTTACAGCAAACAAATGATGGACGGAATGCTGACAATGCAAACATTCTCCCCAGTCAAAAGATCTGGGTTAAATCCATCGTTCTTTTGCCCACTACGCCACCCCAGTTTGGACCCAGCCATATGCAAATCAGTCTTGACCCTGTGCCCCATGGGAACAGTCCAGACCGAACTGCCAGGCCAGGTCCTCCCTGGACCGGAAACAAGCATCCTGGGACCGGTTTCAGGGTATGTCACCCTTCTTAAGCCAGGCTAGCTTGAATCCAGTGGCACAGTGAGCAAGGGACCCACGTCTGGGCATACCCATCCCACTTAGGGCGAAAAGTGTTACAGCAAACAAATGATGGACGGAATGCTGACAATGCAAACATTCTCCCCCAGTCAAAAGATCTGGGTTAAATCCATTGTTCCTTTGCCCACTACGCCACCCCAGTTTGGACCCAGCCATATGCAAATCAGTCTTGACCCTGTGCCCCATGGGAACAGTCCAGACCGAACTGCCAGGCCAGGTCCTCCCTGGACCGGAAACAAGCATCCTGGGACTGGTTTCAGGGTATGTCACCCTTCTTCAGCCAGGCTAGCTTGAATCCAGTGGCACAGTGAGCAAGGGACAATTGTTCTTTTTGCATTTGTCACCCCGAGTGGGACGAGTATGCCCAGACGTGGGTCCTGTGCTCTCCATGCCACTGGAGTCAAGCTATCCTGGCTGATGAGGGCTGAAAGCCCGAAACCGGTCCTATGATGCTTCTTTCCAGTTCAGGGAGGACCTGGCCTGGCAGTTCGGGCTGGACTGTTCCCAATGGGCACAGGGTCAAGACTGATTTGCATATGGCTGGGTCCAAACTGGAATGGCATGGTGAGCAAAAAAACGATGGATTTAGGCCCAGATCTCTGTACTGGGGTGAATGTATGACATTGTTCTGCATTCTGTCCATCAATTGTTCTTTTTGCATTTGTCACCCCGAGTGGGACGGGTATGCCCAGACGTGGGTCCCGTGCTCTCCATGCCACTGGAGTCAAGCTATCCTGGCTGATGAGGGCTGAAAGCCCGAAACCGGTCCTAGGATGCTTGTTTCCAGTTCAGGGAGGACCTGGCCTGGCAGTTCGGGCTGGACTGTTCCCAATGGGCACATGGTCAAGACTGATTTGCATATGGCTGGGTCCAAACTGGAATGGCATGGTGAGCAAAAAAACGATGGATTAAGGCCCAGATCTCTGTACTGGGGTGAATGTATGACATTGTTCTGCATTCTGTCCATCAATTGTTCTTTTTGCATTTGTCACCCCGAGTGGGACGGATATGACCAGACGTGGGTCCCGTGCTCTCCATGCCACTGGAGTCAAGCTATCCTGGCTGATGAGGGCTGAAAGCCCGAAACCGGTCCTAGGATGCTTGTTTCCTGTTCAGGGAGGACCTGGCTTGGCAGTTCGGGCTGGACTGTTCCCAATGGGCACAGGGTCAAGACTGATTTGCATATGGCTGGGTCCAAACTGGAATGGCATGGTGAGCAAAAAAACGATGGATTTAGGCCCAGATCTCTGTACTGGGGTGAATGTATGATATTGTTCTGCATTCTGTCCATCAATTGTTCTTTTTGCATTTGTCACCCCGAGTGGGACGGGTATGCCCAGACGTGAGTCCCGTGCTCTCCATGCCACTGGAGTCAAGCTATCCTGGCTGATGAGGGCTGAAGCCCGAAACCGGTCCTAGGATGCTTGTTTCCAGTTCAGGGAGGACCTGGCCTGGCAGTTCGGGCTGGACTGTTCCCAATGGGCACAGGGTCAAGACTGATTTGCATATGGCTGGGTCCAAACTGGAATGGCATGGTGAGCAAAAAAAAGATGGATTTAGGCCCAGATCTCAGTACTGGGGTGAATGTATGACATTGTTCTGCATTCTGTCCATCAATTGTTCTTTTTGCATTTGTCACCCCGAGTGGGACGGGTATGCCCAGATGTGGGTCCCGTGCTCTCCATGCCACTGGAGTCAAGCTATCCTGGCTGATGAGGGCTGAAAGCCCGAAACCGGTCCTAGGATGCTTGTTTCCATTTCAGGGAGGACCTGGCCTGGCAGTTCGGGCTGGACTGTTCCCAATGGGCACAGGGTCAAGACTGATTTGCATATGGCTGGGTCCAAACTGGAATGGCATGGTGAGCAAAAAAACGATGGATTTAGGCCCAGATCTCTGTACTGGGGTGAATGTATGACATTGTTCTGCATTCTGTCCATCAATTGTTCTTTTTGCATTTGTCACCCCGAGTGGGACGGGTATGCCCAGACGTGGGTCCCGTGCTCTCCATGCCACTGGAGTCAAGCTATCCTGGCTGATGAGGGCTGAAAGCCCGAAACCGGTCCTAGGATGCTTATTTCCAGTTCCGGGAGGACCTGGCCTGGCAGTTCGGGCTGGACTGTTCCCAATGGGCACAGGGTCAAGACTGATTTGCATATAGCTGGGTCCAAACTGGAATGGCATGGTGAGCAAAAAAACGATGGATTTAGGCCCAGATCTCTGTACTGGGGTGAATGTATGACATTGTTCTGCATTTTGTCCATCAATTGTTCTTTTTGCATTTGTCACCCCGAGTAGGACGGGTATGCCCAGACGTGGGTCCCGTGCTCTCCATGCCACTGGAGTCAAGCTATCCTGGCTGATGAGGGCTGAAAGCCCAAAACCGGTCCTAGGTTGCTTGTTTCCAGTTCAGGGAGGACCTGGCCTGGCAGTTCGGGCTGGACTGTTCCCAATGGGCACAGGGTCAAGACTGATTTGCATATGGCTGGGTCCAAACTGGAATGGCATGGTGAGCAAAAAAACGATGGATTTAGGCCCAGATCTCTTTACTGGGGTGAATGTATGACATTGATCTGCATTCTGTCCATCAATTGTTCCTTTTGCATTTGTCACCCCGAGTGGGACGGGTATGCCCAGACATGGGTCCCGTGCTCTCCATGCCACTGGAGTCAAGCTATCCTGGCTGATGAGGGCTGAAAGCCTGAAACCGGTCCTAGGATGCTTGTTTCCAGTTCAGGGAGGACCTGGCCTGGCAGTTCGGGCTGGACTGTTCCCAATGGGCACAGGGTCAAGACTGATTTGCATATGGCTGGGTCCAAACTGGAATGGCATGGTGAGCAAAAAAACGATGGATTTAGGCCCAGATCTCTGTACTGGGGTGAATGTATAACATTGTTCTGCATTCTGTCCATCAACTGTTCTTTTTGCATGCGTCCTCTAGTAGTCTTTGGGCCAACCCAGTAGTTCTGGTGTCCAAATCAAATCCAAAGGTGGAAAACAAGATTCTGTGTGGACTACAGAGGCCTAAATACAGTTACCAAGACTGATGCTCATTCCATGCCAAGAGCAGATGAGCTCATTGACATGTTGGGGGCTGCAAAATATCTGAGCACCTTTGACCTCACTTCAGGTTATTGGCAGATAGCCCTCACACAAGAAGCCAAGGAGAGGTCTGCCTTTTCAACTCCAGAAGGCCACTTGCAATTCAAGATGATGCCCTTTTGGTTGAAAAATGCACCAGCCACCTTCCAGAGATTAGTAAAGAGTGTAATCCAGGCTTGGAACGCTTTAGTGAAGCTTATCTGGATGATATTCCTTTCCTTAGTTCCACGTGGGAGGATCGTCTGGTCCACCTCAAGGAAGTGCTGCAAGCCCTTCAACAGGCAGGGCTGACTATCAAGGCAAGTGACAGATAGGGCAAGGGCCTGCAGTGTCCTCAGGCCACCAAGTAGGTGGGGACCATGAACAACCTCTCCAACCCCAAATCCAGTCAATTCTGGCCTAGGAAGATCCAAAGACTCAGACCCAAGTTAGAGCCATTTTAGGCCTGGCTGGGTAGTACAGGAGGTTTCTAAAATGATAGGGTACCACAGTGGCACCTTTGACAGAGCTAATATCCAAGAAAAAGCCAAACAAAGTCATATGGACTGACTTATGTCAAAAGGCCTTTGACACCCTTAAGGAAACTATGTGCTCAGCATCAGTCATAGAGGCACCTGACATTAGTAAAGCATTTTTTGTCCAAACTGATGCTTCAAAACATGGGATTGGGGCAGTACTGTCACAGCTAAATGACCAGAGTCAAGATCAACCAGTTGCCTTTATTAGCAGGCGACTCCTCCTCAGAAAGTAGCGTTGAAGTGCCATTGAGAGGGAAGACTTTGCTGTGGTTTGGTGCCTGAATAAGCTAAGACCCTACTTGTTTGGGAGTCGCTTCACAGTTCAAACTGACCACAGGCCTCTCAGATGGTTAATGCAGATGAAAGGAGAGAATCCCACATTTTTTAGGTGGTCCATTTCCTTACAGGCTATCGACTTTACAGTGGAACATAGACCTGGGACTGACAATGCCAATGCAGATGGCATTTCCAGGTTCTTCCACCTAGATGATGAGAATCACCAGAATAAGGGTTAAGTTGCTCATCACCTTTCATCTAGATGGGGCATGTAAGGAAATGCCTGTTGCATGTTCACCCCCACATTTTTGGACTTACGCTGCCAGTTTTTCGACACTCAGAGTGCACTGAGGTGTGCTAACCAGACCTCAGTGCCAATGTTATAACCCTATACAAAAAAGATGTTAAATTGGAAACACCCAATTAGCAAATACTGACTTTCTTATAAGTCCCTTGTATATGGTACCCAGGGCATGTAAGACAGAGTGTTCACCCAGGGCTGCAGCACTGGTTGGGCCACCCTTGGACCCCAGCCTTCCACTGCAGAGTGAAAGAGCAGTGTTTACACTGCTAGTTCGACTTTACCATTACAACTAATAGCAAAGCCCCCACTTCACTTAATGATATATGTAAGTGTATGTAAGAAAACTGGGCTTTTTGCTGCTGGATGCTGGTTTTTGAATCTGACAGTGCACTGAAGACTACTAACCAGGCTTCAGTGCCAGTACTCTCTCCGTAAAAGTGACATATGTAATTGGCATCCCCAATTGACAGAGACCATACCACCCTTATAAGTCCCTGGTACGTGGTATCCCATTCATGGGTGGTAAATGGGTACTGAGTGACTCAGGTAAATAGACGGCAGAAGGCCTACCATTGCAGACTGAAAGGAACAGTGTTCACTGCTCCATTTCGTCTTTGTCCTCACCATGTGTGACAGGGTCACATCACTGCTTTTAAGTATATGTCACCCCTAGAGAAGGCCTCTTATATCCAGAAGTCAAGGCACTGTATATTAAGAAGGTAGACATGTAAGCGCAAGCTTATATGTCTCTATAGTGACTTTACCATTAAAGTACACTATAAGTGATAGGCGGGACATAGGATAACATGGGAATTACACCCAGGCACCCCCGAGATGCTCGCTCAATTTTATTAACACCAAAATATGTCGAGTTTGGAGTCAAACAACATGCCTTCTCTACCCTGACACAAATTTGTTGTCAAGGGAAGGCTGACATGCACCCAGGTGGCTACCCTGATGTTGCCCACCTGGTTACCCTAGCGGACATGTGCCTTGGCTGGCAGACCCTGGGTTTCACAACCCAGCTGCCACCAAGACAGGCTTCTGACCTCCTGGCAGGCAGTGTGAGTACTCCCAGGCGTCAGAACAAAGGCTTGGGCAGGAAGGAGGTCTCACCTACCTCCTCCCAAGTCGGCTAGTAAAGTGACACATCAGAATGGTGAGCTTCAAAGGCTTCATCGCTTCTGATATCCACTTGGGCTGTCTCCCTGAGGAGGACACAGCTCTCCCCTTGATCCAGGCATGTTTTGACCCAGGCAAGGTGGGAATCTATGTATGCAGGACGTGTACACCTCTAGGAAGGCTGGACACACCTCCTGGATGAGCAGCCTAATCTGTAAACCTAATGTGGATTTCTGCCATCTTTAGGAGGGCAGAAATAGTGGGCTCTGGGTCGAAAAGGTGACCTACAACACCGGATGTGGTCACCTCAGGGCCGGATTAACTGTGAGGTACTAGCTGCCCATTGGCTACTAGCTCCCACACCCCTAACTCCCCTAAATCCAGGATTTAAGGGACCCACTGACACCACAACCTCAGTTCTGATCGACTTATTTCAAAGAAGGACCAAGAGGAGACCCGTGTCACCGACAACAGGAATTTGCCCACCAGCACAAAGCGAAAGAGGGACATTGTGTCCCTGAGGCAAAAGACTTGGAACTGAGTGAACGACTCTAGTCCTTGGCTAAAACCCAACACTCCCGAAGAGAGGGACCCTTGTGGGAGCCAGAAGTACCCTCAGACTCTCCTAGATTGGTTGGACCAGTCCCTTGCAAAGTGCAGGTAAAACGACGATCAGGAACCAAAGAATTGCTGGCCATGGGGCCCTTTGAGGAATCACCCAAAGTTAAGTGATGTAGTGCATTCTTTGAGCTATAGTCTGGCTTTCACAAAAGTTTCAAACCACTACCGTACTCTCCTGGACCTCCAGACGCAGAAGTGCCTTTAAGCTACTTCTACTGCTAAAAAGGCTTGTTGGCCACCAGTCCAGTAAACGGCCCCTTAACTCGATGCTGCATTAAGAGGGAAATCAACACCTGCAACCGATGTAAGCAATGGCCCCGCTCTTGTGATTTTGCATCCCCTTTCTGGCAGCACTGTCTCTGTGGGAAAAGCAGCTTTACAGCGGCTCCCTTCTAGGACCATTGACAGCCAGGACGCCACTGTACCTGGGCTCCATGGGCCAGGTAAAATTGATCTGACTGTTGTGGCCTGGTCCTTGGACCCTTACCACCTTTACCCTGTGAGAGTGGACTGCAAATCGACCTCTAAGAGACCAATTGTCACTAGTAGTTTTTGCCTTTGACCGCAATGTTAAATGACAGCTGTATTTATTGCACTTATTTTCCACTGATTTGAAAATCCATAACTCCGGTTATATATATGCTAAAAAGTTTGTTTTGTTGTCCAAAATTATATAAAAATAAGCTCTATTTCTATAAATTGATGTTTGATTTCTATTGAGTTGTCTCAATTACTTAGGAACCATAATGGTACTTTAAAATGCATGTGCCTCCAGTAAAAGTCAAAGTGCTTTTTGCCTCACCACAAGGACTGAGATAAGAATTTATTGTTGTGAATCCAAGGATTGCCTTTGAGGCTTTGTGATAATATTGCATGGTAAGGTTACTCAACCATATCACATAATATTCCGCTTTGCTAAAGTCTCCCCCAAGGAAGGCCTATGGAGGCCTACTGTAAGGAGCTATATATTATTAAGTAGGACATACATTTTTGATTTATCCTGACAGAAACACTTCCAAATTGTCATTTTGCTCTGGAAAGGTTAGTAGTCCCATGTCCTAACACAGGGTTACCGACTGGTATCCCAGCCGGGCTAACCTCTGAGTGGGACTACCCAACAGGGTTGACTAAGGTATCAAATTAATCGTGGCATTAAAACTGACCTGATGCTCAGGTCACATTTAAGGTAAATTTTAAAGTTAGCAACTTTTTGAAAGTTGCCACTCTGCACTCCAGCTAGTCCAGTGGCCGCACAAAGGCACTGTCACACAGGCAGGTTTCTAACCACCTGGGGAGACATGTGAATGACTTCCCAGCCCAGCAACAAAGGCAATAGCCACAGAGTGAGGCTAGACCTCATCTCCCAGGATGGCCACTCAGGGTGTTAGCCCAAAAGGCGAGCTTCAAAGGGGAAGCCGCCTTTGAAGGGCCGACTGTGACAACACCCCTCAGCAGGATGCGTTTTGTTCCTGCAGACAATTAGGAGGCAGAGCCAGGAGGGAAAACCTGTCCCTAAACTGGTTTTCCTGTGGGAGTGTAGTCCGCTGGTAGCCACACCTCTAGGGTGGGCTACCATGCTCCTGACAACCAAGGAAGGGCTGTACCATTTTGAAAAAGGCAAGAATGGGGCACTCTGGGGTAGCCAGATCCCACACAATACAGGAAAAACATCACTAGGACCCAGTATCCCATTGCCTAGTAAATGCGTGGACCTCTCAAGGCTCTTTAATGGGACAAATGCGGCACCCCTGGCACCCTGCCCCTCAGATCACGCTGGAATCGGAGAGAGGACCAAAGAGGTTGCCCTGCTGCCCTTGAAAGCGCAATAAGAGAGACTTCACCATTGGAAGGACTGTACCTGCTGCACTGTGGGCTAGTGAAGTTTGGACTGTGTCTGCAGATCCTGGCTCAGGGAAAAGGTGAATCCCAGACCCAACCTACAGCAGTGACTTCAAGGATCAGTTGGCTGATCCCCTGGAACCAGCTCCAGGGACACAACAGCTGAACAAGTTGGCCAGGTAACTGTCCAAAGTATCCTCTTTGCCCCCATAGACCTTTTCCCCAGCCGGATTTGGTCACCCAACCCGGGCCAGAGTACCTGCAATAACTTTTTCAAACTTTTGAAAAGTTTAAAAACTTTTTGTTCACCAATGCTTGTTTGCAGTTACATTTAAAAATGATAAAAACATCTAAAATCTGTATCGCTGGAACCATCCAGGGGATTTTGATGGTCAAGGTCTCTAAAACTCCATAAACATATGCACTATTGTTATAAAATGTTGTTGTGTCTCTTCCTTGTTGTGTGACGTTCTTATTTCATTGTTTGGTGCTGTTAAATGCTTGACACTAAGTTCTGTTGCCAAGCCTTACTGCTCGCAGCCACAGATACCCAGGGTTGAGCTAAGATTAAGTAAATGACACTGATTGGATCTCAGATGGCATTTGCGAGTGTACTTCACGATAAGTCCCACACAGCCATATCATATAGTACACCGAAATCCTCACAACAGTCATAAGATAAAATCATTGCTCTACTTCATATCAACTGTTAAAATTCAAGAAAGCACATAAGTGCTTATTCCAGACAATAATTTCCTTAGTTTAACTGCGGCTGCTAAAACATTGGTGACAGTAAAGCAGGCATAAACATGAGGCAATAATTGTAAATATAGGAAGGCTGGGCGTACCTGCTTGAAATTCAACCTTCTTAGCAAGGGCACGTTACAATTGCCCCTGCAAAACTTGCAAAACATAATAAAATGCATTGTATCTAATCGGGAGATGCCATCACAACAACAAGGACCAGGCAAACAGTTATGCAAAGTCGGACTAGCAAAACACAATTGGCGGTGAACCATAATAAATCGAAAACGTATCAATAAAAAACAATGACAAACGTTTATAACTGACCAAAGGTACGGTTCCATAAAAAAATGGTATTTAAAATGGCATGGCCCTTACAAAAGGTTTAGTAAGCTTCCCTTGAATATTTTCTCCAACTGAAAAAACTAGATCAAACCCATCACAATCTGCCTTTAGAATCTTTTCCGGATTATCAAAAAACTCCCCCCTTCCTAGATTAGAGTAACTGGTACTGACATATCTTAACCATCGTATAGTATACCATCTATCCAGGGAGACACAGTCTTGTGAGATCACCCCAGTGCTTAATTTGAGCTGGGGCTTTCCGGTGCTAAGCACCGGCATTTAATTGGTTTCCGGTGCTCGGCACCGGCACACAATTGTCAACACCATACCTAGAACAGTCTGCCACATGGTGGCGCTGCTCATCTAATTTAGAGATGAGCAGAACAACGGTAGTTTAGAAATACAATATTCATTAAAATTGCTAATACCTGCCTCCCAGCCATTCCTTTAGCTTTGGAGACCTGGAATAATCGGAACGGTCGCATTTACATGCGAGAGAGATAGTTAGTAGTTGTTTTGGCAGCGATGACAAGGGCGATGGGTGGTGCAAGCTGCAGTGGCCTCCTGGTCAGAGCCCTGGCACTTAAAATTTTACAAATTAAGCACTGGATCACCCTATTCAGGTTGCACTCAGGTCTAATCCAAATCATTAACCACCTGTTAAGGGGACGCACACCGATGATGTCACTCGGATAGTGAAGGCCCAAATCTTGATGGACTGTGTAGGAGGGTACACTTTGTGGGACACCTTACAACCTCCTGCAAAATGTATTCTCATCACCTGAAAAGGAGCAGTATCCGCATTACCTAACACCTCCGCAACATAGATAGCTATAGAGACGAATTTGGCCTGGCATAACTTAAGCAAAGTCCCCAGTGGTCTCTTACCAAATCTAGCAGCAAAACCAGAAATGGCTCCAATTACTCTTGCTAGGAGAAGCCTTTCATTGATCATGAGGAGGGACCATATATAGGCACCATAAAAAATAACCCCTTGATAAGGGAAGTCACCTTCTCCAACACATGTCCATTTGTTAAAAACCATCACGTTTTTGTAGATTTAGGGCCCGTTGTCATTATAAAAGTCTTACTATAATTAGTAGTTAAGTCAAGATCTTCCATAAAAGCCACAAATGAATCCACCAGTTACTGTAGGACCAACGCAGTTCTCGACAGCAGAACTACATTGTCTGCGTACTATTGGGTGGGTATAAAATGTGTTCCCACCCTCTGGAAATCTGAAGCAGTTAGCGGAAGGGAACTCTCCACTTATTAATATATAAGGTGAAGAGGAATGGTGCCAGAACACAACCCTGAAGCACCCCCTCTTAACTTTAAATGGTTCTGTGCAGGAGCCATCTTTGTTATATCGAACTATGGCGGTCAATCTGAGTGCAAATCTCCAAACAAAAAACACAATATTTCAGTCCACCCCCATCGATAAAAGCATAATCCAAAGCTTAGCCTGATGCATTCTATCAAGTGCGGACGTATGGTCCATGAATGCTAGATAGATAAAGCCATCTTATGCAAGTTCAAACACTGGTCACTGGTGCTGAGGCCAGGTCTAAAGCCGCACTGCAAATTGGAGAGAATACCATTCTCCTCTGCCCAGGAGGAGAGTGTCTTGGGTGGATGATGAAGAATAGTCATTGGAGACAGCTACATGGCGTGAGTAACTTTAATTGAAAGTTAAATATATATATGGGGCAACGGCCGCAACCAGAACAGAGGCTTCTGCCGCATTCACCACCAACTGCCACCCTTTGACCTCCAAGCATTCCAGAACCCATCCACACCAACAGGTTCCGGAATGCTGGGCGCATTCTAAACATGCCGGACATAACACAGAGCCTATTATGAATCATCCTTCCAACAACTTTAACAACTAGGTCTATTAGGGAGATGGGACAATAGCAATGAGGGGCAGCCTTATGCCTCTTTTTAAAAATAGGGGAAATCAAGGAGGAGGATCATGAATTTGGAGTACCCTCCACAACTGCTGAATAATGCTATTAATCAGTCTTGGGGTGCAGAGCTCTGGATCATTGAGAAAAAAGATCTGCCAGTAGCCCATCCTGTCCCGGGGCCTTGTTAAGAGAGAGCCCCAAAATGCCCTTCTTGACCTCCTTCTGGCTAAACAACAAGGAAGAGACACCCACTTAGATAGAAGGCTTAACAAAGAAAGCCCCTACGCCCATGTTATATATTTCTTCAAAGTAATTCCAACAATCCTCTGGGGCTACATGTGAGGCCACTGAGCCCTTACATGATTTGTCAAAAAACGAGCGATTTATGACTTCCCAGAATCTGGTAATATTTCTGACGTGCTGGATAAACCTAACTCCTACCATGCTTCAGCCTTGATTTCTGTTTACCTCCTCGTGATCTTTGCTTTATGATCCCTTCTTTAGTTTGCGAACTCATTTTTATCCCTTGGATTACTCATCAGAGCTTTAGAAACATATCTTTGCGCCCTAGTGCAAACATGGTCAAACCTCCTAGGGTACCCATGTGCGAGTCTGCTTGGTTAGGCCACATAAACATAGAGCCTATTTCTTTAGCAATAGATGTATAAGCCTTTAAAACCACTTAGGATTTGCTGACCCCATTCGGCAAAGCTCTATTTCCAGGAGACATGACTCCTTTAAATGAGAGACAAAATTCTCAGGGTCTACTTTTGTCAAGCTTTATCTCCTCCTTTGATTGCTAAATGTTATACCTGAAACATTATTCTGAAAGGCCGTCCTTACCATACGGTTGCATTATATTACCTTGAGGTAAAATGGGTTAAGATCACTAACACCCGTAGTCTGGACCTCAATTCTTTCTACCTCATCATACAGATTCTGTGAGATCACAATGTAATGCGCCAACTTTAGGAAATCCCAACCCGCAAAACCTGGAGGAAGAAAACTTACACCGTGAGGATCCAGAACTACAAACAAACAAACCAGATTAAATTCAATGTCGAAATGTTAAAAAGGTCCCCTGGAGCCGAATGTCTGAAAAAAAAAAAAGTTTTCATCCCTAGTCAAAAATTGCGACGAAAAAGATTACAATGCCTGACATGGGTGGATATTAAAATCTCCCATCAATACTGCCCTACAGTGGGATAAACCCATACTTCCTTGATCATCAAACAACAAGTGTAATACATCCAGGGGCTCTGAGGAATTAGACCCAAAAATAGCATTATAAAAATTAAGCAAGGGCTCCTGGACTGGACAAACCTGGTTTATGCAAGGAGGGCACCAAATGTGCCCTTCAATGCATTCTGGTGGCGCTCGGAAGTGCCTCTACCCTACCGAATTTTAAAGGAGAGGTGGTCACACCTCTCCTTCCTAGGAAATCCTTTGTTCAGCTCCCCTTGGCTGAGTTAGGCTCATCTGCAGGGGGGCAGAACAGTGTTTGAGGCCGGCAGCAGTGCAGGATGGCAGACAGACACTGCAAGGCCACACAGGTAGGCATTGAGGGGGTCCTCTAAGGAGCCCCGAGTAGATGGTATCCTGCAACTAACACTGGAATCGGTGTAGTTGCATGATTCCAACATGTTTGATAACAAACATGACCAGGTTCGGGGTAGCCATTATGTAGCAGGACATCTCGACATGGCAGTGTCCACTACATACCTTAAGATGGCTGTCCTACACTTACAAAGCCCATAAAATGGAGTCTGGGGTTTGTAGGTGTACCTCTGCTCATGCAGGGGTACCCAAACACTTAGCACCATGCACCCTGTCCTTGGACTGAAGGGCATACTTTAGGGGTGACATATAAGTTTTAAGTGCAGTGATCGGGATATAAGTGAAACCTTATATCTAAAGTGAAGGGTGCATGCACCCAGTCACGCAGAGTGCAATGGCAGCTCTGCAGACACAGTTTGCATGGGCTCTCATGGGTGGCATAATAGATGCTTCAGCCCATTGGAGACCCCTGGTGTACCTATGCCCTGGGTACCTCAGTACCATATTCTAGGGACTCACAATGATACCCCAGTATGCAAATTGTGGAGTGTACAAAGCACTTACCAGTAAACTTAGAGGAGACAGCACAGTCACTGGGGTCCTGATTAGCAGGATCCTAGTGAACTACAGTCAAAACACACTAACACCAGGCAAAAAATGGGGGTATCTATGGCAGAAAGATCCAACTTTCCTACACACGTGTTAATCTTGCAATTACAGTAAGAATATATAATAATGTTTTGTTTTTTGTCTCCTGGTTTTTTCATTCCTTGAACACACTTCTTTTTTCTATGTGTTATAATTTGATCAAATTGTGCTGTTTTTTATTGTATGTCTGTTATCCTTGTTATTGTTATTATAAACTTCTGTGTTTGTAACTTTTAAAGTTACTATATACAGCCTTGAAAAAGTCCCAGGCCTCAGTGCTGCTTAAGGGTGAAACACATGTTAGCTGGCTTAGCAATCATTAAGGAATGTTTAAATCATGTTCAATAAAACTAACTGGATAAAAATATCACTGAGCACAGCCTTACTTCAATTACATTTTGTTTCAACTGTTTACCCTAAATACATTTTATGATGTATTATTGCCTAGACAATCACTTTCTTCTGGAGGGGCATTTGGCTGGCTCGGTCCTGCAGGACTCTTTCTGTTTTGAGTCCAATCACAGACCCACCTCCAAATAGGTATTGCTGTGGTATCTATTCAAAATATGAGGAATCTATCACTAGAAGTATCTTTCAGAACAATTTACTTTCTTTCGGTAACGCTCCTTCTAGAAGAGACTCTTTCTAACTGTAGATTCCTCACCGACCCTCCCATCATCACTGTTCTGTGATTGGACTAAATCCATTAATAAGATCCCAAGTCCAGGAATCTGCACACTGCCTACCAATTTGCTTTTGGGGCTCTGCATCTGGGGGTGCATGAAGTCTCAAAAGCAACGGAAGTCAGTGCACAGGAGTGCCGCCAATATAGCCTCTGCATGTCATTTACAGAGCGGAATGGCATCAGGGAAAATTGCGTCCTCACATGATTTTTTGTTAATCACTTGGACCTTATTGCGTTCCAGGGAACCTATTCTACATTGTACCCTGGGGGCGTAACGGGCATGTGTGCCCACTTTGTGTGCCCCCCGGGCACAATGGTATTACAGATGAGGCCACAGATGCTTATGCATCCCCTTCTGTAATACTGATAGCACTGGTGCACATGTAGTGCCAGCACTATCATGAGAGGGTGTTCCCTTATTTGCATGGGGGTGTGGTGCCATGCAAATGAGGGACTCACATTGCCTCTGCACCTGTGATGTATTAGGGACACACTGAAAGTGCGCTACAAAAAGGTGGCACACTTTCAGTGCTCCTTTTAAAGTGAGCCCTCTTGAGGGGAAAAAGGGGATTCTATGTACTCCCTCAGCGATCCCCCTGCAGGCGGGTGCAGACACTCACTGCACAGGCTTGCACAGGGATCTCTCTCCCCACTTCCAACTTGCACTGTGAAACACAGAGGGACTTTAATGTAGCCGTTCCATAATTCACTTGAATGTGCTGCCCCAGGGCAGCGCAACTTTACGGCTGCCCTGGGGGATGGCGTATTCATCGTGATATGGTGCAGTATCCCTGTTTGCGCCCAGCACACCTATTGAAAGGTGTGCTGTGGTGCTAACAGGGAAAGTGCGCGTCCCGGTTATATTTATTTATTTATTTATGAGGGCCTAGCAACTGGAAAGTGCTACTGGGCCTCTGGTTTTCTTTTGTTGTACTGGTTTGCATAAAGAAACTTTATTTTACTTGTAATTTACTATTATAAACTGGCTGACTGCCTTGTTAGAACAGTACATTCAAATGGGCACTTGTGCTCGGGGCAAGATGGCGGCCGTGACTATGGCCGAGTGAGCGGACCTCAGCCCTCTCCCAACTCCTCTCCCCCTCCGGGCAGTAATTTGTGGGGAAAACGGACTTACCGGCATCGTCTTCAGCAGGCTTCAGCAGTGTTTTGGCTCCGTTATTCTGCTGATGATTTGGCGGTCCTGGTTTTGGATTAGGGCGGCTCCACTTCCATTCCGCCTGGTGATCCTGGGAATCTGTAGTGGTAACTCTACGATGCCTCCCAAAGCAGCCATCAAGGCTGGAAAGGCCCGGTGAAGAACCGGGCCTTTGGGCCTGGCGGCGCAGGGCACGCCTGAAATCTTCGGGTTCACCTGCCTTGTTGCACAGAGACACGGAATACCCTGTTGGCGTAGAAAACCAAGTTTATTAGCTGCAGCTAAGCACAGTTGTCCAAGAAGTACATCAAGTAGGTTCTCAGGAGACTGCCACTTGACTCCGTGGCTCACAAGCTTTTATCGTCGAAATACATCTGTACAAACATACACCCATCGCACAAATTTTTAGCCAATCAGGAGAGTTTGAAAACAAGATATTGTGTCACCAGAATGCTCTCTGCTTACATGTTGTGTGTTATCCAGCCCCCAAAGTTAATCAATACTGGTACCCATAGTTCGGTGTTTGCAATGGCAGGACATATCTGTATGCTTCAAGAGGAAGGTTACAAAGTAGGAAAACACAGGGAGAGAATAGCGAAGGCCAGAAGATAAGATATGGCGAGAGGAGAATACTAAAGGCTAACAGATAGTTGATACGGGGATTAGGTAGTCCAGACAAGGATTAGTTAGGCCGGCTGGTGTCTGAGATTGGTTTAAGGACAAGGACGGAGGGGTTTTTGACACGTTGCAGTCCAAAAGGGCAGAGACACTTCGCTCATCGAGCAGCCTGTGTAAAGGCAACACAAAAATGGCGGTGACTGTAAGATGGGGTCAAAATTAAAGAACCTCAGACCCTCCTTTTGCCATTACGCAGGCAATACACAAAGACTCACGCTAATCTAAATCAA
Source organism: Calotriton arnoldi (assembly GCA_963921515.1). Taxonomy (NCBI): domain Eukaryota; kingdom Metazoa; phylum Chordata; class Amphibia; order Caudata; family Salamandridae; genus Calotriton; species Calotriton arnoldi. Next base: position 42,024 of record CAWUFW010015514.1, read on the forward strand.
TGTCGATGGTCATGAAGTCGTCAAGCTGTTGCTGCAACATCATCTTCATCTTCATATTCTCCGTTTTCTGTGGCATGGGTCTTGGGACACACATAATAGCACAAAGACCACATATTGCGGGGCCACATTGTAAACAAAGGCAACACGAGAAGATGATGGCCAAAACTACTCCAACAAAGGTCAATACCTTCCATCCCCATGTGGACAGTAGTTCCCAAAACCATCCCATCAGAGACCAATTTCCTTCGTCCTGGTGGATGGACTCAGCAATGTGGTGCAATTTAGAGATGGCCTGGTATACTGTAGGGCGTTATCAGGTATATAAATGCAACAACTCGATCCAATCAATGTACAGACTCCACCACGATCTGCGAGAATGATGTCTAACACCATTCTGTTCTGTAATGTCATAAGGCGATCCGCCTGAAGCTCAGCAGTGATATTACTCAGTGCTCCGACAGTTTCATTTATTGTTGCCTCAACTACCCGAATGAGATGTCTGATATTTCTACTATTGGCCATAGGGCCCCAAAATGGGAGGAATCCTTTAAGGAAGTCACCTCCTTCCTGTCCTGCTGTGTCATCCAAAGCAATAACCCCTCTGCCGTACCTTGTCTTGTGATGTCCCGAAGGAGCTGAATATGTTGGAGGGAGGAGAAAAGCCATATAACAAGTCCCTGAGAAATCGGCTGGTAACCATGTATAGGCTCTGTCATGGCAGACGAAATATGTTCCTTGAGATGCTACCAATGGTGGAGACGTTCGGGATTTATAGATATATGTAATATTACAAGTGCTCTTTCCCAATTGAGCCTTAGGATTTTGACCATTGGCTTGGAGACATAGGTGACCTTGGTGGGGTACAGTATATATAGGTAGGGATCCTTTCCTTTTGGCTCTGTCTGTAAGGCTAGTGACATAATGTGTCACATTCCAGTCAATGTATGCTTGTCGCTCGTCGGTGGGGAATTCACTAAATGTTTTATAATGTTTTGACATAGCCACTATTCCCTTTATTAGTGAATTATGACTAACGTCAATTCCATCCCTATACGGACCAACAGGATGTCGATGTTGGTTCTCATAGGCATTGGCAAACATAGAGGTGTAAGCCCAAGCAGATCCTTTTAGGGAGAAGGGTAGAACTAAATATGGCATTCCTTTATCTGTATTATGGGGTAAAAGTCCACAAACCCAACAATCGGTGGTATTGATTACTAATTGATGCTGGTGTAATAGCTGGATGAATGAATTGTTGAGATATTCCATTCTCCTAATTTGTTCATGCCCTGGTAGCGTATAAAATTGGTGTGGGGAAATAGTAGTGCAAAAAGGTATGGGCTGAGAGGTAGATATAGGTACAGATGCTGGCTGCAAAGTGTGAATAACCCAACCCACACAAGCTAATGAAACACATAACAGAGTTAAAACACATAATACTACGCCACATCTATTAAATAGTAATTTACAATATTTTTCCTTCATTTTGTTTTTTTTATCAATTTCTGATTCACCGGAAGTCATCCCCTAAAGTGTTGCTCGTGGCAATCTTCCTATCTCGCTCAGTTGTGGTTATTGGCCGTCCTATGACACTGCAAGTCCTGCAGACCTAGTGCCACTACTCAGGTCACAAACCAAGTCTCCTACCACGACCCTGCAAAAATGGGATGAGTCCAGTATCACATAAGGAGGAAAATATATACAATTCAAAAAATTCAAAATGCAATCTAAGAAATAAAAAAAATATGCAGTTTAGGAACGAAGGGGAGAACAAATAAAAATAAATTTCAAATGTCTTTGGCCACTCTAGGCCTCAGATTGTATCTATCCTTGTTTGGCACAGTCTGGTCTTGAAAAAGTGTCTCTGGATCAGTTGTATCTATTCTGAGATGCGATGGTACAGCTTCTTGCAAAACATCATCGTCCTCTTTCTCAGTCCGAGTCCATTCTAGGTGTGCATCGCCAAAAGGTACAAACCGGGAACTCTCTCTCCTTCACAATCACCTATACCTTCGCGGACCCACTGATCAAAAGGCAAAGGCAAGGGTACCCTTTTGCAGTGCACACCATGGATCCAGTTCTTTTTCCCAATGACTTTTACGGCTGTACGTGTCGTCAGCAGGACCTGTCTTGGCTCCCGCCAGCGAGGCTCCAAATTCCTCTTCCTCTGAAAATTCTTAAGGCACACCCAGTCGCCAGGTTGGAGGGTGTGCCCAGGATCCGAGGAAGCCTGTGGCAAGGTGTCTTGTACCTGCTGATGGAGAACACGCAATTTAGTGGTGAGGTCATGCAAATAGTCAATTAACATTGGGTATTCTATGTCAGACTACTTCTTGGGTCTAGGGACACACCAGACATTAGCCGGGCATCCGAACACAATCTCATATGGGCTAAGTCCCACACGAGAATGAACAGTTGTTCGAGTTGACAAGAGGGCTAGAGGTAAGGCGTCGGGCCAGGCAAGACCTGTGCTGGCTTGTATCTTTGCAAGTTTAAGCTTGAGAGTGCCATTATAGCACTCTGCCAAACCCGCTGACTGAGGGTGGTTTGCCGCGTGGAATTTTTGCTTAATCCCAAGACCTGCACATACTTTCTGCATGATTTGACCCACGAATTCACTTCCATTGTCACTCCAGACAATTCGAGGTAAACCAAACCTCGGGAAGTATTCTTTCAGAAGGACCTTAGCTGTAGACAAGGCAGTATTATCCTTTAGGGGTAGGCCTCTATCCATCTGGAAAAGGCACATACCACCACAAGGACATACTTTAGGTTTCTGCATCTCTCCATATGAATGTAGTCTATCTGCACTACCTCAAAAGGATACGTTGGGGGAGCAAAATGGCCTGCTGGGGTTGGTGTCCCTCTTCCTGGGTTGTGCATCAAACAAACAATGCAATGTTTAACAAGATTGTCTGCACATTTAGGAATCCCTGCATTCTGCCATACCGGAGCCAAAAGCTTGCATATTCCTTTCGCACTGATGTGGGCTGGACCATGCGCCATAGTCACTACTGGAAGTACATAGGCGTCTGGTAACAGCCAACGTTGGTGTTCTGACAATTCTATCCAACATCCTGTCGCATCCAACATTCCCGTACTATCTCTCCACTTACTCAATTCTTTCTCTGTAGCCTCTTCCTGAATCATTTTCACACTTTCTATTGTGTCCTCACACATTCCTCCTTGACTGACCCATCTAGCAGGTCCAGCAACATACATATGACTCGTCACATCTCTCGCTGTCTCTTTCGCTCTCTGATCCGTAAAGCGTTTCCTTCACCCACATCATCAGTGACCCTTTTATGCGCACTACACTTCACAATTGCTATCTGAGTGGGTAAAGCAAGTGATTCCAAAAGGTCATTCACTAACTGACCATGCTGTATTTTAGTACCATGTGAAGTAAAGAATCCTCTTTCCCTCCAAAGGCGGCCAAAACTGTGGGCCACCCCAAATGCATATTGGCTGTCGGTGAACACATTCACTCTCTTCCTTCGGCCAATACACAAGCTCTAGTCAGAGCTATCAATTCAGCTGCTTGGGCTGAATTCTGCCTAATGCGTGCTGTCTCCACAATCGTATGCAAAGTGGTAACAGCATAGGCTGCAGTCGTTTCACCATTGGGGAGCTTAAAACACGAACCATCCACCCATAGGATCCCATCCGGGTCCAGGAGCGGCGTATCTTTTAAATCAATCCTACCTTTTGTCTCCTCCTCTGTACGGAGAAAACAATCATGTTGCTCTTGAATGTCTTTCTCTACTGGGATTGGTAACAATGTAGCTGGATTTAGGGTATTACATCGCTTGATGTGCACGTGACTAGCCAAGAGCGTCAGCTCATACCCCGATAAACGGGCGCTCGTAAGATGCTGGGTTTTTGTCCTGTTTAAAAGTGTATCCACTGCATGTGGCACCATGACAATAAGCGTATTGTCTAGCACCAATCCAGCAGATTGGCGAATAGAAACTGCTGCTGTAGCTTTCAGACAACTAGGTAATGCTTTAGCTACAGGGTCTAACGTAGCCGAAAAATAAGCACACGGGCGTTGTTTGTCACCAAATTGTTGTGTCAAAACTGACAACGCGCAACCTTCTCTCTCGTGCACATAAAGTGTGAAAGGTTTGCTGTAATCCGGAGTACCCAGCCAATATCTGGGCTGAAGAAGAAACAGCCCATGAACTTTCGGAATCCTTTAATTTATTAGAGAGCTCGGGAAGCAAATTAAATACAAATTTATCTACGAACAATCGCTGTCCCCCCTCTGTGCTCATATCCTGACCACTGTGATCAAGAAACGTTTCTTCAAAACGAGTGAAGAAGTCAGAGACACTCTCATCCTTCTTCTGCTTACAGGCAGCTAACTTATCCCAATTGACTCGCAGAGCGGGCATCATAGTTTTCATTAAGGTAATTATTCTACCAGGAAGTTCTGCAATTAAATTATCGGGTTTAGCACCACCCACTTGGAGCCCATCAGCAGCCAGTATAGCATTCCAATCACCTCCTAATTCTTGGGCGTGGTCCTCTTTCCGAATCCTAGCCCACAATGGTTGTGGGACAACATTTCCCATTAACATATCTATGTCAGCCAAATTCATAATACAAGCGTCAACAGTCTGAGATAATTCCTTGTAGTAACCAGCAGGGTTTTTACGGGGGTCAGGTAAAGACTGTTTAAGGGCCAGCACCTCAGATCTCTTCCAAGGTACATGTACCCATATACGTTGGAAGTGAGCCGGTATAAGCGGATTATTACCCTGGGCTGCAACCTCTTCTCTCCATACTGGGGGAACCTCTCGCATAGGATAGTGTTTCAGTTTGCGCCTAACAGAAGGATCAGGTTCAGACAAAGACCGGGAAAAGAACATTGATCTAAAAGTAATAAGTGTCCGTATAGCATTCTCAACCTCAGGACCCACAATAATTCCTTTATCAAAATCAGTCCTAATATCCAGCAAACCCTTGGGAGCTAAACCCAATCCCGTGGCCTCCCATTCCTGACCTAGGATTTCACACATGGCATTGAAAACGAATCTTTGTACAGGGGCATCCCACTGTTCAAAAGTATCCATGATATCTCGAACAGTATATTCGAGATCACTCAGGATCCACCTGCGAGCAAGACCCATGAACGTATCTCGTTCTTGGGAGTCAGGAAGTAAACTACGGGTCTGCCTACGGGGAAGAACAGGAGTCAGACTTACTGACCCAAAGAGAGGAGAAAAGAGACCAGAAACAGTCTCAACCATCCGCTGACGGATAGAAGGGGAAGTTGACAGAAAAACAGGAGATAATGTATGAGACGGAGCAGGAGAAGAGGCAACAGGTAGAGCGGAGGTCGAAGGCAAAGAAGACTGAGGCAAAGAAGTCGGAGGCAGAGGAGCTGGAAACAAGGGAGCTGAAGGCAAAGGAAATGGCGGGAGTGGCAGTGCCACAAAGGGCTGTGTTGGAGGTGCAGGAGCTGGAGCTGGTGGGAGAATAACAGGTTGTTGGACGGGTAACAAAAGCGGGGGTGCATTAGCGCCTTGTACATAGGGCGGGGCGATCGTAATAAGTGAGATATTAAAGGATCCTTCTCAGGATCAGCATCACGATTTGGGGAAGAAGTTGGCAGCACTGGGTAACATTTGTCAATCGCCATGTGATGTTGCCTATCTAAGATCTCTATCGCATGATCTATTTCATTATTTTTAAACTGTTGGGCAGCCTGTATGACAGTGATATCTTTTTCTTTCCTATCTCTTTTTGCCTGTTTAATTTCTTTCTGTTTGGCTTCCTTGCGCCAAAGGCGAAAAGAGTCAAACATAGCCGGCCGGGCTTTTCTTTTAAACAAAGTAGCTTCTAAATTGTCTAAAATATCAGGCTCAAAACTACCATTATGTGGCCACTGTAAAACACCATCTTTCTTCGTATAGCGGACCCATATTTCATTAAAGGTGATGGGGCCTATACCATGTTTAGAGTAAAGCTCATAAGTAGGAGTTCCAGCCGGAGGAATTGGACAAGAGTCCTCCAGTCGGGAGTCCATATCGCAACAAAAACAACACCATTTTTTAAACTTACTGAAACCAGGCATCGTTATTTCACTGGCTTCCTACAAACAACAAGGGGCTAATCAAAACAGCACAAACGTACTCACCCCTTGGCTTCGACAATTGCAATTTTCGAATCTAAGAACCCAAAAACAAACAAAAAGGAGTGGGAGCTACCCAACAGTACTTAACAAATGTCTTCTTCACGCCAACAGAGGTTCGTCTAACGTCTCGCAATACCAGTCATCACCAAAAGAGGGACCAAGGCAGGGCAGCAGTCAGGGCAGCAGGCACCAGCAGCCGTGGGAAAGGAGAAGCCACACTTCAAAGACCATCGGCCCACTCTTCGACATACAGGGGTCGCTGGTGTGGGGCGCCTCCTCTGGAATTTTCCTGCGGGGCTCCTCACGATCCTTGGGCTCAACCGCTACCTCTGAAGCCGCCCCACGCTCGGGCGCCAATTGAAGAACCGGGCCTTTGGGCCTGGCGGCGCAGGGCACGCCTGAAATCTTCGGGTTCACCTGCCTTGTTGCACAGAGACACGGAATACCCTGTTGGCGTAGAAAACCAAGTTTATTAGCTGCAGCTAAGCACAGTTGTCCAAGAAGTACATCAAGTAGGTTCTCAGGAGACTGCCACTTGACTCCGTGGCTCACAAGCTTTTATCGTCGAAATACATCTGTACAAACATACACCCATCGCACAAATTTTTAGCCAATCAGGAGAGTTTGAAAACAAGATATTGTGTCACCAGAATGCTCTCTGCTTACATGTTGTGTGTTATCCAGCCCCCAAAGTTAATCAATACTGGTACCCATAGTTCGGTGTTTGCAATGGCAGGACATATCTGTATGCTTCAAGAGGAAGGTTACAAAGTAGGAAAACACAGGGAGAGAATAGCGAAGGCCAGAAGATAAGATATGGCGAGAGGAGAATACTAAAGGCTAACAGATAGTTGATACGGGGATTAGGTAGTCCAGACAAGGATTAGTTAGGCCGGCTGGTGTCTGAGATTGGTTTAAGGACAAGGACGGAGGGGGTTTTTGACACGTTGCAGTCCAAAAGGGCAGAGACACTTCGCTCATCGAGCAGCCTGTGTAAAGGCAACACAAAAATGGCGGTGACTGTAAGATGGGGTCAAAATTAAAGAACCTCACCGGGGAGTACCGACAACCTCAGACAGTCCTGGCAGGCTGGAGCAGACTCGGGTTAGCCCTGATGTAGTCGGACCCAGGAGCGGTAAACTAACAACAGCAACTGGGAGATCACCCGATCCTCGGGAGAAAAGGAGCGTTTTGATCTGTGGGAGACAGACGGTCCCCATGTTATTTAAAGTACAATCCTGTAAAAATAAGAAGTTGCAGGACCCGCCGGTAGTAGAAAAAATCAGTGGAAAGAATCCCGCTCCCCCGCTGACTCTTGAGCTTTCAACTCTGCGTGAACAGACAGCAGTCCCGCAGACAAGTGGCAGCTTTCAAAAATCCGATCTCGGAGCAGCAAAGGCTGGAGATCTAATCTCTATCAGTGGGGGCAGGTCTGATGAGGTTTTCCAGGCACCGACAGTGGATGAATCCGGTGAGCTGAAGGGCTCAGCACTAGTACAGGACCAGTGCATTCTGGGAGATGGAGTTTCTTTGACTCTGGATCAGCCAAAGCTGGCTACAGTGGTGCTTCCTAGTGCCGCCGCCTCCCCGGAATCCATTCCCTTATCATTGAGAGAAGAGGAGTCTACGGATAACTTCTTCTCCCTTTCAGATCATTCCAGCCAATCAGGGGATGATGGTACTGGGAAAGATTGGGCTGCGCAGGAAAGCGATGATAGCAGCTTACAGTGGGAGGAAGAAGGCAGCGCCTCAGTTCAGACTGGTACAGTTCGCAAGCTGAAAGAGCCAGGCACCTTTTCAGATCATGGCGCAACCGGACCATTTACTTGGGATTTTTCTTTCTCTACTCAGCTAAACGGCAATGGGAATACACTTGAAGTAGCCCTGGCTCCGCCGACGGCCACTGATGATAGTGCGAGCGGCCCTGAAGGCATCACACTGGCTACAATATATCGGAGTATCATGGCCCATCGCGCTGAAACCAGAGCAGAGAGCTCCAGGACACAAGGAGCATGTCGCAAATTGCAGAACTCAATGCGCCGGATGGCGAAAACATGCTCAGATTTTGCCGTAAGAATTAGTGAAGCTGAGACACGGATTTCACAATTAGAGGATGAATTGGCTGTACAGAAGCAGTTGACGGAAACCATTAAAGTAATGGAAGATGACACAGTCTGGAAACTTACTGATTTGGAAAATAGAGCAAGGAGGAATAATCTGCGGATCCTTGGTGTCCCTGAAGGGAAAGAGTCGGAAGATGTCCGGCAGTTTATAATTGAACTGTTTGAAGAGGCATTTCCAGAACTGAAATGGGATTGGAAAGTCCAAATCCAGCGGGCACATCGGTTCCCCTTTCATCAGCGTCAAAGGACAGGCCAAGTGGATAACCGCCCTCGGGCTATCTTAATTTGTTTGAATAACTTTTTGGCGAGGGAGGCACTGTACGACTTGGAGAGGCCGGACAGGAAAAGAGTTGCGAAAGACTGCAGTTTCTCTGTTAGGCCTGACTTCTGTCAGGCCACTGTCGAAAAGAGGTGGCTTCTGCGTCAATTAATACCAGTCTTTCAGGCGAAGGGGGCACAGGTCTATCTCCTTAATCCTGCTAAATTAAAGGTGGTTTATCAGGGGAAAACCCACTATTTCCAATCTGAGATCCATGCTAAGGAATTCTCATCCTCATTATGATGGCAGAAATCAGTATAGTATGTCTGATGGGGTGTGGTGGCCTTCTTTCTTTCTTGTTTCCCCCTTCCTTTTCTCTTTTTCTAGTCTCTTTCCCCCCCCCTTCTTCTTATGAGTATAATATGAGGGTTTTGCTGGGTATCAACAGATGAGAAATCTAATTGTTGAGTAAAGAGATGTATTGTCTAGCTCCTGGAGGGGGGGGGTAGTTAGTTGGGTAGGGGGGTGGTTCAGCTCAGCATCACCTGGGACTTACAGTCCCTATGCCCTTTTTGGTGGGTGAGTGGTGGGTTGGGTGGGTTGGTGATGAGGGTGGTGAGCGTGAGGGGAGGGCTGGGGGGGGTAGGAGGATACAGATGTTGTTGTTATTGTTTCATTCACTATTTTTTTATGAGCACATTGGTTCAATGAAATGTTTAGCTATCGACAGAATCTCTGAGATGTTCCTAATCTTCAGGTCTAATGAGGAATTCGATTATTCACTAAATGGCAGTTAGCAGGGGAGTTATTTCACTATGCTCCTGGAATATCTGCGGGTTGAATGACAGGAGGAAAAGGGGATTTCTGGCTAAATGTGTACAGCTTATGCAGATCGATATTCTTTGTCTCCAAGAAACCCATATACTGTGTAGTAAGAGCAACTGGTTGAAGGAATGTGGGTTAGATCTTGTAGCATATACACGTCAGAGCACTACTATAAGGGGTGTGGCTGTACTCGCTAGGCGTGGGATAGGGATTTGTCGTAGAGTTAAGGAGGACCAACTTGGTCGATGGGTGATCGTTGAATTTGTAATTAATAATGTTTCTTATACAATAAGCTCTGTTTACGGATCCAATCTGGATGATCCGGACATCTTAAACTTTTTGAGTGTGGAGCTTGCGATGGGGCCACAACCACTAATTTTCTGTGGGGACCTTAACATCCATTTGGAGAGCAACTTTGATCTGATGAGCTATTCCCAATATTCTGGGCGGAAAATCCAGACTTTTAAGGCTTTACGAGGCCTGGTTAGTGAGCATGGGCTAATCGATCTCTGGTATAGACATAAACGAATGGATTTGGGCTATACTTTCTATTCAGCCCCCCACAATAAGATGGTCAGGTTGGATTATGTTTTTGTCTCTTGTCAGAAAGCAGAGGAAATGAGTATCCGTATACCCCCCAGGATCATATCAGACCATAATCCTTTAATAGTCGAATTTTCGTGTAGGGGCTCTTTGATATTACCACGCCCCTGGACTTTCGAACGTAAATTGTTATTAGACCAATCTTACTGTCAGTATATGGCCAAATGGATGGTTGAATTTTTTGAATTTAACAGAAAGTCGGCCCCAGATTGTGTGGTCTGGGACGCATTTAAAGCGGCGGTGCGGGGAGAGACCCTTAACTTTTCAGGATACCAGCGTAAGACATTGAAGGAGCAGCTGCGATGGTGGACAGAGTACCTTAGGCTGGCAGAGGTACGCTTAATGTCAAGGATTCATCTGGGACAGGACATTACGGAATGTCAGCAGCTTATCACCAATATTAAGACCAAGATACATCAGCAATTTAGTGATGAGATTGCTCTTAAATATACCCAATTTAGAACCGAGGCATATGAATTGGGCGAAAATACGGGTAGAATACTCGCCAAATGATTGCAACAGCGGGAGATTTCACACAGGATTGATAAGATACAAGATCAGTCTGGAATAAGTCATGATTCCCCAACAGGGGTCCTGAAAGTGTTTCAAGACTTTTATCAACAGCTGTATACTGAAGAGGATAGCGCAGGGCAGGAGGGCAGTGGGGACCAGTCTTCGGGGAGGGGATTTTTTCAGGGTCTCTGCACTACTAAAGTTACAACAGCTCAAAATACACTTCTTGAGGCCCCAATTTCGTGGGAAGAAATAGAGACAGCCATTACGTCTCTTGCAGCTGGGAAAGCTGTGGGTCCGGACGGGATCTCTCTGGAATTTTTTAGATCGTTCCGAAGTGTCTTAAGGGTAGATTTAATATCTCTATTTCAATCGGCACAAAAAGGTCAGATTCCCGATTCGTGGAGAAGAACTACCATTGTTGTATTTAAAAAGAAAGGGAAACCAGAATTAAGTCCTTCATCATATAGGCCTATTTCACTCATTAATGCTGACTCTAAGATCTACTCTAAGATCTTGGCGACTAGATTGGAGGGTGTCATTGCGCCTCTGGTTTCCCTACGACAACATGGGTTCATTCCGGGTCGGGACACGACTGATCACGTCCGGAGGGCCATTTCTCTTCTTGACTTGGCGCGGGCCACGGGTTCTCCGCTTGGGATGATCCTGTTGGATGCCGAAAAAGCGTTTGACAGGGTCTCCTGGCGGTTCCTGTGGTCAGTCCTCTGCTGGAAGGGGATGGCGGAGGGATTTATTCAGGCAATCCAGGCTTTATATATCTCACCTGTAGCGGGGGTCCGAATCTCAGGACAGGAGTCTCAGGCGATTAATATCAGTAGGGGTACTAGGCAGGGTTGTCCCTGCTCCCCTCTCCTGTTCTCGTTATATATTGAGCCCTTCCTGCAGCAACTTGAACGGTGTAACAATATTCAACCTATAATCGCAAATGGTTTTGAATATAAGATATTAGCTTATGCTGATGACGTTGCGATACTTACTGTGGATATAGTGGCAGCATATCCGGCAGTTATTGAGTTGGCAAAATGTTATGGTCGGTATGCCGGATATAAGCTAAATACAGATAAAACACAGATTTTGTATTCAGGCAGGGAGCTCCTTACAGATTTCCCAATCGTCTCAGCAGCGACGTATTTGGGCATTAAACTCATAGTAGAGGTTGATCAAATCCCAGACTTTAACATCGCCCCTATAATCGATGCAACTAATCGTAAACTCGAAAGACTGGACCACCTGCACCTGTCTATGTACGGGCGGAGTAATGTTATTAAAATGATGGTATTGCCTAAAATACTATATCTTTTCAGGACTATCCCTCTGGTGTTCTCTGCTTCGTGGTTTATTAAGATTGAGAGGATGTGCTCTCGGTTTATGTGGAGCTACCACAGATCAAGGAGAGCGGCCAAATGGCTACCTCTCCCTCGAATGCGTGGGGGCTGGGCTATTCCTAATTTTTTGCTCTATTACTGGGCTTGTATGCTACAACATATGGGGATACTCCTGGCCGGTGATAGGAGCAGCTGCTCAGTAGCATGTCAGCCAACCATCTATGAAATTGGGCTGGGGGAGGCAGCTAAGCATTGTCTAGTAGCGGTCTTAGAACCCAGTTACTATAAAAAAAACTCGATTCAAAGTAACGCAAGCGGCGTATATGGTCTGGCGGAAGGTGTGCAAGATGTTCAAAATTCATAGGATTAATAACTATACACCCATCTCTGCTATCCGGATATTACCTCTAATTTTTCAAGACCGGATCACCCAAAGATGGAGTAACTTGGGGATCAGCACGGTTGGGGATCTGGGCCAGGGAGATCAATTGGCTTCCTTTGCTTTCTTGCAGGAGAAGTACGGTCTAGATAAGCGGGAATTTTTCAAATATCTTCAGATTCGTAGCTTTCTGGACAAGAAAAAGCAATGTCAGGGTGGAATGTATAGTAAACTACAATTAGTTGAATCAGTCTGTAGAAAATCCCGCATAAGTGTGATTTATCAGTTACTTTTGGAATCCCTCCCTGATGATTTAGCCCACCAGAATGATAAATGGGTAAAGAAATTTGGGAAGGAAGGGATTAATTTGGAGGAGTCTCTTGGGGTAGCCAGTTGGACTCTACTATCTGGGAGTCTCCGGAGTCAACACTTTATGTATATCTTTGATTTGTATTATACACCGGAAAAAGTAGCTAAATGGGGTGGGAGCGTGGGTGGTTCTTGTAATAGATGTGGAGAGCCACTGGCAGATACGGTGCATATGTTTTATTCTTGTCTTCAGCTAGTGACATTTTATCAGGATTTGGAAACCTTTTTGTCCTCGATCCTACATTTCCCTATATCTATTTCTTCAGAAATGGTGATCTTGGGTGTGGGAACGGACGGAAGCTGGTCGTCCGCTGTTACTGGATTTATTTTTATGGCAATGGCTGTTACAAGACTTTGTATTACATCTAGCTGGCTTAACTCAGATCCCCCCACTTTCTGAGGTTGGCGTTCTCGTCTATTAGCTGCATACAATTTAGAATCTTCAGTGTATCGGCTAAAGGGCCGCAGTAGACGAGAAAGGGGACAAAAATTATGGGCTCCCATAACAGATTGGTTATAATAGCTTGGTTATAATGGACCCCAGCACGGGTATCTTCATCCGGACTTGATGCTCTACATGTAAATATACTAAAATTGTTACCCCCTCTCTTTTGTTTTTTTTCTTTCTGGATTAGGGACGCTTCCTTTTTTTTGGTATTTTGTCTTCTAGATATTGATCCTAACCATTTGAAATGAATGTGATAGCTATTGTGTTCTTTTTTTTCTGTATGATGCTCTAATCTTTATGTATGTCTACAACAACATCAATAAAAAATAAAAAAATAAAATAATCAAATGGGCACTTGTGCATCAGAACACATATGCATGAATGCATATAGGTGCAAGCATCCATAAATCACATGATACATGAGCACATAGTAGTAGCCATTTTGAATTGGATTTTATTTATTATAAACCCATTACAAAGTCGGCAGCCATGTCCGTGCAAGTATTTGCATATGAATACTAATTGAAAAAATTAATAGCTCTGCCTTTAGAAAAGAGAGTTATTGGCTTTGCTAATGATTGTTGAAATATCTCTCCACATGACCTGAATCTAGGCACTGCAAAAGCAGTGGTATAGCAAAAAGACTTACTGGCATGTAAGTCACCAGACTATGGTGTAAGTGGGAGACGAGCTACAGGAGGCCTGATATTGATGTGCATCCCAGTTACCATGAAAAAGACACAATTGAAAAAAGCAAGAGTAAAAGAACAAAACAAAGGGCCTTACCATAAGAGTCAGGTAACATCCAAAGAGCCAATGGTCATATGTCTGATCAACAAAGAGTGATTGAGAATGTAATAGTATTCACCCAATAGTGCAACAAAAAGCCTCATCCTAGACTAACAAAATAATTTTGAAATATGATGGGACCTTGCACCATTCTTCTGAGGGGAGGCTTTAAAAAGGTCATTAGATAAAGCAATACCAGATAGCTACCAGAATTATGTCATAAAATTATTTAGGGATGCTCCTAAGATGACCACAGACCAGGACTTGCAGTTAATGCAGTTCTCATTAAGTATTAGTCAATGCAATGTGGATGATCCAATATGGGAATGTGGCATATGCTTGCTCATGTTATGGTGTCCTAAACGAATATAGCATGTTACAACGCATGCTATTATATCGCGTTCCATTACAACGCGGTCGTTACAATGACCGCGTTGTTAGAACGCGATACCTTTACAACGCAAGTCATTAGATCGACTTGCTCTAGATGGCGCTCCAACCTTAGGAATAGTATAATTTACTATTCCAACTCCAGCCTGCGCAACAGTAGGGAAGGTGTTGGAATAGTAAATTATACTATTCCTTAGGTTGGAGCGCCATCTAGAGCATGTCGATCTAATGACTTGCGATGTAAAGGCATCGCGTTGTAACAACGCGGTCGTTGTAACGACCGATTTGAAAAGGTAACGCGATGTAACAACCGCGTTGTAAAGACTGTTTCCCGTCCTAAACCAATGCAGTTACAGACCACACAGTCCTTACAGGTAGCTCTGATATGTTCACAAGTCACATTTCATACTGGCATTAGGAAAGAAAAGGAGCTGGAAAAAGGAGAAAATGCAGAGACTATTGATACACTCATCAGTCTATCTCATTAATCTCCCCAATTGTAGAACCCTCATGAGCAAGCAAAAAGGGTATCTCAGGATATATATTGATGTAGGACTCCACATTTGATTCATCAAGAGGTCAGCAATATCACGGAATGGAGCTTGATGGTTCTCCAAGCTCGATCTCAGAAACTACCAGCTGGAACTGCACTGTGAGTACTGCAATATTATGTTTTTTGGCATACACTTCAGACAATATTAGCGACATAAATTTGGAAAGTGTATGATTATAAAATAACTTTATGGGAGTACTTACCATCCTCAAAAGTGAGCAATGATATTGTGATTCATGCCAACATACGCCAGAAGACCATGTGAGGCTGAGGGTGACCCTCCAAAGATAGAAGGAACACAGTCTAAAATACAAATTGCTAATGGCTCAGCTGGAAACCTCATATTCTCGTCGACCGTGTGAGCATAGAACCACAGAATATCCAGAAATCTCACAGCTGCTGATACTTCTCGATCATATTTGAAATCTGTAGCATCTTTTGTATTGCCAACTACTGTGAATGCTACCCCATCCTTTTTGCCCTTATGAAACCCTTATGAGGACTAATAAAGCAAGATGATGAGGGGAAATAAGGACCATCTAAGGTCAAACCATTTAAGGTCGTAAATGTAGCTCTCAAGGGACAGCTGCAGTGGCCTAATTTAACCCTAGTAGTATACAGAATCTCTGGTCGAAGCCAACCACCACTGATGACACAGCTACCAATCTAGTCCCCAAATCTATGGCAGGACCGGAGGCTCTGGTTATGCTTCCCTTACCTTACTACATCAACAGCAGCCAAGCAAAACAGTTCAAACATTCAAAAAACGACATTTCCTATGACTCTCCTCCAGTTTGTCGTGGGCTATCCACCAATCACAGAGCCACAGCCCCCATAAATACAGTAAACACAATGGGCCAGATGTACTAACATTTTTTGTGGGATCAAATGGGTTTTAGACCCGTTTGCGACCGCAAAAAATGTGTGGCCCATGTACTAATCCTATTTTGAGAGTCCCAAATCAAGTTCAATAGGATTAGCGACTCGCTATTAGGAAGGGGCGTTCCAAGGGCGTTCCAAGGGCGTCCCTTCCTAATAGCGACTCCTTAAGCTATGTATGACTGTTTTGCGACCGTAATTGCAGTTGCAAAACAGTCGCAGTTTACCACCCTTCGCAGAAGGGTGGTAAACCACTCGCAAACAGGAAGGGGTCCCCAGGGGACCCCTTCCCCTTTGTGAATGGCTCTGAAATTATTTTTTAAGGGCAGGCAGTGGTCCCAGGGACCACTGCCTGCCTTTCAAAAAATGAAACTGAAAAGTTTCATTTCTATTTTTTAAATGAATCCCGTTTTGGGCTGCATTAAAAAAAAAAAACTGCTTTATTCAAAAGCAGTCCCAGACATGGTGGTCTGCTGACCCCAGCAGGCCACCATCCCTGGGAGTGCCAGCCATTCCCAATGGGGTCACAAATTGCGATAGCGTCATTAATATGCATGAGGCATGCAATTTGTGACCCCATTGGGAATTGCAAACAGTGTCTCAGACACTGTTGCGCATCACAATTTGCGAGTCGCAAATGCAACGCAATTTGCGACCTGCAAATTGGTCGGTCGTACATCTGGCCCAATGCCCCTTCCTCTTCCTTTGCTGCGCAGCAGCTGGTATAAGTACTTACTGTTTCCTAGTTGTTTCTTATAATGCTTAATATTGTATGTTTATTAGTGACTAGCTCAAGAGTACTCGCACTCGATTCATTAAATGTCTCGCAACATCATCGCACACTCAACTGTTAGTCGATATTTGGTCTATTTGTTATATCCATTAATGTGTTGTTTTTCCAGGTTATTGCCTTCATTTTCTTTATTTTATTTTGATAAGCGCAGAGCTGAGATTAGGGGTGGGTGAAGAATTCTGCTCCACCAGCAGAGTTTGCGGAATTTTGTCCACTCCATGCTCCGTCCGGAGCGCGGAGTTCCACAAAACTGTATGAAGTGACGCGGAGTGGAGTTTTTTCTCTGGCGCAGCTTGCCAACAGTAACTTGGCGAGAGCTCTAGACCTCTTCTCTGTGACATTTTTTAACATGGGAGGTCGCAGTAGTTCGCGACTGGTCACATTGAGATATCTGCTGCTTGCCTTGAGGAAGCTGCCGCTAGAGTAGAATGTCTACTCAAGCGGCATAAAGCAGCAGCACCTTACTGCGTGATGTGGAGTGCCATTTGAGCTGAACACACTCCTGGCACTAAAAATCAGTGTGAGCGGCGCAACTTAACATACTCTGCCGCTGGCGGAACTCCACAGAGCGCGGCAGAGTTACGCTGTCACTTCACTCAGTTCTGTGGAGTAGATCTCCACCCAGGCCTAGCTGAGAGGGTGCATGCTGCAGCCCGTGAGTCAGTGGAGAGTGAGGGAGGGAACAAGGACTGCTCCGGTCAGGTTTTCCTCAATGGGAGCAGTCCTCTTTTGGTGACAGTTACGGGTCTCCCAGCGTGTGAGGCAGTCTCTATGGCGTGTGAGGCAGTCTCTATGTTTGGACTGCTTGGGTGGTTCGGCCGATTTTGGGCTCTTTGTGCTATTGTCAGCCATACTGCACATCATCAAGCCCACCTGGCCCATTTCTACTTTGATGCCCCGCGATCAAGAGATGATCCAGGGTTGCAAATTAATTAAATAAGGTTCAGCCCTAGGAGAAACAGACCCCTTCCTCCACACAATTGGTCTGCCTGGGATTCCACCCCCATTACCCTTTGGGGGTCTACACATATATATTCATGGTTTACACAATGGTTAATTTCATTATGTGGGGTATCAACTATTTGAGGACGCTGATTACTTCAAATACTATGAAGAGCCTTCAAGCTGTCACTTGAAGAGTGGTTGACTCCGGAACACGGAGTTCGATCCCCGGCGTCAGCTCAGCATCATGTGATTCTGGGCAATAGCTCACTTAATCTCCCCGACGGCCCCCAGCGCCTTGAGAACCTTAGGGGTAATTTGTTTGCGCTTTACAAATACCAGATTATTTGCATTATTCGTCTCCTTTGTTCCCTCGACAGCCATCTTCCAGGCAGCAGTTTGGGTGATCAAAGCAAACACAAGGAGATGATGGACGGAGCACTGAAACTTTTCAGTTTGGGAGATGCCTATTTCCTCCGCGTTGGATTCCATTTACCAAGCAACCTGTAATAGACGCGTGGCATGAATAAGTGGAGTCATTTGTTCTGGTTTTCTCCTGCTGCATTTTAGGTAAAAACGATCCATTATTAGTTCTTCTGCATGAATGACAACAAAGCAAGAAAGACAAATTTCTTGCTTAGCACGATCCAGTGCTTAATTCAGTTTTTTCAATTTAGCTGGACAAAATAACAGGGATTGGATTTACTTGCCTGTTGGATTATGTAAGGAAAGCTCGGTTACAGAACTCTGTTGTGCATATTGGATGTTTTATTAAACTGTTGGCAGAACATTATTACAGAACATTTGTAAACGGACCTATATTATGCAACACATGTTGGCTGCATATTTGCTTGTTACAGACCAGTGTGGAGTCATCGTGCAAAAGATAAACCTGTTGTGGTAAAGTCCCCTAACAAAGTTTGTGTTAGATATGTAATCACAGGCTGTCTTTAGGAAATTGTTGTTATTACAAATCAATGTTTTATCATTTGGCATTTTGCAGACACTATGTATTCTGACAGCCTTGTTCTTCTTTTGCAACCCAACATTGTTCTGACAATATTGTTGTTCGCATCATAATCACTGGTACGCATCATAATCACCTGGTGCATTGATGAGTATTCTATTATTGGAGGATATATGTATAGCAAAGTAATCAGTGTATTTTTTTTACAGATAATAGCGTGCAGTAATGTTTCAAACAACACCATTTACCCAGCATCACAGTATGGTGAGGACCGGAACCAGAAACTGAGACCTTAGGAGATCAGCATCAGTGCGGACCAGATCAGTGACGCCCTGTATTTCTTTCTCTTTTTTCTCATGCCATCCCCCCTTCCCCTTGGGAGGTCACGAGCGGGCAGTGTTGTTTCCATTGCCATCTAGTGAGCTTCCATAGGGATTCCTAGAATATTGTCGCCCAAGTGGAAGCACCTGGAGTTCAGGTGAGTGGCCTATGACACCCGTTATCCTCAGACTGGGCTCCCATACCAGAGATAGCCGAATATGTACAATATCGACTCTAGAAAGGATTCAAGTAGGAGGTACTGAATCGTATGAGGGCTCTTCCGAGGAGAAAATTGGATACCCCGAGGTGTGTCCTAATATGATCACATTTGTTAAAAAGTTTACTAGAGACCCGAAGAAGTAGGCACGGGCGGAAATATAATTCGACTCGCAGAGTTGGCGGAATTCAGGTAATTTCACATGACGTGTTTAATGAAAAATTCCGCCATCCGGTGCATGGTGGAATTATATTCCCATTCACATATGCAAGGCTTGATAAACACATGCTCACGAGCACGAACAAGATTTGCCACAATTCAATTTTGAAATTTGATTGCGGTTATAATAGGTGGCCTGGAGTTGCAGTAGGGGCCTAGTATTTTTTTTGCATTTCATTGTTTATCTTATAAAGGGAAAGAAGTTGCACAGTTAAGTGCAATTCCCCATGTTTGTTTAATTTGCACTAATAATTTATTTTTCCATGTGGCCTGGTCTGCCTATGGGCCATCCAGCCAGTGCTGGTCATCGGGGTATATGAAACAACTGTTTCTGTGGTGTATGTTGTTTTAAAACATCTATGATTTAAACCAGGGATGGCATTGGATTGAATGAAAAATATGTTTGTTTTTTTGCACTTCACTTTTTTCTGCAAAAAGTGTATTTTGGTGGGGTAATAATATCATGCCTTGGGAGGATGTTTGTTGTTGTAAAAATTTTCATAGCTGACTTAATTTTCGTTTTTGGCATTGCTGAGTTAATGTAGTGTTTTCTTCATTGTTTAGCATGTCTCCTTTATCTGCCTAGTGTGTGTGTGCGTTTGCCATAGGCAACCATTGTGTCTTTGTTCTCCATGCCATGTGGCCAGCAGCCATTTTGTGAAGTCCGTGTCCATAATCCTGCACGTGTTCTTTGTTTGTCCATGCTTCCTTGCTTCTTGTTGTTTGACCATGTGGACTGTGGCCATTTTGTGAAGCCAGTCAATGTACAAAAGGCCTGTATGTTTACTTTGTTGTTCATGCCTACATGCTTGTAGTTGTTTGACCATGTGGCCAGTGGGCATTTGATGTAACCAGCCAGTGTGCTTTTATCATAGACCTGCATGAGTACTTTGTTGACCATGTGGCCGGCAGGCCATTTGGTGGAGCCAGTCAGTGTGCTTTTGCCATAGGCCTGCGTGTGTTCTTTGTTCTCCATGCCTCCTTGCATTCTGTTGTTGTTTGACCATGTGGCCATTTTGTGTTGGCACAAGTCAGTGTGCTTTTGCCATAGGCCTGCGTGTGTTCTTTGTTCTTCATGCCTCCTTGCTTGTTGTTGTTGTCTGACCATGTGGCCGGCTGCCATTTTATGTAGACAGTTAGGGGCAGATTTATAAGAAACAGATGCATCTGTACAGATGCGTCAGTTTCCCTGTGCCTCCATGCGAAACCCTTGCGCCACCATGGATGCGCTGTATTTACATTACGGCTTACCATGGCACAAAGATTGACAGATGCGCCAGAAATTTTGACGCATCTGTTGGCGCAAAAGTCACTCATTGCTGGAGTCTTGTCGCAAGCACAACGCAACTCCAGCAATGCACGGGGAGGCCTATTCACAATACACTGCGTCACTCCTTACACCTGCTCCAAGCAGGCGTAGGGTTTTGATGCAGTGGCATCCTAGAAGTGGCAAAGTGAAATCTTGTAGATTTCCTTCGTGGGAATGCCTATCCTGCATACATTATACCTGATGCAGGTATAATGTGGCGCAGAGCTTTACAAGGTGACGCATCTCCTCAGATGCGTCACGGTATAAATGTGCCGCAACGTGGCGCAATGTTTACGCCGCCGCTGTGTCACAAAAAGTGATGCAACGATGGCGCAAAAGTGTCGCAAGGGGCTTGTAAATCTGCCCCTTAGTGTGCTTTTGACATAGGCCTGCATGTGTTCTTTGTCCTTCATGCCTCTTTGCTTGCTGTTGTTGTTTGACCATGTGGCTGGTGGCCATTTTGTCTAGCCAGTCATTGTGGGAAACAATGTGAGACCTGTTCACCTTAATAACCCCTTCGATGCGCGTGACGAGCTCAGCTCGTCATGCTGCGCGGTAGCGCTGTGCGCATGACGAGCTGAGCTCGTCACGACCGCACCCGCGATCGGAATGTCCAGCACACGAGCGGAATTCCGATCGCGGTCAAGGGGTTAATGCCTCCTTGCTTGCTGTTGTTGTTTGACCATGGGGCCGGCACCCATTTTCAGCCAGCCACCTAGTGTATTAATCCCTTAATTCCAGTTTTTATTGCCATTTTCTAGCCATATTGATAGGTCTATGCCATTTTTTGTTCATTTTGTTTACTCTTTTCCCTGATATCAGTTTAATGTGCTTGATGATCATTGTAGTATATGTATGAACAGTGTTTATAATATTGTATACATTTTATTTTCCACTTTTGCCTGCACTTCCTTGCCTCCCAATGGATTTTTCATAGTGCCTAGTGATACACCAGCAATTTGTTTTTTACATGTTCCCACTACCCTCTGCCTGCCATAGGTCTTCTTCTCATAGGCCATAGACGCACATCAGCATTCATTTTTTAAGGAGTTTTCCATTTTCCCTTGCACCCCCTACCTACCATAGGCACACACCAGCATTATTTTTTTTAAGATTATTCATTTTTTGCCGCACTCCTTGACTACCATAGGGCACACCAGCATTCATATTTTAAGGATTATTCCATGTTTCCCATGCTCTGTTCAGGCAAAGGCTAACACCAACATCATTTTTTTAAGGACTATTCCATTTTCCCATGCACCTCCCTGCCTACCATAGGCGCATACCAGCATTAATTTTTTAAGGATTATGTCATTTTACAATCCACCCTCTGCCTGCCATAGGTGCACAGCAGCATTCATTTTTTAAGTCTTATTCCATTTTTCCCTGGACCCCATTGCCTGCCACAGGTGTCTCCTTTTAGAAGCACATAAATCAAACAGATACATCTGTGTGTCCTTATCCTGATGGAAATATTATGTTATGATGTGGATTGTAAAAAATTCCTCTATTGTTTTTTTTTTTTTTTTTTGGGATACCCTCACTAAAATATATTTTCTGTAGTATGAGCAAGTCAAACTGCAAAAATGCAGTTTCACTAAATGTTTTTCTTTTTTGCTTCCTTTTAGGTGTACAAGAGTCATCACCCACAGCACTGTACAGCCAGACAGAAGGTTAGTACAAAGTGACGTGACACGTGACCACAACAAATGACTTCTCTGCTTCCGCAGCTAAGTGCCAACTGACAGAGCTGGAAGATGGCCCCAAAGAAAGGTGCTGCCAAGAAAGTGTCCAGTGAGGGGGAGAAGAAGAAGCAGATTGCCACCAGCAACATCGTGTGCCTGCCGCACGGTCCTCCGGGCAGCAAGCTGGGAACACCACTCCCGCCGGCACCACCCCACCCCAACCTAAGCCCAAGCCCCTGTCTCTCATTGAGACAGCCACTGCAATCATGGCGATGAGCAGTGAGTCTGAACTGGAGTTGTCTCAGCCGCAAACTATTAGCCAATATCCACAGAAAACTGAGCAAAGGGGACAGCAGGAGCCGCAGCCATCAATTGTTCTTCCTGAAGTAGTAGCAGAACAGGAGGATGAACTTCCTGCTGCACAAAATGTACCTCTTCTTGGACCATTGGCTTCTCAATCTACAGCAAGAAAAATAAAGGGTACTCCACCATCTTCTCCAAGCCCCCCTTCTGATTATCTGGACATGGATTAGACCCTGGCTGAGTCCAAGATCTGCCATGAGAGACAAGGGAAAGTGAAAGTTCCTCAAACCCTTCGAATTAAGGAAGGGGATGAGGATGACGAGCCAGTCATTGATATAGAAGCTGGCTCAGAGAACACCGACATTACCTCTCCAATTCAAACTGCTGGCAAGATACTTTATTGCGAGCCTGCTGAGCTCTGGCCATTGGTGCATCTTCACATAGCAATAGACCAATCAGTTTTGGTCCTTGCAGACCTCTTTTTGGTCGTCCAGATATCCTTGAACAATCCTCTGAATGGTCATTAGTGCTACCACTTGCTTGACCTCTGTTGCCTTCACCTCTGCGCTCGACATAACCCTGTCACTTGAAACCTAGTCATTGCAGAGTTTGGGTCTGATTCTTCTGTTGCTGGAGTTGTTGCTAGTGCTGTTGCGGGTGTTGGCTGCTGTGAGACAACAGCGCTGCCCTCTCTGGAGGTTGAAGGCTGCACGCCAGAACGTCTGCCCGGGACTCCAATTTCCAGCCATTCCTCTTCCAGGTCTCTCGCTTGCTCAACAATCCACGTCATGTACAGTGAAACATCCACTTCTGAAAAAGGAATGAAAGTGGCAATTATTTTTTTGTACCATGGATCAAGTATTGTGGCCCAGATGTAGGGGCCGATTCCAATTCGGGCCGGAAATCTCTCCGACCGAGCCGGACCCGGAGAGATTCCCGACCGAATCGGACCCTAGCAGCCCGACCGAACGAGTACGATGCGCACGTATGCCATCGGACTCGATTCGGTCGGACTCCCATTGAAGTCAATGGGAGCCAGTCGTACGACGCGGACACAGGCTCCCATTGACTCAATGGGCACGACGCGAACAAGGGCGCCCCCTACAGCGTGTTCGCGTCGATGCGGGTCGCGCCGTACATGCACGTGTAGGGGGGACCCATGGGTCCCCCCTGTGTGCGACTCGCATGCCTACGCTTCCAGGGGGGTCCGACACGGACCCCCAAAGTGGGTGCGCATCGTACTTACCCGGCCGGGGAACGTCTCCATTGCGCGGTGCGAGTCGTCCCCGTGCGAGTCGGTCGGGTCCTTCGAACGAGTCGGTCGGAGATTTCGCGAGCGCACGCATCGTACTCGCTCGCCCAGACGCACGTACGATTCGGTCGGGAAATAGGGCTCCGAATCGGATCCGGTAAAGCCGAATCCGATTCGGAGCCCTACCGGCCGAGATCGGAATCGGCCCCGTAATCTTTGTAGGACATGATCTCCCTTTGCAGCCATGGATTATTGGTCAAGCGAAGGATTACACTCTCTACCAACTCATGCATTTCTCTTTTGCCCTTCATACCTGTGAACCTTTGTGACATCTTTTTTAACTGGTCCCGTACCAGATGCAACAACAGAATAGCTATGCTCATTGTGCTGTCCTCCTTGCTGACAATACACAGACTAATGGTGGCTCTGCTAGAAAATTCGCACATTTTAAGTCGCACACGAAAATTTAGGAAAATCAATATCAACAGTAAACAAAATTCTCAGGCGGTGCTTTCCTGGTATTAACACCCTGCCACCTAGGGTGTGATAGCCAAGACCAAGGAAGCCCTGGTCGGCATATGAACATCAAACAAAATACAGAAGCAGATAAGGAAGTCCAAATAGTACAGTATGCATTCAAATGAAAAAATCTTCTGTTGCAAACTTGAGGCTGTTTTGTACATGATTTATTCTTTTCTCAGTAATTCACATTCTTTGATCAGGATGTTAGCTCCAGTATAGACAGGCAGCTGACATGTTTCATCAAAAGACTTTCTCAAGGCTGGGAAGAACCTGTATATTAAAACCTGTGTGATACAGGCGGCATGCTTGTTAGAAGAACACAGGGCCTTACTAAGCCTCCAAAGTGTCGAACGTGGCGCAATCAGAATGTGGGTTAAAAATAAACGACGCAGCGACAAGCCGTGATAAGCCTTAATGTAGTAGCTCAGCCTCCCTGGTGTCTTTGCTGGAATAGAGTTTACTTTGGAGGCTGTCCATACTGGAGCTAAAATCCTGATCTAAGTGCATATTTAGGTATGTATGTTCCGGCAAAAATGTAGAAATCCTAGAAGGTATTGCAATTATTTGAGCGTGTTTGGAGGTTGCAATTGTGCACATTTCTCTAAAAATGAGGGGTAAGACTCTTTACCTCATGCGTAAGTTCATATCCTTGGAAAAGGACAGTCAGAAAAGCTATAATAGATTTTTTTATGTTTAACTTATTATACGATCTACTCTTTGCCAAGTAGATATTTAATTCATCATCCTTTAGGTAGATATCATATACGTAGCACAGCATGTCAGAGTCAGTATCATGAAGAATTGACATAATGCGCACAGCAAATATACCTGGGCTATTCTTTTGCCCATCCGCAAACATCCATATCACATTTAAAAACGGAGGGTGCTGAAAGCGGTCCAATCTCAGCTCTCAGGAGCCAAATTGTGACTGAAAAATACATTGGAAATGTCCAATGTAGTTTTGTATTTTTTACAGACAACATTGTTAATGAGTGCCGTACTGTGCGCATTTTGTACTGCAAATGTGCATGTATGACTATTTAAATGTCTATAGACTAAGACAATGCAATAGGAACAATTCAGTTTTAATACAGGAAAAAGAGGATTATTCATCTGAGATACACAGGGTTCAATTACTCCCTGGTACTCCAATTGGCAGAGAATTTCTTTACCGGGGCGCCTGGGCATCCTGTTTAATAGGATATTGTGGCTGCACTTGCGGGCTGGATCTTATGGGTATAATATGATGAGGAGAATCCTCATCCCAGCCAACACGATTACGGTAAAGTGCAGGGGCTAAAGCAAGTGCCGATTCGGCTTTGTAAGCTTGTTTGTCTTCATCAGGGACACAGTCAGAAAAAGAAAGAAGAATCACCTCTCCTTGGGGGGATGCAAGTACAAATGGTGGGGACCAATTGACCTCCGTCAACAGGATGTTATAAGACAAAGTCAAATTGTCCCAGAATTCTGCTTTAATGGTGCGTTTAATGTCACCTTCTATTTGAATATTTAACCGTTATAATCTATCTGGAGGGGCCACACTTGTATCCACAGTTTCAACTGTAACAAAGGTATCAATTGCTTTCACTGCCAGAAACTCCTGATGACCTCTGCCGCCTTGTGAGGAGAGTCACCACCCAGCTCCTGTTCAGGAGGAGGGTTCTCACTGTCTGGGGCATATTTAGCAGTCAAATCCGCAAATGTCTTCTTATGAAATGGGGCTTTATATTGAGGAGTTTTATCTTCTTTCTTTATGTTCACGTCAGACGAGTGCTGTGGCTCCTTTTTCGGTTTCACATACTCTTCTTGTTTGCATTCCGATCGTTTTTCTCTGTCATACCGCTGATCAGACGATTCCTGAAAGGAACGAGGAGAACATGTATCAGGAACCTAATACCTGTCTGGAGCCTTGATTTTAGTGCGATCACGGATATCATACCGCCCAACAGAGGACTCCGGGGGTGGAGAACCTCCGCAAGGTCTACCTTTTTTGTTGTTGTTTAGACTTATCCCATGGATTTTTATCAAACACACGGGTGGTCTGGCATTCTTGTCAGTGCTAGGCTTGCCAAGTGGTGGTACTGAAGGTCTGGTTCTCAAATTATTATGTCCCAAAGATGTATATACATTAGCAATAATTACAGGCCACTGACATTCGTGGTCGGCTACCGCCACCGCAGTATGTTGCTGGCATATAGCCAGAGATGCTGCTTCACCTTTAACATTAGAAAGAATAATTTTTGAGACTACCCTTTAGTTTCATCCCCAAATCTAGAGCAGGACCTGCCCCACGTTCATTCTGTATCTGTTTAAGCACGTTTGGTAAAATGGCCATCGAGGAAGTGCCTTGACAGACAGTATAGACTGTGGCATAAGGAGAAACATAGCTTCAAGTTGATCGATTTTTTTTGGGCAATCCAAAATGGAATTTCCTCATTATTAGTGGATCTTTTGCCCAAAACTGAATGGACAATTACAGAACTGTTAACAGGTGCTGCAAGCAACTGTGCTTGCACTTGCAGGCCAATTATAGATGGGCCAGCTAACAATATGTGTGAAATAAGTTGAGTTAAGTGCCTGTATAAGACGCAGAAAACATAGTACAAACCTAATGTTTGCACAAGGTTTAAATTTCCCAAGTCAAGGTATGAAGTATATCCAGCTAATGCTGGCCAAGTAAGCCCCCTGATTACTGAGGGGGCTCATTCGAACTGGCCCGGCACATGGGGAAATGCATCATTAAACCAAGTCTGGTGTTCCCAGACAGTAAGAGGAATTTCAACAAATATGTACGGTCTGTATGCAGCAGGTGCCTGTGGGACAGTGTATTCATGGAAAGTATTAGTATTGGCATCCACAGCTGGAATTGGGACCCAAAATTAAAATACTTCAAGCAGTATGCAGCATCCGCTTTTACCACAAAGATGACAGGAGCTCCCACATTAGGGACTCTATGCTGTGCTGAAGGTACATAGACTGCCAGTCGGCAGTTAGCTATAATATTTACAGGTTGCGCCATGAGAAAACCGCGAAGGATTCAAAGTGTAAAACAAACTCGGTTTAAACCTTTTAATATTCAAACTTGAAAAACCAACAGAACTAGGCGATCCCTAAACACTGGAGGATAATTCCCCAACACCATGGACTTCTTCAGTAAAAGGTGCCAGGGCACTGTGGACAAGCACAAGCACTACTTAAAGTTCCTGTAAACATGTACCTGACAAAACGTTGGCGGCACCATGCTGCAGGGATTCTGCTCAGGAACAGAACTATGCTTGGGACCATAGAACATCAGTATGTAGGGGACTGAGTCACCATACAAGATCAGTATCTGTGAGCCAGAGTCCGACTAGAGATAGTGCCTCACTTGCCCTCCTAACCTTTCCAGAGAGACAAGTGATTTGGCACCCCAGAACATAACACTCTCGACTATTTCAGGGATCTCGGTAACAGGACACACCCTTTCGCTCTCTCACTCATACTTGACCACAGTAAGATAAAAAAGAGACATGAAGGAAGTTTACAATATTTATTCAAACTATCATGCTCAACAACGCAATAATTGCTCTACAATTAGAAAACAAATAAATGCCATCAGCATGGCTAATAAACCATATACAATAAAGAGCCCTGTCATGTTATCTGACAGATCTGCCTAAACCCTCTGGTATTATTGAAAACAAGTGGTTATAAATTAAAGATCTCTGGGCTTAGTAGCAGACCCATTACCTTAGCATACATAGGTGGATGTTCTGCATCTCAGCTGATGCAGCACTCTTGTCTCAGGACGTTTGCCCTGTGAGTGTTTTTTAAAAACCCCTGTCATCAGTTATATGACACGATCTGTGTATTCAAAACAGCAGCTGCATTTTTTTATTATGTCTAGGGGCTAGTTTCTGACCAGAGAGAATAACAAGGGGGAATATTGTTTGACCTTGCCTAGGCTGTTCAGACTAAATCCCTGGAAGAGAATAAAATGCAAAAATATGTTCAGGTTCTGTGTGAAAATACAATGTGGCACAAAAGCAAGGGTGATATTTAGTAATATGTGAAAAATAAAACCGGCCTACAATGTGCTCAATTAGGCTATCATAGGGAAAATTACAATGGCCCATTCAAGAAACACACAACACCTCATGGTTGATGCACTCGGCTAAATGTTATGACAGTTGTGAGATTGATCAGCCAGGTACATGCAGCTACTTCTCTGGGATTGGTTTGTTAAATAGCTCTCACTTCTCAGTTAATCGCACATGAGTCATCATGAATAATTGCAGCAGCCTGAGCTCTTGCTCTACCTCTTGGTCCACTGCTCTTGAAGTTTACCTTCTTTGTCCTTCTACTTGACTCTACAATATCGTTATTGTTTTACAATCCACAGGCCTTCTCTTGTCCTGCATGAAAAACAAAAGCTCCATAACACTCCTGCTTACACCACCAGAATAGTTCAGCCCGGCACCCAAGATGGACATTCAGAGATGAATGCAGATGCCCTGCCCAGTTTGGCATTTATATACATTATCATTTTTCTGTTAACAATCATAATATTTAGAACTCAAAGGGAGCACACTGCCTCTCATTCTAGCACAGTTCACCCCATTGCAATCTGGTAAATGCAGTATGCTTACTTCAAATTTGCTGTAGTTTTTCACCAACGTTGGTGCAGGTAGTGCTGTTATCTCTAGACATGTGTTTCTGGGTTTAACCCTTCATCAGTAGAGAGCAGAAGTTGTAGAGAGTAGAGAAAAGTCAACTGGGGTTGTTGAAATGCTGCTTAAGTCTTCACAGGTCACAGTACCACTTCACAGGCACACAGGTGCATCCCAGGTGAGCTTGTCAGCTCTTTGGCTCATAGGAACCTTTGAAACAAAGGGGGGAGGGAGCACACTGCCTCTCATCCCAGCACAGTTAACCCCATTGCATTCTGGTAAATGTAGTACGCTTGCTACACAGTTGCTGTCGTTTTTCACCAACATTTGTAGCAGTAGAAATAGATTTTTTTGTTCTCTACTGATGAAAGGTGAAATCCAGAAAGACGTGTCTAGAGATGTGCACCACTATCTGCACCAACTTTGGTCAAAAACTACAATTAATCTTGAAATAAGCGCTAATTGTGTAATGCATTTACCACAATGCAAAGGGGCGAACTGTGCTGGGATGTGAGGCAGTTTGCTCACAACCACCCTTCTGTTTAAAAGGCTCCCTTGAGCCAGCAAACTGATGAGTTTTGCTGATGCACCTGTGCGCCTCTGTGTGGTACTGAGACCTGTGAAGACTTTGGTGGTAGCATGTCCAGCAACCCCAGATTAAATTGTTTTTTGTTGGCTACTGAAGAAGGATGAGATCCAGAAACATGTGTGTAGAGATGTACAGCACTATCTGCATCAACTTTAATGAAAAACGACAGATAATATTGAAGTAAGCGCAAATTGTGTACTGCATTTACCACAATGCAAAGGGGCGAACTGTGCTGGGATGTCAGGCAATGTGCTCCCAACCCTCCTTCTGAAATTAAAAGGCTCCCTTGAGCCAGCAGGCCGACGAGCTTTGGAAATGCACCTGTGTGCTTGTCAGTGGTCCTGAGATCTGTGAGGACTTTGGCAGCATTTCCAGCAACCATAGATGAAATAATTTTTTGTACTCTACTGATGAAGGATGAAATCCAGAGAAACACATTTTCTGCACCAACTTTGATGAAAGACTACAGTTAATATTGAAGTAAGCGCTAATTGTGTACTGGACTTGCCACAATGCAAAGGGGTGAACTGTGCTGGGATGTGAGGCAGACAGTGGGGGCTCCTCCTCAATGGCGGAGAAGCGTCACCCCACTGCCTGGAGTGGAGCCAGGAAATGTAAATTAAAACAATGTTCTTGCATCGTTTTAATTTACATCTGCCGGCTCTTAGCTAGTGGTGTTGAGAGGGGAGGGGCCAAGGCATGGGAGGGGGGGGGAGGAGTGCTACGTGAACTCCACTCCCCAGCTGCGCATAAGTGTTTTGGCCAGCCATCTCAGGCCGACCAAAACACACATGCGCACTTAGGTTTTCTCCATCCCAGCTGCATTGAGCAGCCGGGCTGGAGAAACCCCACAGACTCCCTGGTCTGAGCAGAGCGTCTTTCCTGCCTGCTCAGACCAATACCCGTACTGCTATGCAGCGCGGGGATTGGACAGGGAATCTGTCCCAGGGGATGCTGGGACCAGCAGGGAGAGGAGAGGCTGCGCAGCATGATACAACGCTGGAGCGGCCAGCGGCAAAAGGTACGTTTTTTTAAATATTGTATTCTTCCCTCATGCGATACCTCCCACGTGACCCCACCCGCCCCACCACCCTTCGTTTATGGTGGCCGCCACTGGAGGCAGAGTTCTCACAACCCCTCTTCTGTTTAAAAGGCTCCCTTGAGCCAGCAAGCTGACAAGCTTTGGAGATGCACCAGTGTGTGAAACTGAGACTTGGGAAGACTTTGGCAGCATTTACAGCAACCCCAGATGAAATCATTTTGTGTTCTCTACTGATGAAATCCACAAACACATGTCTAGAGATGTACAGCACTATCTACACCAATTTTGGTGAAAACCTACAGTTAATATTGAACTAAGCACTAATTGTGTACTGCATTTACCTCAATGCACAGGGGTGAACGGTGCTGGGATGTGAGGCAGTGTGCTTCCAACACCAATCTGTTTAAAAGGCTTCCTTGAGCCACAAGCTGACGAGCTTTGGAGATGCACCTGTGTGCCTCTGAGTGGCACTGAGACCTGTGAAGACTTTGGCAGCATTCCCAGCAACCATAGATGAAATAGTTTTTTGTTCTCTACTGATGAAGGATGAAATACAGAAACACATTTGTCTAAAGATGTACAGCACTATCTGCACCAGCTCTGGTGAAAAACTGCAGTTAATATTGAGTAAGCCCTAATTGTGTACTGCGTTTACCACAATGCAAAGGGGCGAACTGTGCTGGGATGTGAGGCAGTGTGCTCTCAACCCCCTTTCTGTATAATTTGTAGAAAAGTGTGTTGGTTCACGCCTCCATAATTTTTTTTATTTTTCAAACATAGATGACAGAACATTTAAATACATAATAACTTTGGTCTCTGGGGCTGAAGAACTGTTTGCTATGCATTTATTAGACCTGTCCTTCCTTCATTTACTTCCACAACAGATTTGATGATGATGATGATGATGAGCTGCTCATCGACTTGATGAATATTGTTGTTGTGTAGTGTTTGTCTTTGTCGCACCTTTCTCCAACTTCCCATTCCCATCCATTCAGCAAACACCTAACCCTCTTTCCCCAGGATGTGTGATATATTGAGGGGTGACTTATCAATTTACACCATAAATGGATCACACACTTGGTGGGGCAGATGTGATGAAAACAACACCAACTCACTTCGGGATATTCTCTTACCTGAGCAATGACCCACGCCTGTCCCACTTACCCACCCACGCATAAAAGGGATTAATAATTTACATATTTAACATCATTCGTCAAACATCATAATTCAGGCCTTGTGTTACTTAAATGCTTAACCTTCTCCTGAGTCCACTTCTCCTGATTTGTGGGTTTCATAAGTTAAATGTTTTTATTGTTTTAATAAATTAATTAAATACTAGCTCTCCATTGATCAGAAGAAGTTACTACAGCTAGTTGTTTTTATAATATCAGGTCTTTGTGTCATGGTGGTAGTCTGGTCACAGTCTTTGATAAATTATGATATAAATGATCCACTAACTCTGTGTTTCCTTGCAATCTAGTTGCCTGTGATGGATAATCCTTCTGAATAATCCTATGGTTGGAGTTCGCCTAGGTGGGCCCTTACTTGTGATGTCTTCCCTGTTAGCACCCTAGCCTGCAACTATTACCTCCACCATTAGGAAAGCACCTTGGGAAACCCTGCAATAAGGTTTTTGGAAGATTGAGAGAGGTAGCAGTCATCGCTTTATGTATTCTGGTAAGATAACTAAGAAGTGAAGTGAACTAGTTTTGTTAAGATTTGTTAATGTATTTTGTAGGCAATAGGCATAGGCATACCCCCTAGTGGTCAATATAGTAATCGAGGGTAGTAAGACAAGAGTATAACTAACTGGTATACACTTTGATAAGTGGCTGGTTGCTGCAAAAGTGGCAAAAGTTAACATTTTCAAGCAATAAGACAGACCTAGTCTGTGTTGTTCCTACTCTGGTAGCAGGGTATTATTTAGGTATAAGTAAAGAAGTAACCTAGAAAAATAAATAATTATATGGCAAGGGACTTCAGAATCAACTAGGTGGAAAAGTAGATGTACAGTATCTGACTGTTCAGAGGGCAGGTTTGTCAATTAAAAAAACCAGGATGCACTAAAAGCAGGGCAAAGACAATCGACAGATTGCCGCCAGACGAAGAAACAATTCCCATTTTTTAAATTATAAATGAACCCACCCTCTCCACCTACAACAGACCCACCCCTCTCCCCAAACAAATAAATAAATCACCCTAATGTCCAAGTCCAACAAAGTCCTCCTTGCCCCAACTCCCCTTCCCAATTCCCACCTTTTCAATCTACAACAAATGTCTCTCCCACTGAAAAAAAGTACATTTAAAAAAAGAGCTTAGAGAGCATCTAGCTGGGCATGAAGGCGTGCCACCTCTTGGAAAAAAAGTGCCAGCTCCCATAGGACATGGTGGAGGACGCAGTCTGTGGATGATGAGGAGGAGGGCAGCAGTTGTGGATCCCAGCTGCCAGCGTCACTGGTGATGGTGTGGCCGGGATGGATGAATTTCCCTCTGGCCGGAGGGACTGGGGGCAGTGGCACGTGCCTTTGCCTCCTGCAAAGCCTCCATCTGGCAATATTTGGCCTGGATGGTCTCCACCAGGTGGTGCCAGGCAGCTATCACCTGCCTTGATGGTGGACCAGCAAGAGTAGCTATATCAAGATAAAAAAACGACAAATTGTAACTAATGCTCAGTGCAAACACTTGTTTATATAGTGGCACAGGAACACAAAATGTTTGGTCTCCTAGGACCATTGGAAATTCTGATGTGATTAGTCACAGGGCCAGGTTTTCCCCACATATACTTCACATAAAGCACTGACTGCATGGAATTAAGCCAGAATACCACCTGAATAAAAGTGATTTTTTTTAGTTTAAAGGTTTTCATAGTAAGAACTAAATGGACACTGTGTGTAAAGCAAAAATTACCTCTCATTAATGAGTATTGCATGTATGCAGCATAATTAATACTATTCATGTTGTGCAACATTAATAGAGGCACACTAGTGTCTGGTCTTCTCTTCGCAGTGTGTAGCATGTTTTTTGGGGCAGCAGTAATAGACAATTTATTATCTTACCTTAATTTCAATGGCCCTGCCCTTTTCCGTCAGCCTTTCAATTCTACACTGACTCCAAAGAGGCAGATAAATAATAGTGGGAAAAAATGATGCACTGCAGTACAGGAAAGGGAACGGGATATATATTTTTTTTTGGGCACTTTCGGCACAGAGTATCCCCTCAGCCAAACTCTAAATCAGGCACTTAGTCCCACTTTACTCCACCACAAATTATTTTCAACAAATACCTTCATTTGGCAGTTCGGGAAGTTTCTCTACTGCAAGGTAAGTTAGAGGGATTAAGCCAGGTAGAGGTTTTGCTATAGAATAGTTGGATGTTACTGGTCATCATGTGCTAAGCTTTTGCTTAGTCAGTCACTGTAGTTGACGAATGACGAGAGGGAAAAATTTGAACTCACGTAAATCCGTCATGGAAGCCAAGAAATATATACACATAAATCACTTGGCAAGAAAAATGAGGCACATGCCAAGAATGGCTTTTTCAAATTTTTGGTAGGCTGGGACAGAACTTAGGAAAGAATAATGGAGTGACGTACTAGTAGGAGGTGACTAGGTAGGCACTGGGAAACACGTCTTGTTTTGGTTTGTAACGCATTGAAAACTTTGCAATGACTCATTAACTAAGGCAGACACATATTGCATAGCCAACCCTGCAGTGCCAAATTGAGCCATGCTGCAGTTAGGTCCTGGGTGGTGAAATGCCATGGGCAGGGAAGTGATGATCATGGTTGGGATTTCTGTCCCACTTAACAAATACAGTATACTAAATTTGTCAATAAACAAGCAATGTGACTTACCACCACTCGTCCCTGCCACTGCTGGAACTCCACCCTCTCCAACCTCCTGGGCCTCCTCTGTCACACTGGCACTGGTGTGCTGCTGGCCCTGGCACCTGTGGTCTGTCCGGCTAGAAAGAAAATTACAAATTTTAGCTACCAGATTCGCCTTCTAAGTAATTATTATTATTTTGAATAAAGTACATCAGCAATACCTCACTACAGTTCGGTTAGCAGCATCTTCTATCAAAACTATCACTTTGGGGGGTTTGTTGGGGCAGATATCTGGGGCATAATATATGTAAATAGGTGCAAACAAGTTGAAAATATTTTTCTGAAGACTATCTTGGCGGTTCGCAGAAGATATGCCAATGCTATCTGCCATGTAGAATTGGAGACCCCGTATATTGAGGATAGAATCAAAGTATCCCCCTTGTTATTATGACACTCTATCTGGGCAAGGGAAGAGACCATCCTTAACAAACTGGTTATGAAAGATTGTCCTCGACTACATGTGGCCTTAGACATTCCTTGGCTTGCTTATGCGGAGGCAGCCTCAGAACTGATCCAAGCCTCTTTGATTTCCCTGATTCCTGCCCCTTATTTGAAAAGGGTTATATAAAACAAATATTTTATCAAAAGGCCTGGTTGAGGAGAGAATCCCTGAATAATCTTGAATCAACGGTGTGCACATATAATCTGGTACACATTTACGAGAACCTTCAATATTACCTTTTTTTTATTCTCAACAGACAGCAGCACTTTGTGCTCACCAGATTTTGTTTTAATCTATTACCACTCTTGGTGGGATTTCCAGCTAACAGTTGCACATTAAAGGATTTGAGCTCCTGTCCATGCAATGGCAAATATATCCAGTCAACTTTGCATATTATTTTTTTCTTCTCCTTTTATCAGATACCTAGAAAAAAAGGTTTTATTGCCACTTCTCAAAGAATTATAATTTAGCCAATGCAGACCTTCCCTGCTGTTTTCACTACAACAGTTACAGAGTCCTCGTATATGCTGCTATGTGGCCTCTTTTATAAGGCAAATAGTTAAATTATGGAAATGCACAATAATGTGAGACCACCATGTACATCGTTTTATAAATTTTCTACAATTGTTCTATTTTAATTGTTTGGATGGATTGTTATTTATTTGCTTGTTTGCACTGTTTACTTTCTGCTTTTATGCTACAGAAATGTAACAAATAAAGTTATACCTGACTTGACAAGTTAGAAAAACCAGGGTAGTCAAGTCAACCAAAAACCTTTATCTCATAATGGAAGAAGATTGCTATGATGAGTCATTGAAGCGCAATGAGGGGTGGAATGGACAAAAAATGACATGTGGTCTTTGTTGGCAAATGCAATGGGATCTCATTATTTTCCTGCCATGCTTCACAGTCATGGAAACTGCTGGTATACTGTATAAATTAATGATAACACAACATTGGGGGGGTCCCTAACCTTGGCCACTCTCTTGTTTTGACTGTTTGAGCATGAGCCAGAAAGCCTTCTCAACAAACAAATGCGGTGAATAATAATTTACTTGGGCCTGCAATCTTCACAGTACCAAAATCAGTTCTCTTAGTCTTAAAGAACCAAAATAAATATAAGGGGAGAGGGAAAGGTTACTAAAAGAGCAGAAGAAAGTTACAGACAGGAGGAAGTCAGCTACAGACACAGGAAATATATTTAAAAAATTATAATGCAGGGATAACAAGAATTTAACAAATATTAGTAAGAGGAGTTGAAGAAAAAAGAAGGCAGCCTAAAAAATAAACAAGGCACAATTATTTTAATAGTGGGGAGAGGTAAAAGTTAGGGAAATAATAATAACAGGACTTACTGGGGCCAGCAGAACCATCTGCTGTGGCACTGGTGGTGGTGGTGGCTCCACCCGCTGTGGTGGTGGTGACAGCCCCTTTACCCTGCTCTGATGATGCCCTCTTGCCCGTGGGTGCTGAAGTAAGAAATAAAGCAGATTCCTTAGTTGCGGTTGACTTTTCCTTGATGGTTTTTTAATTTGCGACCATATACAATCCTATTAATTCAATTCTACAGGAACACAGGCATTTTGGTCTGGAATCTAGAAGTTAAGGGCCGCAATAATTTACTTTTCAGGGATTCCCAAAATATATAGAGGAGGAGCAGTGATGCGCTAGGCCCTTTACAGCAGGTGACACTGTTCAATTGCTTTGTTTATAGGAAATGTCTTTTCACTTCTCACAAGAAAACTCATATAGAATTATTGAGGAATAACTTTTGATTAGAGTTTATTGTTCACCATGGCTTCCAAGTGACAATAAATATACAATGAAAATGAAATGAAGAGGATTCAACTATTATATCCTGGTGTCCCTGGGATAATACCTTTATTTACAAGTTATTCTCCTGCCTTTTCAGGCAACACATCAAAATCAGTAGAATATAGGGACTTGTGGAATACAATCTGCTTTCACATTTTCCTTCCCAGAGTCATAGGTACAATAAGACTAACGTTGGTAATATGCACTTGTCTCCATTTATAGCTGTCCCATTGTCTATTACATGGTCTTGTGTCCCTGCTACCTCAGTTGCACACAATATATCTGCCTGGGGATCTCCCATGTTTTGTTGTTGTCCAGGCTGAGGCACCACACTCTTTGGCATCATTGCATGATTTGTAAAAGAATAAGTGCTGGGCCCAAAGTTTTTCTTAGAAGTCTGCATCTGGCACTATTGAATGTTGTGTGCCAAATACAAAGTCTGCATAGTCTTTAGTTTCTTTAATCCACCACGAGGCATGCCCGGCTACTTCATCTTAGTCTTGCAGGTTCTTTCTCATCACAGTTTCCACTCTTGGTCAATGTTTTTCGGTCTTTTGCTTCCTCCTTTTTTACCCCTTTTTGTTTTCCTCTTTCATGCTCTGAATCAAAATCTGTTGAGGAAAAATAAGTTCCGGTCCCCAAAAATGAATACCAGCGAACCCCACATGCAACCATCAACTCAAATTAAGGAATGAGTAGTATGCATGCTTACAAGCACTTGATAAGCAGCAGTGTCTGCCTCTGCCCCCAGCCCAGTGGTCTCCTGTGTTGTACCTCCAATCAACTTCCCTGATTTAAGAGTCAGGGCTGTACAAGCCCCAGTGGACAGAAGTCTATTTGCTTGGGCCTGTTGAGGAGACAGAATTGTCCTTTGCGAGTTATTCTCAAGCTCAAAGCACAAACCTGGTGCCCATAGGAAGCAAAGAGCATACCACAGTCATAATGGTGATCTTGCTGAGGCTGGGATTGCTAAAGCTGGTCACACTTTTCTTCCTGTGATAGCCATCACAAGTGCTTCTCTTTCTGGTGATCAGACTTCTATTCACAGTTATTAATTGTGTGCTTTTCAGCAAATGCTGTCCTTTGCAATCCCTTACATCATCTATGGCCACCTTCCGCAATGCTAAATGGAATGGACTTGGGAAGATCAAGATGCCACATGCAAGCACATAATAGGGGAGTGATTTTCTTAATTCCAAGGCAAAATGAGGAGGAGCCAGAGTTGCAAGACCCCACCACATGGCCTGGTAGTGCAGATCTTTCCCTGGGCAAGAGTGGGCCAACCTCAATGTTTCTGCACAGCCCCAAA
Organism: Calotriton arnoldi; assembly: GCA_963921515.1. Classification (NCBI taxonomy): domain Eukaryota; kingdom Metazoa; phylum Chordata; class Amphibia; order Caudata; family Salamandridae; genus Calotriton; species Calotriton arnoldi. The sequence continues at coordinate 79,904 of CAWUFW010015514.1, forward strand.
CGTCTGTCTTATTCTAGGTAGCCTTTCCTTTCTTGACAGATATTTTCAGCATCCTTCCTCAGAGCACAGGCTATTCAGGTGTTAGTGGGGCTGTGCTCAGCTCTGCCCCCCATCCTGCCAGCAGACAACCCACTGAAGCACACCTAGTCCCTCTATTGTGTGACTGTCTGGGAGGAATTCACAAAGTCCTACAAGGGCTACAAGGAGAAAAATGCCAGCTTTCTAAAAGTGGCACTTTTTTAATTCTGATCAAAAACCAAACTTAACACTAAAAAGGACTTTTCTCTTCAATTCCAAAGACTCCCAACATAAACTGGTTATCTTTTCCCATTTGGAAATTGCACATATTAAATGTAGTAAGGCATCTCTAATGTTATCCTATGGGAGAGATAGGCCTTGAAGTAGTGAGAAACTAATGAAGAGTTTTTCACTGTCAGGAGATATAAAACTTAAAAGTACATGTTCTACTTTTTAAATATATTGCACCCTACCCTTTGGGCTGTCCAGGGCCTACCCTAGGGGTGACCTATATGTATTAAAATTGAAGGTTTGGGCCTGGCAGAAGGTTTATTTTGCCAGGTCTAAATGGCAGTTTAGAACTGCACACACAGGGTCTGCAATGGCATGTTTAAGGGGCTATTTAAGTGGGTGGCACAATCAGAGCTGCAGGCCCACTAGTAGCATTTAGTTTACAGGACACGGGTGCATGTAATACCAATTTACTGTGGACTTATAAGGAAATTAAATATACCAATTGGGGATAACCATGTTTTAAGGAGTGAGCACATGCACTTTAGCACTGGTTAGCAGTGGTAAAGTGCTCAGAGTCCTAATGGCAGGAAAAATGAGATCAGCACAAACATGGTGGAGTGAGGCAAAAAGTTGAACAAGACCACCCTAAGGCTGACAGATCTAACAGTGGATGGTTCTGCAAAAAAAACTGGTTTGAATTTGTCAGCTACCTACACACAAAACAAAATCCCTGTAAACAAGTAACTCAAATGCATTTGAAAGAAATGCTGATTGTGCCTTTTTTTTCTTCCTTAAAATATTTTATACGGTCCTTGTATTTTATATTTGCATTCTGGTACTAGTTGACCTGCATTTAAAATGTAGTAAACTTAAAGCAAGTCCCAGAATGCAAGTGAAAACCCCTTAGGGTTTGTGTTGTGCTTTACAAAATGTATAACATAATATAATGCGGGTTGTGGAGTAATGAGTGGATCTGGTGGCTTAGTGATTTATTGAGCTGTCAGCATCATCCTTCAGGAATTTATTTTTGCGTCTTTGCTGTACTTTGACCAATACGGCTAATTTAGAGAGCCAATGCTATTTTTCAAATGTCCTATTACAAACATTTATTTCAAGTGACTCTTTGTTTTCGAAGCAAAAATATAATGGAGCATGGTAAATGGAAATAGTTGAAACTGTTACCTAAGAGATATTTTTGTTTAGAATGTTGGGCGCAGAAAAAGACATATATAAAAATCAAAAATGTGTCTCAAATTTCATTTTGCAGAAAGGTGTAATTTCACAGAAATACGTGACAAATTAGAAATGTATGCTTTTTTCACATTTTTAGTCCATCTATACAACTGCATGGCTGCAAAGTGACCTATTTTATTTGTGGCAACTTCACGCCATTCAGTATTCTTTTCAGCGACTAGACACTGGATTTTAGGACTTTTTGCTTTTCCCATTATAAGTATAGGATTAAAAATCCCTGCAAACTAAGTACCGTTGGCAAATAAACCCAAGGGTGGCAGAAGGGGTTACAGATACCACGGGGAACACCAATGCCTACTACTGTACATGACCTGTACACCCATTGTAGATTTCTTGTGCTTCTGTTACACATCAACCCGTGCCCACAAAATATGCAGTGCCCCTTGTACTTGACCTCAGCCTTAGATTGGGATCTTCTGATACACAGAGGGGGATATTCTAAAGAACGTGCGATAAACATCGCCAAAATAGGCTAACGCAATTTTTCATATCGCCGTCTATCGCTGGAAAATAACTCTGTGTCAACGTCGTATTCACAACACGGCGGTAACATGTGATAGTTTCCCGATAACGCCTCAAATGTCTGCGATACAACTACCGCGCCGGCGATAAAAAAGGAAACTTGAACGCGAAAAAAGTTGCGATGGGCCCAACCGCGATAGAAAAATCGGCGACAAGCAGCGCCAGGCTTGCAATTCCCACGTCAGGCGGGAAAAATCACCATAAAAGCAGCAAAAAAAAACCATAACAACTGCGAAGCACAATGGAGGCAGCCGGAGCAAGTACAGAGGACAACCCGAACCCCACAAGCCCCACGGAGGACCAGCCTGGGACCTCGGGGTCAGGTAAGGGCAAGGAGAAGAAGAAGAGGAAGACGCGGTTCAGTCCGCAGGACAACAGGGTCCTGATTACGGAGGTGATAGAACACCATCAACAACTGTTCGTCACCTCCACTGTGTCATTGGCAACAAAAAATGGAACATGGCAGTCCATCGTGGAAAAGGTGAATGCAGTCGGAGTGCTGAGGAGGACAATGGATGAGGTCAAGAGGCGCTGGAATGATGTGAAGCGCAAAACCAAGCTGAAACTCGCAAACAACCGCAAAGCAGCAATGCAGACTGGGGGTGGGAGCCCGGCGCCACAGGAGGAGCTGGATGAGATGGAGGAAATGGTGTCCACAGTCATCAGTGTGGAGACGGTGGCAGGAGTCGGGGGACCGGACACTGCTCAACATGACCTGACAGAACAGCAACAGGGTGAATAACCACCAGGGACTAGGGGGACGGGGGAGATGGGCACAATGGCACACATGCACAATGAAGTATAGCACACTGCACAACCACAATGACTCTGGATCATGTCCCTGATCTCCTTGCCATACTACAGCTCACATAGAAACAGCAAGTAGTTCCCCGTCCACAATGTGCCCAGAGGGGGCCCTCCCCACACATCACCAATCTCACAACAAACACATGCACATGTGCTGAACCCAGCAAAGCTGAGGATCCGTGAGCCCCACTGGCAATGCAAGTGACACTGCATGACGATGAGCATGTCTGCAGGCCACTCATCATGACATGTTGCACGCCACGACACCGAGGTGGCTGAGTGTGGTCCACATCCGGAAAGGAGCAGGTCACACACTGACACATCCACGTGCACAAACAACCCCTGATGGCAACAAGACATCAGCAGACAAACCATGCCCAAGAGTCCCAACTCCCACCAAGAGCCCAATTTACCCAAGTATGCAACATCTCAGCACTGCATAAGCACAGAAGTCAAAGGCACACCGCCTGAAAGGGAGAAGGCCAAGCAAAGTCTGAGCTGCAGGGGCGACTCTCCCACAATGCAGCACACACACAAGAATCAGAGCACATCAACAATGACAACAGTGTGGTACAAACTGCAACACTTTCACAACAGAACAGAGGACACAACTGCTGCCGCTTGTGTGTAGAAACTGGCCAATAACATTTGGCATAGCAAGAAACTGTGACATGATAATGGACAAGTACAACCCCACATCCCTGATGGTGCACAAATGTCCACTGTCCCGCTTCAAATAGGCAGCTCCTCCTAAACAGTCACAATGTACATTGTCATGCAGTCTGTTTGGAAACTTGGCCAATGCGTGAACATACATGGAACACACTGTTAAACTGCATCTCCCCTTTACATTGCAGAGGGAGAATCATCACCTCCTGCAGAGCAGACCGAACACCTCCTCACTGATGACGAGGAGGACCTCCCCACCTTCGACACCGACGCCCTCCAAGAGCTCATGGACAGCTTCGGCACCCCACCTCCAGGAGCAGGGCAGCCCAGCTGCATCAAGGATACCCCACCCCCTGCACAGACCACACAGCAGGAAGCACCCACCACCCCGGCTGTAACCCAGGATCCCCACGACCAACACATGGCATTTCAATGCTGTGTGTTGGAGGGCCAGAAGGAGATGGCTGAGCAGGTGCGGGTGGGGTTCGACCTCATGGCAGCCAAACTTGATGCCATCCATGGGTGTCTACGTCCCATCAGGGACCACTTACAGTCCCTAACGGACGCCCACAGTCCACTCCATGGTCTCCAACGAGCCATGGCTGACATCGCTGGAGTCATGACTCGGAGACAAGAACACCTGTCTAGTCAGAGTGGCTCCAGCGATCTCAGCCGTGAGTTGGGACACATGCGGAGGCTCATGGAGGACTCGGTGCAGATGGAGGCGGAAAGGATGGCTGCCACGGCTGCACATCAGCGAGATGTAGCTGGGATCTTCCATGCCCTGCAGATCCTCATCATGGCATTGCTGCCACAAGGCCTGGCGCAGATGAATGCTGCTGCTCCTACACCATCCACATCTCCGCCCCTGATGTGTCAGTGCCCCACAGTGCGGCAGACATTCCACCTCTGGCACCTGATGTGTCACTGCCACACAGTGCGGCCGACAATCCACCTCCAGCCCCTGATGTGTCAGTGCCACACAGTGCTGCAGCCGAAACACCAACATCCACAGGTGAGGCACATCACACATCAGAGGACGATGATGTGGATGAGACTGCCGTTGTGGTAATGAGGAAGCGGTAGCATTCATCTCCGCCATATGGCCTGTTTCAGCTTGGTTCGGCCCTTTGCATCATCACCTTCCACTGTCCCCCGATACACTCTGCGGCACTCACCTTGGACCTCGACATTGACTGCCATATTCTGTTTGGTTACCAATGACACAGCAATCAGACTGCGGACTGAACTCTTCCTCTTTCGATTAACTTGTCCTTCCCTAATGGACTCTGGCTGGCCCTCCACGGGGCAATAATGTCAAGTGGGGTGTGCATGGCCCTGTATTGCTCCAGCTGCAACACTCCACTGGATGTGAATAAAACATTCAAATTCTCACAGATGTGTCATGTCTATGATCCTTCAAGTATGACAGTATGGATGAATGTAGGGTCACTGATTCCCCCTCACGTACATTTGGCACATGTTGTGGGGCTTGGGTCACAGGGTGCAACATTGCCGATTGCGGTCTGGGTGGCGCAGACACTACAACGGAGACACACGCATTGGTTACTTCCTTGTCGAGGCCAGAACTGAACCACGCCCAGAGCCCCGGGCTCATTGTTCACACTCCTACGCTGGACTGGCATACGCCAGCCCAGCCCACTCTGCTTACGCTCACAGGGGGTGACGACACAGCTACATGTCCCAGGTCTTCCCTGTAGTGATCTGCTGGTCACTGGTCTAGTTGTCAGCATGCCACAGCCACTCCCTGAGGGCTGGTTTACACCCACACCACACCCATCCAGCACAGGCGTCACGTGATGTTGTAGGGATTCTGCACATATACAGAGCTATGCACAGGATAATAGGACCTCGGAATATAGTGGTGAGCCAACCATAAACCTTAGCACCTAAAACCCTAATCCGACTAGCTGTAGCGTCTCATTAGCAACAATGCTACCAATGATTAACCCTGGGCAAAGCACTACGCTACGCTCGCGTAGTTTGCGAAGTTTGCGCTACTTCGCACAACGCAAATTGCACGTAGCACAGTGCAAACACGCGTAGCGTAACGTAGTGCGCGGTCATTTTTTGCTTGCTCGCGGTCCTCAACGTCAAGTTGGCGACCGCGAGCAAGCAAAATGACATCCCGGCAAGACTTTTTCCTCGTTCGCGATCAGCAACATCAAGTTGCCGATCGCGAGCGTGGAAAATAAACCTCCCGGCGAGATTCTCAACGCGGGAGGTCAGGTTTCTCATTGCGAGTGGTCGCGTATGCTCGCGACCGCTCGCGATGAGAAACTACCATTCCGCGTTGAGAAAGCTGCCGCTCGAGTAAAAATCTACTCGAGCGGCAGTAAAAGACAGCTCACACTGTGCAAGATGCCGTTTTCAATGATTGCACAGTGCGGACAAGCATCCGGCACTGTGCAATCATTGCGAGCAGTGCACTACGCAGTTCGCGTAGCGCTACTTCGCGAACTACGCCCAGGCTTACCAATGATTAGACAACCCAGAACACAGTATCTCTCTCTCAGGACTCGCAGTAGCAAGAACACCCTTTCATAACTCACTCATACCTGTCCACAACGTGCGTAAGAAGAGACACTGTATAGTTTAAAATGTTTATTTCAACTAACGTGCTCTAAGATACAGTACACGTGCCAGTACTATCAGCATAATGCATAATGATAAAATAAGCAGCATAGTTACAACTCCATAGAATACAAACGGGGAAAGCATTTCACAAAGCAGTGGATATAAGGCTAAATGACCTTACCACCCTCCCCGTGCTAGTAGCTAGTTTATTATAAAAATAGAAGACCTCTGGGCTTTGACTAGCGAACCCCCATACCTCAATATCTAGATGCAAGGTTTACATCCTCAGATACAAACAGCTCTTCTCTCTGGAAAGGTTGTTCTCCAAGTGTGTATAACAGTGAAAAAACACAATATTAAAAGCACACAAATTTCTCCAAGGCAGCTGTAAATAGAGTGTTATGTCTAAGTTCGAGGGACTGGCCAAATCAGCAGGAACAAGGAACGTTGTTTATCGACCTTGTACATGGTGTGCAGACAGTAGCCCAAAAGGGAACAGGAGACAAGGTGAAAGTCAGAAATGCAGACAGTGCTAAGATAGCCAGGCAGCATCAGAGGCTCGAAAAACAACGGCACAAAGGAACGTGCGCAAAAAAGGGCCTCATGGCAGCCAGGCCCAGGACAACGTAGCAAGGTAGACCAGGAGGCCACAAACCACACGACAGTGACATGTGACCCTGCCAATAAAAGGGGCCCACCACAGCACATCCCCCACTGCCGGAGGTGACATGATGGCGTCCGCATCCACGGAACTCAATCATGAGGGGTCCGTGACTTGTTTTGCACAGAGTTAGTGGCACCCGATGGCCTGCGTCCGGCACGGGCCTACCGCCACATGGCGATGACTTGCGTTGCACTGAGTTAGTGGCACCCGATGGCCTGCATCCGGCACGGGCCTACCGCCACGTGGCGATGACTTGCGTTCCACTGAGTTAGGCCCACCTGAAGAGCTGAGCGGGTGTGCAGCCTGCGATGATGCGTTGGCCTCGATACGGCGTCCAGCAAATCAAGACTCAAATTGAATTGTGAGCCCTGCTGGACCATAGTGTACGTGCAGGCAGCAGTCAGCACACACCTGACTCCGCGGTGCGGTGCCGCAGGGTGCGCTGGGGGCCTGTGGTGCAGAATCCAGCGATCGGCTGAGGAGGTTGCACCGGCACGTGGAGGGCCCTCTTGGAGACACGCCGGTGGCGGCAGGTGAGCATTGAGGCCTGGGTGCGCAGGGGCGGGCAGTCATCGCTGGGCGGCTGACCGGTCTGGGGACCAGGGCTGGGGTGCAGCAGGCGCACAGGATCGCGCAGGCACCACCGGTCGCGGCGGCGGCCTCGTGGCTGGGTGGGGGCGCCGCCCTGGCAGACACGACCCTGCATGCCCTGACGAGATGTGCGCGGGTTGGCTTGGGACATAGTCACCTCGTCTCCAGTGTGAATACAGCCGTTGAATGTGGTCAGGCACGTGTGTGTAGGCCTGTGGTCACGATATGGCGGACACAGAGACACACGCAGTAGTTACTGTGGTGGCCATCCCGGAACTGGACCACGCCCAGGGCCCCGGGCTATTCATTCGCGACATATGCCGGCCAAGGCCGCTCCGCTCAGGCTTACAGGGGGGGACCACATGGCTACATGTCCAAGGTCTTCCACACTGCCTGGGTTCACCTGTTTGCGTCCACTGTCCACTACACTGCAAACACCAGCAGTAGATGTCCACATGGACATGTCTGTGCTCTGCATACTGCAGTCTGTCCAACACATCTCCGCCACACTTGGCATTGTGTCCTTTCTTATTGCTGGGTCACTTGCCTCCTTCGCACATTCTTGGTTCCCACCTCTCCCCACATTCTGCAATTGTGTGGCAGAGGGGCTCTGCCTTTGTGGATGGTTTGTCTACATGTCTGGCCCCTGTTACCACGGTTACTTGTGTTGTCGTGTCCGGTAGTTGGGCATGTTGGTTGGCATGTTGTATGTGATTTTGTTACGTGTGCTCTCCCACAGTTGTGAGTTGTGTGATTGTGGAGTTGAGGTGTGTGGTGTGTTCAGTTAGTACTTACCAATGAGCAGTGCATTGCCATGGGTGCCATCCCGGAAGTGCTGGTTGATGATGGACTGTTGGAAGATGTATGGACCATGCACACTGCCTGTGAAGTTGGCGACGACATTGGTGAACTGTCCCCGGTGGTCCACTATCACCTGCACATTGATGGAATGCGTGTGCTTTCTGTAGCGGTAATTGTGTGCAGGGTCGGCAGGGGGCATTAGTGGTACATGTGTACAGTCAATTGCCCCCGACACGTGCGGTAAGGCAGCTATGGCGTAATTCCCTTGCATGGTCTCCAGCTGTTCATGCACAGCGTGGGGGAAGTGAAGGTGCAGGGGTATCAAGATGATACAAACCGTGATGTTTACAGGTATGATGAATCCTGCATGATGAGACCATAACAGATGTTTGTGTGGTCGTAACCTTCCTTTTCTTTCCTGCGGAGGTTACGAGCACACGGACTTCTGTTACAGTATGTTTGGACTGGATTCATCATACCTGTATGCATTCCGGTTTGTCCAAGTGCAATACACTGTACCAGATTACGTTTGTGACTATGAGGACGCTTGACCATTGTCACCATTTCTCCAACAGGTTTCTGACTACTGATTTCGGGATATGGAATGGTATTGGGGAGTTCCCGCAGCATTTGCAGTTTATTGGATCCACACGTTGCCCTGGTGAAGTTCTCCGTTGGGAATGGAACGCGTTGGCTGAGCTTTTCGTCTTTTTGTTTATGTATTTGTAATAAAGTTCTGTTTTTCCACTACCGTTGACTACTGGACTTCATGACCTGGGGGGGAGGGTCCGGGGGGTGGTTGCAGTGGGTGTTGTGGCCCTCTTGGGTCTCCATGGCATCTGTTGGTCTTCAGATGTGGCTCTAGGCTGGACTCCCTTTCATACTGCAGTTTGTCGTCCTGCTTAACACCAGTAAGAGGCAGGTGTTGAGTCCCTACTGCTAACGCGCCTTATCGCCTGTTTTCGGATCGCATCGCTGATCTGGCTGCTCGTTGGGAATATCACGAAGTGGTGTTTTCGTGTGGTTTGGAGATTCAAATTCCGTCCCTCCGCATAGTGGAATCAGCTACTAAACTGCACCCACAAATGCTTTAATAAAGCAACTTTACATGCTAAAAAAAAAAAGCATATAACCAATTCACAAAAGTGAACTTTGAAATTGTGATGATTTTGGGATCCCCCTAACCTAGGGGGAGGATCAAGCAGATGCCTTGAACACAAAGAGCACATCATGCTGAACGATTCAGTAGTGGTCCCATCCTGTTAGGACCACCCCAAGCACAGTTATGGACAAAAATACAATCCCAACCAAAGGCCCTGCAAAGCATTATGGGATGAGATTAGCAGTGGGCAGTGAATATTATAGTATCCAATATCAAAATAATTCTACAAAGAGCTGCAGTTCAACTCATCGTTACTAGGTGTCCCTCACGAGTCAAATGCAAAAGCATTGAAATTATTACATCAAGCTGCAGTTCCACTAGTCGTTACTAGATGTCCCTCACGAGTCAAATGCAAAAACATTGAAACCCTTTCATGAAGCTGCAGTTCCACTAGTCGTTACTAGGTGTCCCTCATGAGTCAAATGCAAAAGCATTGAAACCCTGAGCTGAGAGCTAATACTATAAATTCTACAAAGAGCTGAACTCTTTCAGTATCCAGTGCGATCGCACCGCCCTTGTGCTGGCTCTGTGCTCCTGTTCTGCATTTATTCAATGTAGTATATTCTTTTACAGGGGACATTCTTCCAGAAGGAAACATTTTGGCCTCAGTGATAAACCAACGAGGAGAGACTTCGAACTCCTCAGCCAGCAGCCAACCACAGGTCCTGGAGGGGAGGAAAGAACACAAGCAGCATGCATACTAAAGTATCATTGGAAGCATTGATTTAATGGAACCGAAACAATGCGCTGTGTTTAAGTAGTGGTTTAACTTTTTACATGATTTAGAGCTGCAATAGCTAGAAGGCATTGCTGGGTGCTGCTGGCTTCAGAGCTGGTCTCAATGCGGGGAAGGGAAGACAGGAAGGACAAGTTGAAGAGAGCCAGGGCGGTTTCAAGGGACCCGTTAAAGAGGCAATCAATGCCAGTTATAGCCTTGTGGGGCAAAGAGCTACTGTGGCAGTGTTTTTGTGCCTGTTTCTGGAGGAAATTGAAGGAGGCAGACTTAAAACCACAATAATTAATTGCATGCATTCCAAGCCAGCCTGGGAGCTGCCTTCAGGAAGAATACAAAAGAATGCCAGACACATGGAAGGAACTTGGAGGGTGAATGCTGCAATAAAATGCAAGCAGCTAAGTCTGAGCACCCACAGTGTAACACGAGGTTGAAAACATAATAAAATAGTCCCCCCAAAAGCAGATCAACAGAACAAAGTGTAATGATATTGTACTAAGTCCCTGCTCCTGGGAGGAAAAAGTAGGGACAAAGAGGCAGGACTGGCCACTAGTAAGCAAGGATTTTCAACGGACATTGAAACAAACAAATGAGAAGCAAGGAATGGTATTTGGCCCACAGAGATATATGTATACTAAAGTCTACAAGAGGTTGTACGCTTACGCTCGACCTAAAAAAGGCTTGTGCTTGTGCTTGTACTACAATACCACAATATGTGATATTGTAGTAATTTTAATAGCAATAATAGTACAAATCGACTTCTCAGCTTTCGCCACAGGGCTAGATTAAATCTTCCTTCTTCCAGTCCTCTGAAAGACATTAATGTCACTACTGTTGACTCCAACAAATGTATGAAGGGTCTGATCGAACATTTTGTCCTGCCGAAGAGCAAAATAAATAGAACGAAGCCCCCTCTTCCATAGTTCTCTAAGGACCTGTACAATGAAAGACTCAAAAAAACCTGGAGACTTTCTCCCTCCACAATTGTTCTGCTACAACTGAAGGCCACCAAAGGTGGCTAAAAATCCCACATTTTCATAGCCATTTCCTCACACAGCAAAGCATTGCTGGCTGCGTTTAGGAATCGGCCAAACTTATCTCTGAATTGGTTGAACAGTGTAATAGCCCGCCCCTCTTGCCCCCCTCGTGGAATATAAGTGGGAAGCTTTTGCTTTCTTCTTTGCAGTAAAAAAGAATTATATTGAGCTTCCTTTACCTCCAGTAACTTCCAAACCTAACGACCATATGCTCCCCTGCAAGTCACTACACACACTTGTCTAACTTTATCGAAATATTGGAGATGAAACTACTTGAAATCATCTCCAAGGCTAAAAAATCAAAGCATTCCATGGACTTTCAGCCAAGCTCCATCCGCAAGGATGTTGCTAAGCAGCTGCTCCACTTCTAGGCTACTTTATGTTTAAATCGTTTTTATTATTATTATTGGGAGAGTGATACACCATCTTTCTTCAATAGTTGCATTACATGTAACGTAAATCTTTGAAAATCCATTACTCGTATCACATTCTTAATACAGTTGTTTCTGTCACAATATGCGTATCTTCATTGTATCGCAAGTCCCAGCTCTTGAAGATAAACTAGTAAATTGCAAACTATCATAACACCTCCCCCTCCCCCACCGGTAATCCTATTACTATTCTTACTATGTTCATTGAGAGCTCGGAAGTAACTCACTTTGATTGTTCTGAGGGATTTGGGTCTCTAACTCCGGATCCGTTAGGCGTAGTACTCTTAGGTACCTTGGGCAAGTGATTTCGTTAAACTCTGTTGACAACAACGTTAAAAATGGTTTCCACACCTTCTGGAATGCATTTTCAGAATTAGTCAAGGAGGCAGTAATACGTTCCATTCCCAGGATGTACCATATCCTATGTAGCCAGCCTACGTAGGTGGGTGATGTTGATGTCCCCCAATGTGTCAGAATATTTTGAAGAGCTGCCCCCAGTGCTAACCCCATCTGTCGTCCCTTACAGCTTTTGAGTGGATATGTTATCAGGTTGGGTAAACCCAGCACCACATATACTGGTAGTCTCGGTATCTGTGTGTCGAACTGTTGGTCTATGTCATCTAAGATTCTGGACCAGTAAGTTGTTAAAGTCTGACATTCCCACAATAAATGCACCAGGGTTCCCTCCTCCCTACAACCTCTCCAGCATGTAGGGCTCCTATCCGAGTTACCTCTATTAAGGCGGACGGGTGTAAGGTACTAGTACGTAGCTATTTTCATAGCCGTTTCAATACTGGCCACATTACGTGCTGTGTGTTTCGCTCTATAGTAAATCCCTTCCCATTCCTTCTGAGATAACTCAAGTTCTCTCACCCATCTTTTCTGGCTAGGTGTGGAATGCGTTAGAACTGATTGTCTGAGCATATCATATAGCTCCGATATTAACCCCTTGTCGTTCTGTTTTGTTATTAACCATTTCTCATAGTGCGTCAATTTGCGGCTAGACTGCGGACGTATCCCCGGTTGAAGCACCCAATGACGTAACTGCATGTATCGTAGTCTTTCTGTTTCCGGGACCCCGTAATCTTCCTTTATCTGTGGAAATGAAATTATGCCCGTCAAATCAAACAGGTGCCCTACTGATCTGCATGGTGTGTTGTGCCATGCCTGAAATGCCTTATCCTCCAGTCCTGGAGTGAACTCTCTGTTCCCAAACAGAGGCGTCATAGGTGATGGGAATGTCATGAGCCTCCTTGTAGTAGCCACCCCCTCCCATACTTTCATCACAGATTTTGTAATCGGTGACCTCAGTAAACTTTGGGGTCTGTTCGACTTCTTCAGGAAGGGGACCTTCCATAAAGGAATCCCCGCTAATGCTCTATCCTGGAATAGCCATCTCTTTTCAGACTCAGGCCTACTCCATTCCACAAGATACCTCAATTGGGCCTCTTTGATGTAATCCAGTAAGTTCGGGATCTCCAGACCCCCGTTCTCCGGCCTCATGTATCCTAATTCTCTTCTCATGCGTGGCCGAGCCCCTGCCCACACAAAACGATTGATTTCCTGCTGCAGTGAGGTGAGGACCCCCTCTGGCGGGAGTGCAGGCAGGGTCTGAAATAAGTACAATGCTTTCGGTAATATAGTCATTTTGATCACCGCCACCCGCCTAAGGAGCGATAGTTGATGTGCCCCCAATTACTCAACTCCTTTTTAATCTGTCGCATCAGCCTGTCGTAGTTTAATCTGATCGTCTGGTTAATCGTAGTCACCAGTTCAAGCGCTAGGTATGGAACAGACTCCACCGCCTGAATCCCCAGGATCTGTTCCCTTTCGCTCCGGGAGGCTCGGTTCGTTGGATTCAAATTGAGGATCAGCGATTTGCCAACATTTACCCGGAATCCCGAGACCTGGCCAAAGACCTCTAGTTCCTTTAAAAAGGCGGGAAGTGATCTCTGTGGTTCCTCCAGCGCCGCTATGATATCATCCGCGTACAAGCTAATAGGGTGTAACTCCCCCCAAATGGTATCCCCTTAATCTCCGGGTTGTCCCGTATCCTCTGTGCTAGGGGCTCGATATACAGTGCAAATAGTAGGGGTGACAATGGGCACCCTTGTCTGGTGCCCCTTTGGATAAAGAAGGGACGAGAGGAGACACCATTAACTCTAATTGAGGCTGTAGGCGCTCCATAGCAGCAACCTACCCATTCCCGGAACCTGTCTCCCAACCCAAAATGCACCAGAGTCTGTTCCAAGAATCTCCAATGCACCCGGTCGAATGCCTTTTCGGCATCAACCGTCAGTAGAAGCGCGTCCATGTTCGTTTGGTGGGCCTTATCTATTAAGTGCAGAATCCTCTTCGTATTATCCCTGCTTTGCCGAGTTTGAATAAACCCTGCCTGGTCAGGTTCTATTATATTCTGCATTAGCGGGCCTAGTCTCGCGGCCAATATGCCTGTGAATAATTTTAAATCTACGTTAAGCAGAGATACCGGTTTATACAACCCGCACTCCTGCTTATCCTTTCCCGGTTTTGGTAGTACCACTATCGCCGCCGCCAGCATAGTTGAAGGGATCGCTCCTAGGCTCCCAAAGGAGTTATGTAATCTCGTCAGTATCGGGGCTAGGATATGACAAACATTTTTATAGAAGAGTGCGGAGAATCCGTACGGGCCAGGCGATTTGAGCAGTTTAAGTCGTGAAATCGCGGTGACCACCTCTTCAATCCGTATTGGATCGTCCAAGGATTTTGCCTGGTCCGGTGTTATTTTGGACACTGTTACACTCTGTAAGTACGATGTCATGTCGCGTCCGGATGGAGTGTCTCTTGCATATAGAGCCTCGTAGAACTCCCGAAAGGTCTGGGCTATCTCCTGATCCCCAGTAGCTTCCCCCTTTCCCCCTCTCTTAAGCGAGTGTACCTTTGTGTGCTGCCATTGGGTCTGGGGCTTGCTTGCTAGTAAACACCCTGTCCTATCCCCCCCAATGTAGTAGGAGTGTTTTAGTCTAATCGCTGCATATTCCGCCCTGTCCAGATCTATCCCCGCTAACTGTGCCCTTGCTGCTTTTAGCTGTCGCCACACTCTGGGCGCCCCAGTCCGGCTATGTACCCGTTCCAGCTCTCGAACTTGCGCGGATAACTGTGCGCGTAGTTCTTTGTGTTCTTTGTTTTCCGCAGCAGTGATAGCTATTAGTTCTCCTCATACTACTGCCTTCATAGCTTCCCACAGTGTAGTGACAGCTACCTCAGGGGAGTCATTAATATCTAAGTAGTCGTTAATGCATTTGGTGAGTTGTTGCATTACCACCTTCTTATGAAGCATGTATTCTTTGAGCCTCCAACATCCTGCCCTCCACTGTTGTGGTGGTAGCTGTAGCTTAATGTTCACTGTGTCATGGTCTGAGAGGGCCGCGGGCTCTATGTCCACTTCCTTTACCACTTTGTTAATCTCTGTCATCCCTAAAAAATAGTCAAGTCGGGCATAGGACCTGTGGGCATGCGAGAATAATGTATATTGCGATGCATGGGGATGAGCCTCCCTCCATAAGTCTACCAAACCCATTTCCTGTAGCCATTTCTTCCCGTCTCTTGAGATCTCCCCCTTCTAGTTGAAGCTAGCATTAGACCTATCCTTGGCTGTATCTAGAACCAGATTCAGGTCCCCACCGATCAGCATCATGCGAGTTTGAGAAACCATGTTCTCCGCTATTGCCACTCTCAGGAAGCCCTCCTGCCCTGTATTGGGGGCATATATTGATCCCAATACCATAGTTTGGTTGCCAAATTGGATTGTGTATGCCAGTAGTCTCCCTTTTATTTCAGCCACTTTATCTTTCACCTCCCCCTTGTAATGTTTGGCAATCAGAATAGCGACTCCCGCTTTCTTTTCTACAGTTGAGAAGAAGAACTGCTGGGGGAACGCCCTCGAGCGCAGCCGATGCCAATCTTTGGGCAGTAGGTGTGTCTCCTGTAGGAGACACACATCTGCCTCAGAAATTTCTAAATAGGAGAGGATCGCTCTTCTTTTAATGGGGTTGTTAAGCCCCTTTACATTTAGTGTGAGGACTTTCACAACCTCCCGCAACATTTCAGATGACTCCCTCCAATGCTCATCCGGGCCCCGATTCGTACCCCATTTCCCCACTCATCTCGCTCGTCTCCTCCTCCCTCTTGTTCCTTGGTAACCTTAATGAATACCCCGAGTCTCATAACCTCTGAATACCGGTTCCCCCTCCCTCCCTCCCTAGCCCCAACTAGAACAAAAGTGAACATACCCCAAAATAGTCCAGGAAACGCAGAACCATTCCGCGTACCCTTGGTAAACCAGTTTGTAGGGTGCATAATGTGGCCAACACTTTCCCCCCCGCTCCCTTGAGTTCCGCCCGCCCGGCACAGCTATGTTCACTTATCAGACCCTTGTTGCAGTTCAAACGCCATCTTTGGAGCAGGACTTGTTGGACAAGGAGTTCAGAATTGCCTGCCTCTCCTGTGCGATTGTCTCCGGGTCTGGTTTCGATGCTTTATCCAAAAGTCTGCCTCCTTGAACACGCCTCCACCGCTCTCTTTGTGGCTTTTTGTCCCCACTCTCCGAGCCTTCCTGTTGGGGGTTCTCGATACCAAGAATGCGGCATGCTTCCTGTAATGACCGAATTTGATGCAGTTTGCCTTCCCACCTGAAGATAAGTCGAAAGGGGTGCCCCCATGAATACGTGATGCCTTTATTCCATAGGTGTGTCGTAACTGGCCTGAAATCATGTCGTTTCTGCAGTGTAATCGTAGCCAGATCCTGGTATAAAGCAATGGCGTGCCCCTGATATGGCAGTGGTTGGCCATCGCGCGCTTCCCTTAGTATTTGTTCTTTCAACTGAAAGTCTGGCAAGCATGCTAGGATATCTGGGGGAGGCGCCATTCTAGGCTACTTTAGACACTCTTCCCTCATGCAAGGCACCACCCCAGACTGCCTGAAAATCAATCTATTCCCTTCTGAAAAATCCTCAGCAGACTCGATTGACTTCAACAACTACTGTCCTTCCTCAACCATCCCCTTCCTATCTTAGGTGATAGAAAGCTGTGTTGCCTCACACCTTTCTGTTCATATCCAGACAAACAGCCTCCAAGATGAATTCCAATTTAGTTTCAGACGAGGACACAGTATGAATACCGCCATCCTTCAAGTGGTCACAAACCTTGCTTCCTCTTTCTCCTAGACCTCTCTGGAGGCTTCAATACAGTCAACAATAAATCTCTGCTGAACATCCTGAAAGCACAAATGGGTATGAAGGACAAAGTCCTAAAATGGTTTATACCCCACTTTGCAACCTCTGCCAAGTGATAAAAATGGGCAATTTCCTCTCCAGTTTAGTCAGCCTGCCACAAGGGACCCCTCATGGTATAATATTGTCCCCTTCTCTGTTCAACATCTATCTTGAACCTCTCAGAGAGATCTTCAGATGCTCTGGTGTCCAATATCACCAATGAGTGGAGGTTACCCATCTACCTCAAGATTTCCTTCCTAAAAGACACCTTCTTACTTGCCAGTTCCCTATCCAGAATCCACAAATGGATGTCCAAATACCAGCTGAAACTGAACCCGACCGGAACAGAGTGGATCTCTCCCATAGGCTGCAAGCTGGATATCATTGATGGCATCATACTCCTTGGGATTCATTCCCAACAATCATTTACCGCAATGGCTTGCACACATGGCAACCACTCAGGCTTATCTGTAGAATCAGACACCATCCATAACTATGATATAAGGTCCGTAGTAAAGGTGCAGGTACTCTTGGACTATGGGAACTCCCTTCTCTGCAGTATCCTGAATGTTCACCTAGACCCCCTCAGAGTGGTTCTCCATGTTACCACATGCTTTGTGCCAGAATACAAATAACCAATCTCAATCTTGGTCCTATTCACTTTTCTCGGGCTTCCCATTTAAGAAGAGCTCATTTTAACATGACCTGCCTCACTCATGGAGCCCTTCACAATGTTACTCCTTCCTACTGTTGTGTAGTTCCTACCAATCCGTAGGATCTGCGCATTGTTTGGACAACATAAACTAAGGGCTTGGTGTCAAGACTGATTCCGGACACCCCCGCAGGATATGTTGGCCTATAGATCAGCTAGCTCACAGTGCCACTGTAAGCCCCCTTAACCTCAATCAATCAATCAATCAATCAATCATGTCACTTATAAAGCGCACTACATACCCGCTACTAGGGAGCGAACAGTTTCTGGCAACCACTGAACATGACAACCCTGAACACTCAGGGATCGTAGAAACAGAACAGAACCTTTCACTCAGTCACTTGTGCTTACTTTCTCTCCGAGAAGTATACAGAATACACAGTGGGACATTTTCAATATATTTATTGAATCAACGTTATTCTTGTAAAAAATACATGTGCTGCAATGGTTAGGAGACAGAAGCAAATAAAGGAGATTACAAGCACCAAAAGATTAAGCAGTAAATAAATTTCTACCATGGTGCTGAAGCAATTATAATATGCATGCATATATGCAAAATGGTAATCTAACATACTCCTACTATGCGGACCCTACTCTAAGTGTACCTAGAGTGTGTGTAGGTGGAAAGCCAAGAATTCCCCCTATGGATGATCCAACCCCATTACCTGATGGGAGAGAGTTAAGGACCCCATCTTGGTCTTGAGTTGGACACCCCTCACCGAAAGTCATACTGGTGTTTGGTGATTTCTCAGCATGCAGGGGCCTTCGGTGTCAGCAGAAGTGCCTCATCTACCAATCTATCGGGATGCCTAATATTTACAATAAAAAGCAGCCTTTGCGATGTGTGCGCTAGATTAGTGATGTTATGGATATGTAGATAGTCCTGTGACCCAGTGGATAAAGATAGGATGACTTTTGTACCTAGTGCGTAGAGAGGCCTAGTACATGATGTTCAAGGCATCGTGATAATGTTGTGCGAAGCTGGATGTATAAACAAAGTCGTTTTAGAGAAACTAATCCAACATTGTCATGCATGCAAATATGTGCAAAAGGTCACAGCTGAAATGTTATTTTCTAGGACAATGTAGGGAATAAGCTGTCTCGCTACTTGGGCCTAACTCGGGAATATAACACCCACTCCTCATCCTAAGGGTCGATATATAAAACCTATCTAAAAAGCCAGTATATTGGTATATATTAAAATGGAACAAAAAGGTAAAAACTAATCTTAACATCGTCTCAATGCAAGCTTCCCTTTAAAATATTCATAAAAGCCGTAAAGTCATTATGCTTTTTTGAAATCCTAAGCACTCTGAAATCCTTGGTGCCTAGAAAAATAAAAATAAAACAAAACTGTTTACGATGAATTTAGTTTATAAAACAAGCCAAATTGTTCCCACACGGAAAAAGGCCAATTATTTCAAGTGTTCCGGGTGGCAGACAAAATATTGTTGTTGTCCATAACCGCAGACGATCCCAGAGGGGCACCTCGAAGCAGATTTATGGAACAAAGGTGATTCCATCCAATTCCCACAGCCGCCACTAAGGGTGAAACTGCATCCTGTTTGCGTATTGTGGAGCCGTTGTCCAAGTCACTAAGAACCGCAGCATCCCAGGGTGGTTCAAAAAATGCATTCATCAGCAAAGGAAGATGCTGGGGACAACAATACCCGTGGGCCGTTAACGGATCCAGTAGTATATCAATATCCAATGGCGCAACCAGTTGTGATCCTAGGCATATGTCCAATACTCATTTGTGGTCTTTGGATTCACACTAATAAATCCTTAGCTCAGTCCTGGTAGTGTGGCAAAGAGGAGTCAGATTTTACTAGAGGAACATGTGTTAAGTATTTCAGAGTACCAACATGAACGATAAGTAATTCACATGTCTCGAGAGACATCCGACATCAATTTATAAAAATAGAGTGTATTTTTATCTTAATTTTGGCATCAGCAATAACAGCATTAGATAAATGCAACCGGAGTTATAGATTTTAGAAGAAATAGAAAATCAATGCAAAATAATACAGTGGAAATTTAACATTGCGGTCAGTGGAAAAAACCACTAGTGACAATTGGTCACCTGCAGGTTGGCGTTCTAAGTTGCAGGGTAAAGATGGTGCCATGGAGCCCGGTGCAGAGTTCTCCTAGCTGTCCTTGATGCTGAACGGGAGCAGTGGGTGAGCTGCTTTTACTGCTGACACGGTGCTGCAGGGGAAAAAATGCAATAAAACAACAATGAAGGGGTTGCTGATGTTGGTTGAAGGTCAGAAGGAGCAGCGTTGAATAAAGGGGTCGATTGCCGAGCTGGCTACCAACAAGCCTGGGCAGTGGTAAGTGGAGCAGAAAGTTACTTTGACGTCTGGTGGTTCAGTGAAATGTGGTAGCTGTCTGTAAGTTTGTGGAAGGCAGGACTACACTTCGCACAATGTACTAGACCATCTGGATTTGGGTGATCCCTTGGATTGCCCGATGGCCAGCGATTCTTCAGATGTGGAGCGTTGTTTTACCTGCAGTTTGTAGGGGACTAGTGCCACCAGTCCAGGGGAGCCTGAGGGTGCTTCAGGCATCCAGGGGGGTTCCTCTGTCTAGGGGTACCGAGTGATAGCCTAGGAAGAGTCTTGATCAGGCAGTTCCAAGAGCATTGCCGCAGGTGCAGAGTATCCCTCCTTTGTTTTGTGCAAGTCTTGTTGTCTCTGACACCGGTTTCTTCTTTTGTCCTCTTTGATGTAGGTTGTTCAGACCTGAGGTTCTGGTGTTGGGGGCCTTTAATCCTAGATTTAAGGGAGGGAGGCGTGTGGGAGGAAGTAGCCAATGGGCAGCTAGTCCCTGCATCAAGTCTGCCCCTGAGGTGACCACCTATCGCGGGTTGGGTCACCTTTTCTACCCAGAACCCTCTATCCTGCCACTTTTAAAGATCGCAGAAATCTCATTTTAGTGTACGGACCAGGATGCTCACCTCGGTGGTGTGGCTAGACTACTGGGGGTATACACCTCCTTGACTTACTAATTTCCCGCCTGTCCGGGTGCAAATGTGCCCGGGATAGGGGGAGTGCTTTTTCCTTCACTAGGTGTCAGCCCTGATGCATATCAGAGGCGGTGCAGCCTTTGAAGCTCACCACATTGATATGGTACTTCAAAAACCTGCTTTGGAGGAAGGAGGTGTGACCTCCTTCCTGCACAACCCTTTGTTCCTAACTCCTGGGAGTGATCACACTACCTGTAGTGATAGGTGTGCATAGGATGGTGTGGGGAGGGACTTGGCTCTCCTTCCTGACCTCTCTCTCAGACGATGGGTGTGCATATTAGGGTGTGTAGAGGGACTGGCCTCTCCACTGAGACCCCTCTCTGTACTGATAGGTGTGCGTAGCAGGGTGTGGGGAGGACTGGGCTCTCATTTCAGACCTCCCTCTCAGATGATGGGTGTGTGTAGTTGTGTGTGGAGAGGGACTGGCGTCTCCTTTCAGACCTCTCTCTCAGATGACGGTTGTTCATAGTAGGGTGTGGGGAGGGACTGCCCTCTTCTTTTAGACCTCTCTCTCAGATGACAGGTGTGCATAGTAGGGTGTGGAGAGGGATTGGCCTCTCTTTTCGGACCTCTCTCTAAGAAGACAGGTGTGAGTAGTAGGGTGTGGAGAGGGACTGCCCTCTCCTTTTAGACTTCTCTCTCAGATGACGGGTGTGCATAGTAGGGTGTGTGTAGGGACTGACCTCTCTGTTGAGACCTCTCTCTGTAATGATAGGTGCGCTTAGTAGTGTATGGGCATGGAGTGGGCTCTCCTTCCCGATGTCTGTCTCAGAGGATGGGTTTGTGTATTAGGTTGTGGTGAGGGACTCGCCTCTCTGCTGAGACCTCTCTCTGTAATGGTGTGTTTGCATAGTAGGGTGTGGAGAGGCACTGACCTCTGCTTTGAGGCCTCTCTCAGGTAACAGTTGTGCGTAGTAGCGTATGGGAAGGGACTGCCCTCTCCTTTTAGACTTCTCTCTCAGATGACAGGTGTGCATAGTAGGGTGTGTGGAGGGGCTGTCCTTTTCTTTCAGAAGTCTCTCTCACATGACAGGTGTGCATAGTAGGGTGTGTGGTAGGACTTTTCTCTTTGCTGAGACCACTATCTGTAATAGCGGGTGTGCATAGTAGGGTTAGGGGACTGACTGGCTTCTCCTTTGAGACCTCTCTCTCAAATAATGGGTGTGCGTGGTAGGGTGTATGGAGGGACTGGGTTCTTCTGCCAGACCTCTCTCTCAGATGACGGGTGTGCGCAGTAGGGTGTGTTGAGTAGCTGGCCTCTCTGCTGAAACCTCTCTCTGTAATGATAGGTGTTCATAGTAGGGTGTGGAAAGGGACTGGCCTCTCCTTTCAGACCTCTCTCTAAGATGGTGGGCGTATGTAGTAGGGTGTGTGGCGGGGATGCCCTCTTCTTTTAGACCTCTCTCATAGATGATGGGTGTGCATAGTAGTGTGTGAGGAGGGACTGTCCTCTCTGCTAGGACCTTTCTCTGTAATGACAGGTGTGCACAGTAGGGTGTGGAGAGAGACTCCCTTCTCCTTTTAGACCTCTCTCTCAGATGACAGATGTGCATAGTAGAGTGTGCGGAGGGACTGGCCTATCTGCTGAGACCTCTCTGTGTAATGATTAGGGTGCTTAGGAGGGTGTGGGGATGGACTGGGCTCTCCTTCCAGACCTCTCTCTCAGATGATGGGTTTGTGTATTAGGGTGTGTAGAGGGACTGGCCTCTCTGCTGAGACCTCTCTTTGTAATGATTGATGTGTGTATTAGGGTGTGGGGAGGGACTGGCCTCTCCTTTCAGTCCTCTCTCTCAGATGACGGGTGTGCCTAGTAGGACGCGGGGAGGAACTACCCTCTCCTTTTAGATATTTCTCTGAGATGACTTGTGTGCATAGTAGGTTGTGTGGAAGGACTGGCCTCTCTTCTGAGACCTTTCTCTGTAATGATAAGTGTGCATAGTAGAGTGTGGGAGCGAGTGCTTTCTCCTTTTAGACCTCTCTCTCAGATGACAGGTGTCCATAGTAGGGTGTGTGGAGGGACTCGCCTCTCTGCTGAGACCTCTCTCTGTACTGATAAGTGGGCATAGTAGGGTGTGGGTAGGGACTGGGCTCTCCTTTCTGAACTGTTGCTGAGATGACTAGTTTGCGTAATAGAGTGTGTGGAGCAAATGGCTTCTCTGGTGATGTTGTATTCCGCTTTAGGTGTCCGTATATAGGTTTTCCTGAATCATGTCCTTATATAGGCACAATTCGCATTGCCCTTATATAGGCATAGAATCCCTGTCCTTATTTAGGCATTAACCGTGCACTCCAAATACAGGCATGGTCACCGACATCCGTCCACCCTAACGTCACAACGAGTTCTTAGAAACCAGACCCTTAAGCTTCGGGAGTTCCCCTAGCACAGTACTATTGATTTCTCCAAGAACTCATCGATTATGTATGAACCGTTATACCTTAAGGGTTCATTCCTGACGTCTTCTTCTGTCCGACTTCACATCAATGCTAACATTCCAAGACACCTACCAGGTATAAATATACCTTCCCTTGCCCAAGCAAGTTAGAGGAGACCTCGACTTCAGAGGAGCCCGTATCCCGGCCTGACGCACTGAGAAGACGCTGTCATTCCTGCACGCAGACAAATCCAGCTTTCAGTGTTCTGACTCCCTTCGCGGGGTGTTAGAGTTCCAGATCCGGCAAGAGATTCCCACCTCTCATTCTCAAGGTATGGAGCTGACTAGAACCTAGAGGGACTCTTGGCATACTAGACTTAACATACTCTTAGTATACCATACTAGAGAATACTCCACCTACTTCTACTTTTCCCTACACCTAGACCAGGTTAGGTACATTGGGGTAGAACTAGCTTAGAGACGCATTGTATGAGTACTCGCATTTTTAGCTCATATTATTTATGTACGTGAATATATGCTAAAAGATAATGCTAGCGCAGTATTATTTATTTCTACTGCTTACGCTGTACATTATTCATCTTGCATACTGTCTTGTGATCATAACAGCACATATCTCTTACACGAGAAACAAGACTGTTCAATAAAACCTTTTATTGAAACGCCCGTCTTTCCTTTCTGTGTAACTCTGTAGAAACGAAGCATGCACGATTGACTGAGTGAAACTGTTATCTATTGTTTCCACGATTCTGAGACGTGTTCCGATTCTAAAGGGAAACAAAGTAGTCATGCTTTTCGGTTGCCAGAAACTACTCCCTTCTTGTTATTCAAGGAGTTTCTAGTGGCCTCTGAGCTAGCTGGCACAGGTAATTAACTTTAATATACTCGATAGGGACATACCGACCTTAGTCCTATGTCAAGCCTATAGGTTATATTATTCCAATGCGCAGAGCCTATTAGGGAAATAGGAACTACACTACAGTGAGGCCTCTCTGTTTTGATGGGTGTGCATAGTAGAGTATGGAGAAGCACTGGCCTCACCTTTCAGACCTCTCTCTCAGATGATGGGGGTGCATAGGAGGGTGTGCGAAGGGACTGCTCTCTCCTTTTAGGCCTCTCACTCAGATGTTGGGTGTGTGTAATAGGGTTTGTGGAGGGACTGGCTTCTCTGCTGAGCCTTCACTCTACTCACAACTCTTCTCAAACCAATGAGCATAAACACCATCTCCAGTAAAACTCCTTCAAACTGTAGCAAATGTGCAAAGCAGAGTGTATTCAAACATCACATACTCCTTCCTCCTTTTCACGAACCAGTGAGAGTCTTGCAAGGTCGTAACATTTAAAAAAAAGAAAAGAAATTACCTATTAATCAGCACAGTAATAATCTCTTACACACTTCCTCTCAAAAACAAGGACAACAATATGCATTCCTACTAATAGAGTTTATAGTGAACTCATCTACTCATTTTTACTATTCATTATTGCGCAAGAGTCCTGCAAGATCGGAAAAATGAGTTAAAAACAATATACATTGATTTTTTTCAACCTAGTCATCCCTGAGACACCAGTCTGCTTCCCCCTTATGTAGCTTTTTTCCTCATTTCCACAACACCTCCAATTTTTCACAGTAATGGCGGCCATTTCATTTCTAACATTCCAACAGCCAGAAAATCTAAGCACTTGCTCTTGCAAGAGCGTGAAGATTCATGGGAAAAAATGGCCTCCCCACCAACTACAGGGCTCCAATTTTAGGTCGAGCCTGAGTCAGCGCGCATGCACTGCTCTGCGAGACTGCTGTATTGGAGTATGAAAGAGAAGCCCCACCCACTCTCCGCCCATATGTTTCATTGGCTTGTGTCTTTGTCCTTCGTAAATGCTGGCTTCTGTTTCAGTAATCGGCTTGTTAGTCCCTCCTTAGTACAGCCTTGTCTTCATTTGTAACCTCCCATGGCTACTGGCACTTTTACTTCGGTTGTTACACGGTACGTCCTTTTAAGTCTGTAAGCACTACTTTTTTTTATGAGTTTTTACTACTGCAGGCACAACATGCTTCCCTGTAACATTCGGCGGGTGATGCGTGCTTTCATTTTACAGGCAGCCCGTCACTTGTTTAACCTGCGCTTTCAGTTTCATGGCGAGCGCGAAGCGATGTGCGTGTGCGGTACAAGCAGCAGTTCTCCCGTGGCCGTGCAGAAGTTGCTGTGAGAACTGGGCCATATTTAGCTGCCTCTTCCTCCCTTCTGCTCATTTCTGTTATGATCTTAACTGTTTTTTTATGAACCTGCGCTTTTAGTTTTATCGTGACCGCACGCCTTTCTTTATATGCGGCTCGCCATATTTTTTAAAGATGAGATGGGGTTAGCATGTTTTATTGGATTAGTAACACAAAACGTACATAAAGTATGAAGTGAAAAACGAAATAATTTATACTCTAATAGCAGACTTACTTTCCACATGTCTTTGCCATCCAAAAGACTCTCAAAAACTTTAAAGAATGCATTAACATATATCGGGCCGTGTTCTAGAACGGTGTGTTAATCGATGATGTATAGCGCCCATATGCCATTTGTAAGGCTGCTAAGTGCTGTGGCTTGTCTACTCTGTGCCGTATCATACTGATGAGCCTGTACAAGCATGCAAATGTTCTAATTCACCAGATTCGAACTACCCCCGCCTCCCTTATTCTCTAAGATTTATTGGTCATTGGAAATGATACACGTGGCATGTGACTCGCAACATGTTCCATTTCCATTAAGACATTTCAGAAGATTAGTGAACCTGCTTCCGTGTTATGGATGTTAGGTTCAAATGGAGCTGTTCAGCTTTCCATGGTCGATAGTACAGCCCTGTGAAGAAACATGAAGCCGGCAGGACATCATGTTTAAAATCCAATTGTTAGCACGGGTATTTCGGCATTGCTGCAATGCGAGGTTTGAAGTCCTCTGCTCCCTCTAGGAGCCACAATGACTACACCTCCCAGAACGCTCTATGGCGGGAAAGGAGCGAACCTATGGCAGGTGGCACGGAGGCATGCAACCTTCCCATTGGCCACTGTCTCCTGCATGAAATCCCTGCCTTAAAGTCTGCTGTGTAAAACTACAACTCCCAGAATGCATTAACGTTCTAAGATGGCTGGCGCCGCTGCTGAAGGAGGGGTCGTGTCTCTACCTCGGTGGGGCCCACCACAGGTAAGTGGGGATGCACCGGAACTCGGGTCAGAGGTGCTGCCAGATTTCAGCTCTCCCACTGCCTTAAGAGGGGAAAAGGGGGTCGCGCGGAAGAGGGATCTTCGGGTGCTGCGGCCGGAGGTGGGGTGAGCTGAACCTGGGGTCAGTACACCTGTGTGAGGGAGCCCGGGGGCACACGCGGATTACTTGTCCCATTCCTCATGACACAAACTTTCTCAGACACCTGCTTACATGCCGTGTCCCTCACACACACCTTGGTCTCCGGACACCCATGGGTCATGTGATCTTCTGTATTTACAAACTCTGTCCTGCAAGCATGTCTCTTCTCCCGCCACACTCTTTCGAACCCACACACTAAAATAGGAAAGAAGGCAGTGTTCTTTTTCTCACACCCGTTGCCTTTATGCACTGTCACACACACACACACACAGACACACATGCCAGTGGCCTGGCTCACACTCACTTGATCTCCTTCCGCAATACACACTCCCATTTTGAGTTCTCTCACACACACACACAAACTTCTGAAATGCAGTTTGGAGCTTTGGGTCCCGTAATTTTGCACGTGGACGGACCGCCGAAAGGAGGATGCGGCGGACTAGGATTCGCACAATAACTACACTCCACGCTGTTACTTGAAGCGTAAAAGGCCATTTTATTAGGACAAGGTTGCAATCATTTAGACTTTATTAACAGTACATAAATGCAAGAAATATACTTTTCCCCTCCCATACCGACTCATTCTCCCTTCAGCCTTCTTAAAACCATCTCACCTGTTTGACTCTTCCCCATTCACTCGTTGACCTCCTTCCTCTCCCCATTCTCACCTTCACTTGCCCTCCAAGCATCCTCTGTTGAATTTCCTTCATTGCTCATTGCCTCCCGCGCCCCGCTATCAGTCACCTGTGTACCGTTCTCCCCCCCCCCGAGGGGTGGATCCGCCCGTATGTGACTCACCACCCCTCCAAAGTACCGTAACGTCGCTACTCTGCAACCTGCCCTAAACTGGCACGCTAAGACCAATACAAACCCCATGCCCTTTGCCTAAGACCTGTAGGGTGGGTGGGTGGGTGGACAAACTTTCTCTCTGACCCCCCGGTGGTGCTAAGGTGTCAGGAAGAGGCCGGATCCTCCTCTCCTGACCCCTTGTATACCTTCCCAACTCCCGCCCCTTCACCTAATATTCTAATCCCTCCCCACCTTGTCCTTCCGGCCATTGTGCGAATAGCCCCGGGGGAAGACTGGTCTGCGACCTTCACTTCTCCCGTGGGCCGTCATTGGGAGTGAGTACCGGGATCCCTCACAGCAGGCCCCACAGTTGGTGTCATTTAAGCAACATCACTCCTGTCACAGGCGTTTTAAGGGCTGAAACGGGGAGTCCCGTATTTTTAGACATCTCTTTGTAGTAAATGACGGCCCTTCACGCATTCCCACCTCTAGTTAAGAGGGTTAGAAGAACTTTAGGTAAACAAATCTAAGCATCAGCAATCTAAGGTCTGAAAAGCTCACGTGATCTGTCCTCAAATTAAATGCTTCACGTGTTGCAACAAAATAATCATGTAAAGCCCTTAACCATGCAGCCTGTGGTATTTTTAGATTCAAATTGTTTATTTTTGTTTTTGTTTTTAATTGCGTACCGCCCTCAACAGAAGGATTCGCAAGTATTCCATTGGTTGTTAGATTTGTTGTCATATTTTTGCAGTCGGTGTTCACAATTATATTTTGAATGGTTTAGTTATATGAAATGTTCTAAATCTCTTCAAATCCCCTCTCGCGTAGACTGTTGTCTCCAAAGGAAAAAGTGTCATTATTATTTTTTGTAGAACTGACACAACCCCAAGCCCTTATCCCTCCCACCCCTCCTTAAAAGTGTCCGTGTCGCGCTACTACTTCACCGCTTATTAAAGAAAATTATAGCCTTAAACGTGTTACTTTATGCAACCCCAAACCTTGGGAAGATTTAGGAATACTTTTTACAGTAAGGTTGGTGTGTACATAACTGGTGATAATCAAATGTAGGGCTAGATGACTTAAAGAGTTGTATCAGCCTAAAAGCAGTGCGATAATGTGCCTATTGGTGGCAAAGCTTCCATGTCAAAGAACAGTAGATGTTGCAACACCCAGAATAATGTGCTGCATGGCTAAATACTTATAAGCTCCCAACAGCAAGACCGATTGCATTGCAAATGCTTGTTGATTTTGTTCTCTTGCAGGATGCCTGAGGGACTATTGCGAGCCAGCTGGCAAAATGTACATTTATTTTTTTACCTTTAATATTTCAAAAACTACTGAACAGATTTACACCAATTTACAAAAGGCACAATCTGCCAAATTTGGTGTAATTCCGTTCAGCAGTTTTTGCTATACCCCATCTTAAAGAAGTCTATGGAAAATGAATTGATATTTTACGTTTTGGGACCCTCCATTTTTTTTGGCCCCCACTTGAAAGTTATTTGCTATTCCATCTCTGGAAAAGCAGAACTAACTATAACTAACTACTGGCGACCACCAGTAGGATATATATATATATATATTTTCAATACAAAGAGCACTCGAGAGTGCTCGGTTTCGAAGAGGAACACTGCTCGGGATTCGTAAAGGCAACAGGATTCGCTTTCCTTTGGAAAAATTAAAAGTCTTACGCGTTTCGGAGCTCTCGGCTCCTTGTTCACAGGCATCAATGTCAGCGCGCAGAAACAGAAGATGCACTTCAAACAGCATGTCTTTATTTCATATTTTAGTAATCACAGGTGAGTAACACTGGTGTTGCATGCTGGGATAAGTAGTTCCCTTGTTGCCTTAGTAGGCTTTGCTGTGCCTCTTCATTGTTACCCTCAGTGGGTTCTGCGCTTCAACATTATTTTCCTTAATTGATTTCGCCCTCCAGTGGGCCTCCGAAGTTCCAGGTTTTGATTACTAAAATATGAAATAAAGACATGCTGTTTGAAGTGCATCTTCTGTTTCTGCGCGCTGACATTGATGCCTGTGAACAAGGAGCCGAGAGTTCCGAAACGCGTAAGGCTTTTAATTTTTCCAAAGGAAAGCGAATCCTGTTGCCTTTACGAATCCCGAGCAGTGTTCCTCTTCGAAACCGAGCACTCTCGAGTGCTCTTTGTATTGAGAATATATATATATATATATATATATATATAATTCCCTTACCTCATTTATACTTAACTGCATGATAAGGGACTGCATGCTAAAACCCTATGCATGGTAAAGGCATGCATTGTAAATAAAATTGTGATAAAGGCATGCGTGGTGAAAGCATGCGTTTTTAATGTCGTGCAATCCACTGTAATGCCCGTTTGTCATGTTTGCACTATAGAAAACTGCATAAATAAATAATGCTGGCTTACTGTACCTTCCTGTGGTCAGCTGATGCAAATCACCCCGTTCCACCCACTACATATATTTATGTATTGCTGTTGGTCTGTGTGAATTGATGCACACAGACCAAACAAGTATGTTTGTTGGTCCATGTTCATGAGTGTAGGAGTTGAACAGTCAACTTGTCTGCCTGACTATTTACATGATAGTCAATTTGAGCATGTGTCCACACTCTGCATACTTCTGTGCATTATATACAAATCAAACAAATTGGTTTTGTCAATTCCTGACACTCTCCATGTCTGGCTGTCACCTGGAAAATGTAACAATTGCACATTTAAAGGGACTAAACGAGAAGTATGGAGAACTAGAAGCACTAATTGAGAACTATGTTGAGCCAGTACTGACCACATTGAGCTGGTCCCATGGGCACTTACCCATCATATATCGAAGGACACAATGATAGACAGTGGGGATCATGTCTACAGGATGCAGTGAGGCACAGAGATGATCAGTAGCAGTCTAAAGCACTCAATGACAATGGATATTGACACTGGCTATACTAACAGATCCAAGACAGTATCCGCTCTTGACGAATGAACTGCAACAAGAAATATTGAGGGAAACTGGGGTGAAACGGCTGCTTTGAGGGACAATGGGAGGCAGTTGCACCATATGTTTTAAGGGTCTCTGAGAAACACTGCTTGTGCACAGAACAAGTCTTCACATCCCTTTATGGTTATTCTATAGTTGCTCTTTATCTGTCTCGCTCGGCTTGTATGTTCGTATTGCACAATTCTTATGGTGACATAAATCTAATACAATTGTAGCTAAAGGGCAGTAAGTGTTTCTCCTAAGTTACTTATCCTGATGATGGTCTGCTACATTAATTGAATTAAGGATCAAAATATCAACTTCAGTAGGTTGCTCCATTGTATATAGTTAAATACAGACATGATTAACAATATCTAGGTCTGGCTAGAAACAGCTTTGTCTGCGGCAGCTCAAGTCAGCGCCACAGAGAGAGCTTTGGATAAGCCTCCTTCTGCCTTCAGTTGTTTAGGACAACTCTTTTCAGCCATTGCTTGAATAACGTTTTATTAACATTTTGGTTCAT
The DNA here is from genome assembly GCA_963921515.1 of Calotriton arnoldi. NCBI lineage: Eukaryota > Metazoa > Chordata > Amphibia > Caudata > Salamandridae > Calotriton > Calotriton arnoldi. The sequence continues at coordinate 110,442 of CAWUFW010015514.1, forward strand.
CTCTTTGGAGTATATTTTTCTCACCATAATGCCATTGGCTATTAGGTGTATTATTATGGCCATTAAGTGAGGAAATTGGACCAGGCCCGCTAAAAAGACCTAATGACACACACAGATCAGAACTGAGGGCTGTACAAGTCATGCTTTACCTTGCTTACATGAGACAGATGAAAATATCACACTTTCCTTAACATTTCGCTAATTTTTATGAGCTTTGTACTATAATGTAAGACACTCATTCTGTATCAAAAGCATATAAATTGCCTGGGCACACTACAAGGCAAACCCTTCAGGGCTAAAGTTCTTTAATTGTACCAACTTTATCACCAGTCATCCACGCTTTCGAAGGGATACCTTGTACTCAGCCAGATTTACCAAAGTTATCATAGTTGTTTTGGTGTCTTTAAGAAGCATTTATTTTACTTTGAAAATCTTTATTGCATATGTTAAAACAATATTACAATTGGCAATGAATTAAGAATGGTACAACTGGGCATGATTATGATAACGCTGATTCTTATCTTATCTCTTTTAAGAATCTTCAGGTCGCCAGGATCTTTTTACCTGCTGAATAGTGTGAAGGGAAGAAAGTCCTTTTCGGTTACACGACAAATTTTAGAACCCAGTTTACCTTAAAAGACCACTGACTCCGAATTCAATTTTGTGGATTTATTACAGCTAAGAATAATTGCACATGCAAGCACCTCAACACGAGGTTAAAGAAATAGATGGGCACTAATACAAATAGCATCCTACGCAGGAGTCTCATCCGACTCAAGACAAGAAGAATCGTTAGCTCCAGAAGCATTAGACAAGCGATAACTGCTCCAATCTCTATATTATTCTTCATTACCTAAACAAGGAAAACCTATTAACTGTCCCTACTCTATAACGAAGGTGGCATACCTACTTATCGAATATCCCCAGGCAAGAGTAAAAGAATAGGTGTCAGCTGTGAAGACTTCCTAAGAAGTACACTCACTTAGTACTTAAGCTCAGATTTTAAGATGCTCCTTCACCAAATCCCTCTCTGTCCTCCTCTCTGCTCTCCTCTACCTCTTCTCTGCTCTCCACCCTCGGGGCACTATCCCTAATACAAAACCCAATACAATTGAACACACCTTTTGTTACGCCTCTTTGGCCAGGTCTTCTCTCTTGTACTTTTCCATCGAAACGGTTACTTCATCCTGAACGGTTGCGATGACCTTGAGTCTCAGGCACCTTCTCCGCTGAAAGTATCATCCCTAAATTCCATTGCACTCCCATCTTCATGCCTCCCATCGCTCTAACTTATGAAACAAAGAGCCAGTCTTTACTAACGAGGCATGTGTCCTTGCACCTGCAACAAAAGATACGTTCAACAGAAACCTTCTACTTGTGCTAATTAAATCTCATTTCGGTGCCCAGAGAGCCTTTCCAAGAGAACCTTCTCTGTCTGCAAAATAAGCTAACATAAGAACAAATAGGCCTTTCCCTGTCGTATATGCAGTCAGGCCTTTATACAATTTAAACACACAAATCTTAATCACGTCTATAAGCATTGGTTCATTATATTTCATATGCAAAAGTGAACTACACGTACAACTTATATATATGAATGAATGACAATTTGTTGAGCGCGATAGCTACCCTTAGGCGTCCTAGCGCTGCGGACAATACGGGCATAAAAGACACTTGGGGCTGTCCGGGTTTATTGAAACAGAGAAGTCTTAAGGAGCTTACGGAATGAGAGTATATTAGACTCTGATTGCAGATGCGGGGGGAGAGAATTCCATAGCTTGGCCGCGTTGTACGAGAACGAGTGGCCACCACATCTAGTTCTTTTTATCCTGGGTACTTTGGCAAGAAGAGAGGAGGATGACCTAAGCTGTCTAATCGGCCGGTAGGGAGTGATCAGCGGTTGATTTATGGCGGGGCCTGTCTTCCAGAAGGCCCTGTGGGTGATACAGAGGGCCTTGAATTTAATTCTCTCCCGGACTGGGAGCCAATGTAGGCTTCTAAGGCCAGGACTGATAGGTACACGTTAAACTACTGCAGCTCGATTACACATGGGCTGATTCATTTTATGCATTGGTTTACACATGATTCAATTAAACGTTTCATTTGAATGATTAAGAATAGCACAATTACATTTGCTATTCATTCTGATAACTGGGTTATAACTTCATTTTGCTAGCCATTCATGGATATATAGCTGGATATATGCGGGTGCGAACTATCAGTGATTATGATGCACCTCTACAAATTTCACAAGAACATGGCGCTCTATCAATTACATAACGTAAACAATAAAGTTATAATGGTTAATCATATCTGAACGTGTTATGTATATAAAGTCTTGTTTTTAGCTTAACCTTAATGCAGTCAAATACTATTTACTTATTTCAATTAAATACAATCAAAAATATTAAAAGACAAATGATAATTCAAATAATTACAAATAGTTTAAAAACAATTGTTTGCGAACCATAAGGCTCTAGTAATCTAACTATCTTATGGAGCAATATTTACCTAATTTGTAACAAGTTTCATCTTAAATGTAAAAAGTTATGGAAGGGCAAAAAAAAATAAAAAGAAGAGTATTTTCAATGTTCCTATGTGGTTAATATGTAAACTTTTCATTTATTACCAGACAACATTTACATTTAAAACAAATGATATTGGAAAATGTTTTTGACCTCATTAGTTAGCTGACTCCATTTCACCCGCACACCTACCACCGAGAGCCATTATTTAGGACATAATTAGCTGCCTCATGATCTATTCTCAACATGTAACAATCAAAAAAGTTCACAGGTACTGCATGAAAATGCCATTAAAATGTGAACTAAATCTCCCTCATGAAACTCAGTACCGGTTGAAGCCCCTCCTTAACTCAAAAGAAAGTAAGATGGCTCAGAGAATTTTTATAGATGTCTTCTACTTTCCAAATCTCACGAATTAAGTACTACCGACTTTTGAAAAAGTAAAAAGAATGCCTTTTGAGTGGGGGGGCCACATTTCCCCCATTGCTTCCTGTCCAAAGAAGTGCAGTCTTTAACTTATGACAATCTTCCAGAAGGCCAGGTGCTAACATTCCCTTTACTTCTTGCCAGTTAAGGTTAGTTGGCACCTTCAGGGCCTTAAGGTCAGCTTTAGGTATATCCAGTGCTGTTTTACTGAGAGCACCTAAACCAGAGTTGTAAGATCCAGCAGCAGACTCTTCTCTGTGGACATAACCAAGGTCTGTTGTTATGTTCTGACTGCTGTACTCCATAGCACCAAAAAGTTCGACTTATAAGAGTTTTATAATAGCAAATAATAAACATTACCTATTCTGTCCGGTACTAAAGAATTGTGGTACTAAGCACTATGTGGAGACAAGTTGTATTATACAAATCTAAATGAACTCAGTTTTGACTTGAGAGCCCAACTCCATATGTCAAAACAAAGCAACCTTACCACACACAAAATGAAACATTCATTCACATTACACACGTTCACAGTACGTTACATACATCTCATATTGCTATATGCATCTTCATCTTTAGGTTTGCATTTACGTGTTCATTCTTCACTTTTAAAAGTAAATAAGAATAGATTGTAGGCATGGTGGCTTCAATAACCGGATAAGAACTTTTCATAAGATGTGACAATTTATCCTGCTGGCATGCCATGAATACTAATGAAACAGTCGGTAAAATATGAAGCACACACTGCTACTACAAGCTTTACACTCACTGTGTACATAGTAAAGAGTGATACTTAAACAGTCATGACAAGAAAGAAAAAATCTATTTGAGAAACATTTCCTGCAATTTCATTGTGATTCCCGCTACGTCTTTCAAGAAAACATTTTTGAAGTCATTGTACAACAAGAGAAGAAGAAAGGACAATCGAAGTTGGAAATGACCAATGGCTATACCCACATGTTTAATGATAGCCTCCTCTCCATGGTGACAGGTTCAGTTGGCTTATTCTGTCACATCTTATGAAGTCTTTGGGGTACTCATTGGCCCTGAAAACATCCTTTGGTACATGCGTGATCCCAGTGTTAGCACAGATAATTTGAGGAAGAGAGACACGCCCCAAAGCAATGCGTTGCCAGTTGTTGAATACACCAGGATTCTGCCACCAAAAGCTGGAGGACATGAATAAAAAAATGCAAGCATTAACCCTCTTTCCACAAAGGTAAATAATTCACTGCAATGACTGTGTCCAACGGCCTGCAGAATACATTCCAGAATTCTAGCATGAACAATCAATATTGTATTTAACACACATCAACGCTCTTTTATTAGGATTCATTTGACAATACAGCCTCTAAGGTGTAGACCCTTATTTTAGTTGAATGATGTTTCCACTCTGTGTCTGGTTTCAGAACAAAAGAAAATATTTTTTTCAAATTCGGATTCCCTTATTTTTCTATTGGAAGATTAAATCCATGAAAAGCCTAAGGCCACCATTTTTAGGGTCAAGCCTGCGAGCCGCTATTTTATACAAAAAAGGGCTTGAAGCCCGCCCGTGCCTTACCAATTGTTGTCTACACGTCGCTCTTTTGTACAGGCTCCGTAATTGGCCACTACAGATGAAACGCCATGGAGCAGGGACCAAGCACAGATTAATTCAAGTTAAACTATCCCCGTCCGCTGCTCCTGAATTTGATTGAGGTACTATTTCTTGTGCCCACTCTCCCACCCTGCTGCTCCACCCATAACTCTTGCTGTCGCGAATCGCTCTCCCCCAAGCCACATTCTTGCTTGTTCCGCCACCCATTCACCCTTATCCCGCTGTCTCTTACACATGCAAAAGGCACTGGAGTCCTTTAGGTGAGCAGATTAGCCTGCAATTAGCACAGATAATGAGTCCTCATACCAACATCTTTACCCCCCCAACTAACCCTCCTTCCCTCATATTGAGCTCAGCAGCGCCGGCCTTTTCAGCAGATCAATGGAGCATCCCATACAAGCTTCCAGGCTGGCCAGCCCACACACCCGTTGTCCAGTAATAAATGGCAGTGGTGTCTTTTTCTCCTCGAAGCACAATTCTTCACACCTGTGACAGGTTCTGCGTTTGATTTTCAAACCTCACCACATTTGTAGTTACGTCATTGATCCTTTTGATGGAGTGGTGCGTTTGTTGTAAGCATCCCTCACCTGGATCATCAGTTATTAATGGGCATGTTTACCTGGCTTGCTCCCTCCTGTGCTCCTGTGACTGCTTGCCCCATCCCTCTCACAGCATCATGGGGTGTTGCTTGTTAATGCCCGGTTACTCACCGGTAACTTTCATTACTCCGAGTCCTGGTCTTCCCGTTCCATTCCTTAAGCATGAGCAGTTTGCCTGCTCCACAAAAACTATTACCTAGGTGAGGTAAAAATACTTCCCCCAATTTGGCGCTGCCTACCCAGCATAAAGGGGGAAGCACGTTACTAGGACCTCCTGAGAATACCAAAGAAACTCATAAGAAAAACAATCGCCATAAACAGAAACAATGGAGGAAGGGACAGGCTCAGGAATGGAACAAGAAGACCAGAACTGGGAGTAATGAAGATTACTGGTGAGTAACTGGCCATTACCTCCTCGTCCATCTTCCTGTCCCATTCCTTACGCATGAGCCCATACCCAAGCGCATGGTGGTTGATTCACACAGAAACCAAGGATGACGCAACATACTTGATAGTGAATGCAAAAAAACGCACAAATCACAGATCATGTACAGGTGACAAAACATGAGCGCCAAACTCTGCAGACGCAGCTATCCCCAACTGAAGACGGTAGAGGGAAACAAAGGTGTGGAGAGAGGCCCACGTAGCAGCATTACAGATGTCACAAAGTGACACACCCTGAAACATTGCCAAGGACAAGGAAACACCCCGAGTCGATCGCCCCAGGACCAAAAGAGGGAAGAGGACTGCGAGCAACCATATGAAACAAGACAATAGAGCACAACACCCATCTAGTCAGAATGGACAAAAAAGCCTCAAGACCCCTCCCAGAGAGACCATAAGTGACACATAAAGAAGCCACCTGCACAAATGCAGTGGAAAGACCCAGGGAGATACGAAGGGCCCACAACACATCCAAAGAACAGAGAACCTCCATCCCAGGAGAAGACATGTCAGGAGAAAACACTGGAAGGAAAAAAAAAAACATAAGGACAATGGAAACCAGGGGTGTAAAGTAGGACCAGTCAATGCAAGAAGCCCCAATGGAAGACCTCGGGTGGTGACAGAAGAGCAGGAGACAGGACTCTGAAGCAAAATAAACTCTACAAAAGGCTAGTCACCAATGGAGAGAAAGAAGACATAACTGAGCCCCTGAAGGCCAGAATGGAGGCCAATTGGGCACAGAGAGTGCAGATCGCGAGAACCCAACAATACAGACAAACTGTCAAACCCCAAAAAGGTGTAACCACGCATCGAGACTAATACAGAACAACCAGAAGAACGTCCGTCTGCACCACCCGAATCCCCCTGAGGACCCGGGAAAGCAAGGGCCATGGGACGGAGAAAGCATCTATCGCCCAAGCTAGATCTCTAGGGAATCAGGCCACAACCTGTGCGAGAAGAGCCAACTCCGCCGAGGCAAACAGACCCAGCCATGGAAGGCTGAACCTAGAGAGAAACATCAGAAAGCGAAGGTGCACACCCAGCTCAAAGAAACTGCAGGCCCCTACACCACCCCCAGAAGATAGACTGCAGAGAGAGAGAGAGGAGACTCACCAAAGCCCACAGGCCAATCCCCCAGGGAAAAGGGAAAACGGAGACAGCGCATCCCTCCCCTGCCAGTTGACACAGGCAAGAACGGCCTGGTCAGCTGTCTGAACACAGATAGCACAGTGCCGAAGAAGAGGAGTGAATCAAAGACCATGCCTGCCATACTGCCATCAATTCCCAGCAGTACGAGGACTGGAGAGTCCAGAAATGGGATCATCTGCCCATGGCCTAGGAATCTCCCAGCAGAAAGAACACTCTCCCTCTTGCATCGGTCCTCCAGACCACAGAGGGAGAAGGATCGAGACAGAAACTCTTGGAGGGATTGAGAGGCGACCACCACTGGAGAGACCCCCAACCTCCTGGGGCCAAGGAATGAAAGCCACTGATTCATAAGAAGCTGGATACCAGTGAATAAATGGAGGCGGACCAGGGGAGCACGGGCAGTGGGGAGGCCATCTCCCCCAGACTCCTCAGTCAGAGACAGGCAGATACCTTAGGTTGGGGAAAAAAAACAGGATAGATGGTGGGACAGACGGAAGAGGGCCCTGATGAACATCAGAGACTGAGAGGGGTGCAAGGAGGACTACCTGTGGGTGAAGATAAACCCAACAGTATCTGGATGATGACCGACTCAACGCACATCCTCCGTGGCCTCGAGAAAGAAGTAGAGACAATCAGACAGTTATCAAGGTAAGAGTGGACTCGAATACTCTAAGCCAGTGGTGTCAGAAAAACCCTTGGCACTGATGAAAACCTGGAAAAGAAGCACCTGGAAACAGTAGCAGTGTGAGCCCACAGTAATCCGAATAAACTGGTGACCAGCCAGATGTATGGGAATATGCAGGCAGGTGCCCATCAGGTCGAGGGATGCGAGGAAGCACTTCTCAGGAGCTGCAAGTTTGGTTTCCTTGGATACGGAGCTGATCCGCAGGCCCATGCTCCTTACCCGGAATAGAAATAAAAGGAAGGAAACCATTATCCCCCCTTGACGACACACATAAGACCTTGTCACCTGGGCATCTGTCTGAATACACACCCCTTGACCCCCTACTGATGGGAGGAAATGAAACAGTGCAGCTCGAACTGGGGCCAAGGCCTTCCAGATGGAAAAATGGAAAGACTATCCCCTGTACTGCACCCCACGCAGGTAAGGGGCACACTCAACTGAGGACCCTCGGTGAGGGCGTCTGGGTACAACCACCACTGCATTTCATGCCAAACTTGGCGAGTGATTGGAACCCTTGTCTTGAAACCAGAGCCACTAGACCCCAATGTTGGAGAACGCCACAGATGGAAAAGCATCTGCAAATATGTCCACAGGATAACGCCTTGAAAGAAATCAAGGGATAGAGGATTTTTTCATCACCTTCCATACATGCAACAGCACCCGTATAACATAACATGTGTATTTGTAAAGTGCACATTCACCCAGAAGGGTATCTTGGTGCTGAATAACAGATGTTAATTGTTACCCAACTCAATGGTACTCATTGTATCGATCTCAGAAGGATGAAAGGCTAAAGGGCCCGCCAGGATTAGAACCTGTGACCATGAGGACAAACACGGGTCCCTACAGTGGTCGCATAAGTCCACTAAGCCACCATACCCAGCCAGAATAGCATTATGTAAGGGTACAGTCTCAGGCTCAACTGGCCAAAACGAGACCATAAATTATCAAAATCATCAGCATCAGCCGATGTGCTGGATATGGGGAGACTAGTGTCTACTTAGATGCCTTAGTAGGTCTGCCAGATCAGAACCCTGAACATAATAACCCCTCCGGCTCTCCTCCCCATGACCCCCATCAGGCTCAAACACATCCTGCCTGGGGACCTTAAGAGGTGGGTGTCCGGGACTTAAAGGCCGCCTCCTCTGCAGCCTCATTTATGGACTGTAAGGAAGGCAATGTAGGTTGCACACCTCCGATTGCACCATCATAGCACCAGCCACAATCCAAAAACCTCAACCACTCACATTTCCCTGTATGCCAAAAATATGAGGTAGCAAAGACTACCTCCTGCATTATACCACATGATGGCATCCAGAGAGGCCGGACGTGGTGAGGAACCAACTTAATTTAACCCCCATACGACATGCAGGGGGGAACAAATCAGGCCACAGCATACCCAGCTCCCTCGCCGTAAGGACTGCTTTGTGAGTCCCGGCGAGAGGGAAACAACCAATACGCCCACTACAGCAGGGCGAAGAGTACGCGGAGTCACCCAATGCCCGCCCGCTAATGCCGAGCGCAATGAGTGAGTAACTCCAATGTTCTAAACCCGGAATCCCCAGACCCTGCTCGCTAATACATAGCAATATGGTCCAAGGGCACCAAAAACAGCCACAACAACACCTTGCCAGAACGCGTGGGCCACGCCAGCCCCACCCCCTGAAGCAGGATGCTGCTGGCGGGAGTGACTGTACTGAAAAACCACGCAAAAAGTGTGTGAAATCAAAGACTCAAACCCATAGCCCGGAGAGTGAGAGCCTGGGACGATAACCACTAGCCTACAGAGGACTCCTCCAAGTAAGCCTGGCCTGCTACAACAGGGCGAAGGGCATAACATAGAACAGCACAAAAAAATCCCAAGGGTGGTAAAAACGGTCACCTGAGCTGTGAATTAAATTTACAAGAAAAGGACAATGCACTAGCATTGAGCCAGAAACGAAAAACAGCCACAAGTGTGCTGCTGCTCCTGTTGAGCAAAAAAAGGCCCACCTAATCAGGGGCCTTGACAGTGAAGGAGCCTCAAACTCTCCCCCACAGCGGCACCATAAGGAAAACGGACCTGCCCGTCTGCGGGGGACAAGAACGGGTGAAAGGACGCTCAACACCGCAGCCTAGAAGCACGGACCAATGCCCGTTGTGCAGGGCGGCCAGGTCCCCTAAACACAGACTGCTAAAGCAAGTCACACAGTAGACAAAACATATTAACATTCAAATAAAACCATGATCAACTTACCTGACCTCGCTAGGCAACATGTCTGCAGAAAGAAAAGAACAGGATGTCCTAGTGACATGCTTCCCCCTTTATGCATGATGGGTAGGCAGCGCCATGTTGGGGGAATTTAATTTGACCTCAGCTAGGTAATAGTTTCTGTGGAGCTGCAGGCAAACTGCTCATGCGTAAGGAATAGGACTGGGAGATGGACGAGGAGGTAATTATCTGTATAAGTAAGATTGGCGCCCATTTCTCAGGATTTCACTGGAGTACAGTTGATTGTGCAGATGGAAGTTTAGGATTACTCTGTAATGCTGTTTATTTAGGTTTCACTGCACCATTGTTGGTCGTGCACATAGCAGTTAAGGAATTCCGCAGTAGCTATGTTTCTTTAACCCTAAAAGCTGATATAACTTTCTTTACCTAATTAAGTGTTTTTGCATCCACATTCTAGCATTTATCTGCCAACACTGCCAAATCGTATTTTTAGCCGAAAAGCTTTGATGATTCTCTGCATGACCGGTGGTTGAAATATTATATGTTTGAAGAGGAGTGATTAGAGTATTGCCTTCCAATTTGTGACACCTAGCCTCTCACACTGACTGTGACACTCTCACCTAGGCAGCTGCCATCTTGGAGAGATGTTTGTGATTAAGTAAAACAAAAACATTGAAGATGGCAGCCATACGTTCACACTCATAGCAGCTTTCAATGTTTTTTGTCAAAAAGATTTCAAAAACATCATGAATGGACTCTGATATTGCTGTTAGTAATTGTCTCTTCTCCTGACCACAGTTTCACAGCTGGAAGAAGAGAGTGAAGCAAGACGCAAACCATGTATAAAATAAACAGTATTTTGTTAAATATGTCTTGAGAGCCTCACCCGCAAAGCTGCTCCAAAGGTTGGGAGGTATGCATGAGGTGAAAGTTAAAGTAGGCAGCCATGATATTCGGCAGCCCTGGCTTTGGCAGCACCGGTGGGAGGCCCCTAAGAAAGACTTTGGGTACCTATGCTTGTTTTCCATTCAACCTTTCTTTGTCCAGGCTTATATTTTACTTTTCGTCGCTCCCTCTCCCCCCTTCTCTTTACCTCACTCATTTTTGTTGAAGGTTTATATGGCGCAAACTCGACCCTAAGGTATTGGAGCACTTTCCATGAGCACCAGTTACATTATTTAAGGTAATATTCATTTGATTGTAGGTTCTTAGTCACGGAGAGATGAAGTGCTTTGCCCATAATCAGAGGATGTTAAGCCGACCTCAAGACTCGGACTACAGTCAGCAGCTCTGCCTGTTACACTACATCCTCTCCCCAGAGGAGAGGGTTGCTTTACTTTTCGGCGTGCACCTCTCCCCCCTCCCTTTTTTGCAGGTTTAAATTGTACTTCTATTTCTGCTGGGGAGAACACGTGTGCGAGTCGGTGTGCAGCGAGACACCTATGGTGTGCTGTGCAGTCTGCAGGAAGAGATGTGCTGCATTTCAGTCCACAGCACACGTGTACGTAACTGCACTGTACTTAGTTGTTCTTATACTTAAGTTCATTGATACTCGGGTGGTTCAACTTGCAGATGTTACTGTTACCAAATTTATGATACTTGAATTACCTGCTGCGGAAGGATGTAATGCTGAGTGTGCCTTACCAGGATTAGACCCCATGAGCACCAGAATGCCGCCTAGTGTCGGCGGCGATCGATCAACTCACTGAGCAATCCTCTAGAGCATACTTTTTGTTAATTCACCCATTCTTTTGCTCAATAATGGCACTTCAAATAAAAATCAGACTGTACCATTTGGTCTATATAACAGGAACGAGATAAAATCCCAAACTATCTCAAACTGTTTCAAATTACTATCATTTGTTTGTACCTATGTACACTTCATGAATCCTACAGCTCTCTTGAGTGGCAGGATAGGGGCATGTTGACACTAGAAAATGTGCATAGACAAATTAATTAATAACGCCTTTTGTTAACTTCAAGAGACATGACGTGATTTACTGGTTGCCCTTCTGCGCGCTTTAACAAGTGTCTGCGATAGATATATTCTAATTGTGATTGCATTTAATGCACAGTAGATACTTTTGGCCTCTGAGACTAGAAACCTCAGTGAGTGAACACATCGTTCTTCCCTTTTCAGCTAAAAGAGTCCTGGGGGGATATTCTCAAGGACCGGCGATACCTATCGCAAACGGAAGTTAGCAGCAGTTTTTTTATCGCCGCCTAACCCTGAAAACTATTGCCGTGTTAGCGGTGTATTAACAAGCCGTCGCTACATGGCGATAGTATCAGGGAACAGCGATGAAAACTGCCGCTAACATCAGCGCGATGGCGATAGGAAATCCGGCGTTAGCGGGCGAAAACTACTGATAGGCCCATTAGCAGCAAAAAAACTCATGTAAGTCAGCCCAACGTGAGTTTTTTTTTGCCTCTAATGCAAACAAGCATTTGCAATGCAATCGGTATCGCCTTTGGGACCTTGTATGTATTTAGCTATGCAGCACATTAGCCTGGGTGCTGAACTTAGCTGTGCTGGTCGAAGCACGGGCCAATAGGAACTTTGCTCTCCAAGTGCCCCTTCTGTCTAACCTCTGGTAACTAGGATTGTCAAATACAGGTACAGGAGGGCCAGATCTGTGCCAGATTTCCAGAACGCCTCAGTACATAAATGAGTTCTGTTTAGAATAATTGTATGTAAATATATATTATATATAGATATCCAGGAAATGTAGTATGGATCTGGCACTTCTGGACCTACGTTAGACAGCCACAGCGAAAACTGATGGATAGGTCTGCTGTCTGAACCACTATGACATTGTACTATGATATAATCCATGTATGTTTACTGAAATTTGAAACTAATAGTTTTTTTAATAGCTACATTTATAAAGTGGTTGTTCATAGTTAGATCAGTTATTGTTACCCAAATTAGTTCCCCATTTCGAACTCCATGGTATTATTCCATGTCAATATCATTGTGGGAAATAGAAATACCGCAGGATGAAGTATTTCCAGGAGTTATTATTACAGACTGATTGCAAGCTAAGGAGGCTGAATAAGAAACACGGAGTATCACAGTTTGCACCTCAGATTACCACATGCACATTTCACCATTTTTCCTCACAAAATGTGCGCAGGAAAAAGGCTCAGGAGTGCATCCAATCTGTTGTATCCGTGATCGAAATTCAGGCAGATAGTCCCCTTTCAGTCTGAAATGGGATTACCAGGATCCTTGTAACGAAGTCCTTAATAGTGCTCCTTTTATATAACTTAGAAGGATGAAAGGCTGAAGGAACCTGCCAGTTTATGAACCTGGATCCACACAATTTAAACACAGACAGACACCTGCTGTGAATGTATTAGTCAATGAGTAACCAGGCCAGCTGTGCAATTTATATTTGAAATGGTCAAACGCTGTCCATCATTAACTATCTGCTCTTCTTTTATTTGGAAAAGAGTACTAGAATGTCCACAGTTTTTTTTTTTTGTAGCTTTATATAGCGCGAACTCGACCCGAAAGTATTGGAGCGCTGTACATGAGCGCCAGTTACGTTACACAAGGACACATTCATTTTTTGGTAGGCACGAGGAGATTAAGTGATTTGCCCAGAATCAAACGAATGTGTCAATAGGGCAAGCAGGGCGATTCTGTAAACCAAGTCAGCTCTGAAGAGTCTTCTGACCACTCTCAGACTTTGTGACCTGTGATAGAATTGGGGAGGGGGAGAAGCCGAGCAAGAAGAACGGTGGGTGTATAGGGAGGAGGGTAGCGCCTGAAAGATTGCATTTGAACTCCCTGGCCAAAAGCCTGCCCTACCTTGACTAGTCCTTGAAGTTTAATCAATACAGTAATGTGCTGTACACTTGCCATGCTCGGTTTTCAAAGGGAACGGGCAGGTGAGGGATGCTCCAGTCTCGAGTCTCTAGTCTCTAAACAGTACATGCATCTTGGAAGCCAAACCAAGCTCTTCTCGTCCTTTTGATGGGCTTCTTACATAGCCGAGATAAAAAGGAAGAGAGGGAATTCTGTGATGTGTGGGAACGGTGCAAGGTTTCATTACCGGCCTGCAGTGAATTCGGCAAACACCTAGTTTAATTCAGCAATACCATTAACGTCAATGCGTATCCAGCAGTTGCCAGCGATTGGTTATCCGGACCTGACAGAAACTCAACAAATATTCCATAACCCCCTGACATCCCCCAGCAGATTAGCCTGAAATGAGTGATTGCCCGGGCAACAGCTGCTGACGGACGGGCCTGTACCGAGCTCTGACCACAAGTGAGATCAGCACCAGAATGATTCTGTACTTTCAGGAAAAGAATGGGAGACGCAGGGCCGAGGGAGAGTGCAGAGATCGGAGGTTTCTTTTGGGTACGTGGAAGTTGATTCTGTCGTTGAGGTATTTGGGTCCGTTGTTGTGTAGGCATTTGTCGGCGTGAATGAGGACTTAGAAGGTGACTCTTTTCTCCACGGGGACCCAGTGGAGTCTTTGTAGGTGTTGGCTGATGTGTTCGTGCCGGGGGATGCCGAGGACGAGTCTAGCGGCGGTGTTCTGTAATGTCTGGAGTTTGCGGAGTAGGGACTTGTTAATGCCGGAGTAGAGTGCGTTCCCATAGTCCAGTCTACTGGTGATGAGTGCATGGGTGACTGTCTTCCTTGACTCTGGGGGGATCCATTTGAAGGTCTTGCGGAGGATGCGGAGGGTGTTGAAGCAGCTGGAGGTGACGGCGTTGACCTGTCGGTTCATGGTTAGGGATGAGTCGAGTACGAAACCGAGGTTTTTGGCATGGTCCGAGGGGGGTAGGTGGGCTTCCGAGGGTGGTCGGCCACCAGGTGTTGTCCCATGCTGAAGGGGTGGTTCAAGGACGAGGACTCCTGTCTTCTCGGCGTTGAACTTCAGGCAGCTGTTGGCTGTGTTGGAGGCCGGGGTGGTGGTTAAGGTCTGGCGGCAGTGGAGGCAGGAGAACTGGCCGTGGGTCGTGTTTGTCGAGTCCTGTTGGCAGTCTCTGAGTTTTCCGGGGATAAGTGCGTGGAGGGTGACTGTGCTGTAGCAGTGGGTGGCTCGAGATCCAGGGTTCCTGGCGCTGGTCGCGGTCGGGTTGCGGATGGGCGCAGATGAGCTTGATTTCGGCGCACCAGCGGCGCGCAACCGCGCAGCAGCCACCATTTAGTAGGGGAGGGGGGAGGAACGATCAGCTGGGAGGCGGGAACGGGTGAGGACAGGGGGGCAGGGCCGCAGGGGCAGCAGCGGCGGGAAGTGGGAAGCGCGGGATCAGAGAAGCCAAAAAAACAGATTCCAAAGGGAAAAACAAGGGACAACTGACTGATGTAATCATGCTATGTATCCTCAGGGGGTGGGAGGGTGGGTAGGACTGCTCCAAACACGGAGCAGGGCATGGGCGGTTGGCATGCACACTCAAGTGCGCAATGACTGTTTGGCCGGCCCACTCAGTCCCCCAAAGCAGTCCTGCGCACTTCCCTGTTCGCAATGCAGGCTGCATTACAGCCTGCATGGAGAACATGCCCACCCCTCCGGCCCCTGGCTGCATGACTTGTCCCGTTGCCAATTACCAATCCCACTGCTGCATCGCAGCATTGTGAGTGACTCTGGGGAGGGAGCCTGGCTGCCTACTTCCTTTTCCTGGAAGCAGACGCAGGAGAGCAGGAGCTACGAAGACACGGGACCCGGCTTCGAGGTAAGACTTCCCTCATAAAAAGTTTTACAACAGCCGCTCATACACACATCCCCAAGTCCACGCCCCATCCAGTGTTCTTTCCAGCGTTTACCACCTCACAGCTGTCCAGCCCCCCCTAGCACTTCTCAATGGCAGCCGCTGTGCGCCCATGCACAGCGGGCGTACCACTCGTGTGCCAAAGGCACATACGTAGTTGCGACGCATGCCATAACATCGCATTCCATTCCAATGCATACGAATACTAGGCACATTGCAACAGTAGAGTAGGTGTTGCATAGCGGAGACATTAATCTCACTATTCCCACTTCAGTGAGTGCAACCCAAAACTAACCTTTGCACCCCAAACCCAACCGTGAACCCTGGAATTCCTTTTGGAGCGCCCATAACACACCCAAAAATCAAATTTGACGGACATGCACACCCCAATTTCCATATTTTACCCCAAAACACACCCCAATTTCCATATTTTACATCTGAAACCCATACCCACCCAAAAAACTTTAAATTACCCCATTACTGACCTCACAATGCATTGTAATCACATGCGATGTAAAAGCACCTGCATTGTCGGAGTTGCGTTGTTAATGATGTACTGCCTGCGTTGTAATGGTCGTCTCCCATGCCAAAGGCAACCCATAGGTTATGCCGTTTGCGTCCGTCTGCCCCTGGACCGCGCTCTGCACCAAGGAGCCTTCCTCTTGGACACTCTACCGCTATGACACCAGCACCCTCCTCGTCATCAACCCTGGATGCCACCTCGTCTGCCAGGACCAACCTCTGCTCCGGACCGGACATCGCCATTGCCATCACTGACGGCTGCAGTATCACCCACAAGGAACACCCCGAGCATCAAGGAGGAGGCATTGCCATCACCTACAGAAGCACACTCCGACTGACCACGCACTCTAATGACCCAAGGGTGACCATGGACCACCTCAACTCCCAGATCCGGCCCAAGCACATCATGTGCAGGCCCCCCGGCCCATGGCCCCCCATTCTCCAATACCATTGTAGACCTCATTGCACCCCAGGGTCTCCCATCCACCGACGACATCCTACTCGGTGAACTCATGTTCCACCTGGACAACCCCAGTGACCAGGACACCACCCCCTCCTGGGGAAGGTCCCCTACATCAGACGCAAGCAGCAAGTCACCTCAACAAGCCACATAGCAGGACACACGGTCGAGCACGTCACCTCCACCAGCGGGAACTTCAACTACAGCCACAACACCGGACTCTCCTGGACCGACCATCATTGGTAACATCATGTCTTCACCTTGCCCACCGGACGCCACTGCCATCATCGCACCCCCTCACAGCTGGATCAAGGCCACTGAAGAACGTCTCGTCAACTCCCTCCGCACCAACACTCCACCAATGCTTCCAAACGATGACACCGCAGCGCACAACCACCACTAAAGGATCTCCAACAGCGCCGACATTCGGGCTCCCCTCATGAACGGCACTGCGTCAGTAGCTTCCGCCTGCCTGATGGCAGGCGTGAGGGTGACGCAGTGCCACAGGGATAGGCTGGCCCCATGCATTGATGGAGTTGCGTCATGGTTGTGACACGACTGCAGCAATGCGTGACTTTAGCGCTGACAGATACGTCAGCATTCCTGACGTATCTGTCATTACTTGCGTCATGGAGCGCTGTCCAGAGAATATAGCGCATCCATGCTGTCGCAAGACGGCCGTAGTGAGTAGTGTTGCAACGCTGTCTTGTCGCAGCGCTGCAACACTTTTCATGACTGGGGCCCAGGAATGCGCACTATCTTATTGATGGTGCGCATTCCTGCACTGTAGTTTTGTCGCAGGGCAGCGCTGCAACATTGCTTGCAGCGCTGTCCAGCACCAAAACCTGCTGAGATGAGGCCCCAAGTGTTATCCCCATTTTTAAGACCAGCTATTTTCTGGTCTTAAGTAACTGGCTCTAACTGCAGTTAGAGACAGTTTTTTTGGTCTTCAGAACTTCAGGGATCCCCTTGTGAATATGGAGTAGTGGGTTTTGCAGCCGTTTTTGCACGGGAACGCCTCTCATGCATATAATTATCACTAACAGAAGTGGCGATCTTTACAACAGACGTTTTCACCTAAAAACTGTCGCTAACGGCTGTTAGCGACAGCTTGGTAATAGAGCGATAAAATTATCGCCGCATTAGCGGCAGAAAAGTGCCGCTAACGCGGCGATAACTCCTTGTGAATATGCCCCCTGGTGTTTGAAAGTGCGCATTCCCGCAGCTGCTGCCGGCGCCTAGATTGTGGGGGGAAATCCTCTCGATGGGATGGCTGAATGAAAGCTATGCAGATTATTTCTTGACACGTATACTACCACGTATTTTAAGGCGTGTCCACTTTACGGAGATGTGTCCTGTGTTTTAAGCACACATGAACCCTGTGCATGTTTTAAATATGCCGAACCAAGAGGTATCCTCTCATCCAATACATGTTAGGATTATGGCTCATACGAATAAGGGGCCTCATCTACAAGAAAATAATGCAGCGCGATGCTGCAAGCCATTTAGCTGTGCTGTGTCATTTTCAAAGCGAAGGGATGCGTTGTATTAACAACAATATGACGCATCCCTATGCTTTCCCCTGCACTGGTGCCCAACTGGCTTCCATGCGCCAGAGCAGGCACCCTTGCATCATTTTGCAAGGGTGCCTGCGCTGTGGAGATGATTGTTTTTTGGGCAGGGAGGTAGACCTTCCTGCCCAAAAACAATCATTAATGGCATTTTCCTCTAGCACGCATAGAAAGAGGAAAAAACTAGGAGAAATAAATACATTTCTCCTTGTTGTGCCATTCCTATGCTTCCCCTGGGGAGGCGTAGGATTCTCACACATTCCCAGTTTTGCAAAATGTTGTAAATCTGGGAATGCGTCAAGTTCCATGGATGTTGCGTGGGAACTCCCATAGCAACACCCATGGAACGCCCCTTTCACGCACAGTAATGCGTGAAAGGGGCCCATATTTACAAGGACATGTAAAGTCATGCAGGGTGACTTTACGTGGCCTTGTAAATATGAGCAAGCTGATTGCACTGCCAGTGCATCAGAAAAAGTGACGCACCGGCAGCACAATGGGCTTGTAATAAGCCCTAAGACATTTATTGAAAAGAGTGCAATAGATAAACATGGCAATGTCTCATTTTCTGTTGACGATGACACAAACATAGTCATGTCTGTCAGAGTCTTCGGTTAAGCGTCCATCAGAGTGCATGTGTTTTCCAGATGTCTCCTTTGTGTACTTCTGCCCCCCAGAATCCATATCGCTGAAGCGCTTGCCCTTGTGTGCTTCTCCACCCCAATTGCTTTCTGGCCTGTGTGCTTTCGCTCCCACCCCCTGCGCTCCACATTGCTCTTTCTGCATGTTTTGCTTCTCCCACCCATGCCCTCTGTGTTGCTTCCCTCGACAAGCAACCTTCATGTTGCTTCTGCTACCCCTGTATTTCTTCATCCACCAGCTTAAAACAAAAACCCTTTTGCATTTTTTCTTTGTATTTCCTGATCCAACTTGGCGAGACCTATTGTCTTTGCCAATGCTTGTTGATGACATGCAGATTGTAAGATATCCCAGCTGCCCATGGTATATGCTCATGTTTTTGAGGGTGGACAATGGCTGCAGGTGACATCAGAGGGCCCAACAGGCTTTTGTAATACCAGATGTAGTCAATGGTGTAAAGATTCTTCAGAGGGGGGCCTGCAAAGTACATGGAGGGGGCTTCCCACACTCCGGACCCAGGCAGGAGCTCTCAGGCCAGGGGCCTGCAGCCCATCCACAGTGCCTGAGGGGTCCCACTGGGGCTCCCCCCCCCCCGCACTGCAGCGGCTGCGGGGGCTAATGTTACACCAGTGGCTGTAGCGTTGAAAGCACACCCAGTGGCGCTGCATGTGGGTGGGGGAGGGGCTGGGCTGTGCATCCACCAACTGTACCTTGGCTGTGTAGGTTGTGGTATTATCCGGTGCGTATCCACACCTGATAAAGCCAGCAAGCTGTTCTTGCAACCAAGGAATTGTGGATGCGGGAACAAAGAACAACTGTTATTTTGTTGGTGTGGTCTACTCCTTAGGAATACCACTCTGCAGACACGTAATGAGGGATTATACCCTAGACCAGTACTCTTAGTGATGCAATGATAACAGCATTGCTGACAAATACTTGAAGCAGAAAAATTTACACAATTTGTATCCTTTGTTCAAAAGTTAACTTTAAAAAGTTAACTTTACTACTAATACTAGACAGACCTGTCGGTGTACGTGCGCTATACAAATTCCCACTTAACATAACATAACATAACCATCCAGAATCAACGAGGTGGTAGCCCTTCCGGGAGAGATGCAGTACTGATAGTGGAAGCATGGGAGCGGTGCATTTGGCTAATATTAAAGATGACCTATAGGGGCAGATTTACAACTTCTGGCGCATCCCTGCAAATCAGCAGGGATGCGCCAGAATAGTTGCGACACGCAATTCTCTCCTTGCGCCACCACGGAAGCGCCGCATTTACAATGCGGCGCACCGTGGCGCAAGGAAAGGCCGATGCGTGTCGCATCCTGTGGCGCAAGGGCGGCGCATTGCTGGAGTCGTGTCGCAAGCGCGACGCAGCTCCAGCAATGCTCGTGGGCCGCCCATACCTAACGTGGTGCGCCACTCCTTACGCCTGCTTGAAGCAGGCGTAAGGATTCGTCGTAGCGGCGTCGGAAAAGTGACTCAGTGAAATCTTGTAGATTTCACTGCGTCACCTTTACGAGGCATTCCTTCGACGGAACGCCCACCCTGCGGAGGAACGCCCACATGAAACCTGACGCAGGTTTCATGTGGCGCAGGGCTTTACAACGTGACGCATCTCCCTAGATGCGTCACGTTGTAAATAATGCGCAACGTGGCGCATGGTTTACGTCGCCGCTGCGTCACAAAAGTGACGCAACGGCGGCGCAAAAGTGGCGCAAGGGGCTTGTAAATCTGCCCCTTAGACTTCTATTCAGGCGCAGTGCAAAGAATTGCAGCACTCCAAGCAGAAGACAATTTTGCCGGTTGGAGTGCTCCTAAAACATCGAGTAAAGGCAATTTTTACACTTATTTCCAGTTATTTATCTCACCTATTGAACGATGGCAATTGGATATTATTGAAATAACCTCATGGATGTTGATACAATCTGAGTTTCATACCAGGGTTTAATATTAATCATTACCTGTCTCCATTACGGATTTTCTTAAACTGTCTTCCTAAAATGCAGGATAAGAGGGGTCCAACTCTTCCATTCTTGACAAAGGGCTCTGCCACTCCTCCAAGCCAAATGTCAATATTTTCAGGTGTCTTGTACACTTCAAGAAGCTTTCTGGCAAGCTTTGTGTTTTTCAGGACCACGGCCAGCTCCCGCAGATTTCTAGGGGCCGAGAGATTGCAGAACCTTCTCCAAGAGTTATAGCCTGAAACAAACAAGGAGAAGACATGGATGTCAAGGCAGAAGCAGAAGCATCTTAATAATCAGTTTAATAATTTGGACATGGACATCCTCCTTCTAAACAAGATAATTCCATAAAAGGAAGGTAATGTAATCTCCTTGGTTTTGTACCGCCAAACTTTGTCTCTATTTTCTTCCATTTGCTGGGATACTTTTCAAAAAGATTAGCTCATGTTTTGTAAAGATGTGCAGAACATGCTTCCATGCAAGTGTCAAAGAATCTAATTTATTTTCTTACTGATTGCAGCCTAGATCCTGGCGTGGCCTTACACATAAATTCTGACCACTGTGCAAACAGGAGTCTGCACAGGGATTGGCCTTCGAAGTCATGCAATAATTACGGCATGGGGTGTTTTAGGGATGCGATAATTCCTGTGTCTGTTCAATTTTCCTCTGAAAAAATCTTGGCCGGTTAAACCTGACAAAATGTATTGTGAAAATAGCAGAGAAGAGGTTACTCGTGAAGAATTTGGTGCATTAAATACCGCATAGGCATCTTATGTCTTATGTATGCCTAATTTCTAGGGATAAAAATTGGAATGTGGGCATTTACCGCACTCAGGAAATATGTCAACAAGGGGCTCAAGAATGTACCTGGTGCAGTAAAAACGACCCTATTCTACATACCTAGTAATCACAGTGTTAGAAGTAAATAATCATTATTTTTCTTTTCGGTTCTATTTTGGATTGTGTTACTTTTGGACTTGGACTCAGACAGAAAATATTGTTTCTCACTTTGCTGGCTTATTTGTGGGCTGCTTATTGGTGCTTTATGGCTTAGCACGAGATCCTAAAAGGTGAAAACATCGAGGCACAGATTTACAAAGCTTTTGCACTGGTATAAAGTAAGCATGGTATCTTCTGCCCAGTTTAAACAGTGTTTTGTGCTGTAAAGATGCCCTTTTATTTCCCCCAAAAGCCACTTTGCTCTGCTTTGTGCTTTGTGTCAAGGGTGTGTTACAAGGGCGGGTGAGTGCAAGCACCTGTAGGTTTTAAAGCAAAGTCTTGACTACTTGGGGGCATATTAACAACGAGGCGATAGACAATTATCGCCGCTTTAGCGTCCGTTTTCGGACGGAAAGCGGCGATAATTCTATCGCCTAATCAGCAAGGTCACGCTATCGCGTGAATCCCTGCACTATCGCCCTTTCCCCCAACGCCCATCCTTGCATCTCTAATGAGATGCAAAGTGGGCGTTACTGGGCATACCCCAGATGGGCTACGTTGTAAATATCGCCGATGTGCACATCGTGATATTTACAAGGCAGCCCACAGGATTATAGCAGACGTTAGATTTTGGCGAAAACAGCAGTTTTCGCCAAAATCTAACGTCTGCTATAATCCCGACTTACCTATGTTAGCCATAGGAGGTGGATTCTGCTGATACGACCCTGTGGGTCGTATCAGCAAGAGTTATCGCCCTTTTGCAGGGAACATCGCTGGAAAACCAGCGATGTTCCCTGCAAAAGGGCGATAACTATCGCTATCTCTGGTATTTTTATCGCCCTGGAGTAACGCGTTGTTAATAACGCGCTACCAGGGCGATAAATGCCAGAGATAGCCAGCGATAATATAATTATCGCTACGCACGGCCAGCGATAATTATCGCTGGCCGTTGTTAATATGCCCCTAAATTAGCCAGATCGGGAGGTGAAGCAGGCGAAAGCAGAACGAATGTATTTGTTTATCAAAAAAACAATGTATTGCAACAGCGCACTGCAAGAGTGCTGCAGTGCAGAACTCACATTCAATGCCAGGGTTCCTTCTGGGGCTGTACCTTGTAGATCTGTCAGACCTCACCTGTCAGTTTAGAAGCGGAAATGAAGGTTTGATGTGGTTTCTCCAAGCAATCATGTTTTTAGGTCGAAGCCTGCCAGACAGCGTAGATGTCTGATTTGCTAGCAACGTCTTGTGGGCATTCTGAAAGCTTCTCTGGGAATGCAACTCACATTTGCGTGTATTCGATTTGCCAGATGTATTTGTTTTAGGCGGTCCAGCTTGAATTAGTCCCTCCTGTGGACCAAACCCTGCTTACTGTATTATTCCACAAACTCGCTTTCTATACTCTTCTTTCTCTGACTTCAAAGTGAGAGAATTTTGTATGCCAATTTTGATCTGAAAGAAAAAGCTTTTTTCTAGCACACAGCAAAATTTAAATCTCCGTAAATGAACCGTGCTGATATTTCAGAATATATCAAAATTTCGTACGTACAAATGAAGCACACTTGTTTGCAATTCTGAAGTGCTTTACCCCACTCCTTTCCAATCTACCTCACTCAAATCAACCCCAGTCTACCCTACTCCACTGCAATCTACCCCACTGCACTAAAATCTACCCACTCCACTCAATCTACCCAACTCCACTCCAATCTATCACCCTCCAATATACCCCACTCCAATCTATCCCAATCTATTCCACTCCACTCTAATTTCTTCTAACCTACCCCCACTACACTTCAATCTACCCAAACCCACTGCATTCCAATCTACCTCAATCCATCCCACTGCACCCCAATCTACCACACTCCACCCCAATCTAAAAAACTCCACCCAAATCCACCCCAATCTACCCCAATACAGTTTACCTCAGTCCATTCCAATCTACCCCAGCCCACTTCAATCTTTCCAAGTTCTCTTCGCCCAAGCCCACCCCAATCTACTCCAGTCCACTCCAATCTACCCAACCCCACTAGACTCCACTCCATACTACCCCACTCCACTCCACCCCAATCTATCCCACTCTTCTCCAATCTCCACTCAACTCCAATCTATCCCACTCCTCTCCAATCTTCCCCACTCCACCACTCAAATCCACCACTTCAATTCACCCCAAGCTATCCCACTCCAATCTACCAAATTCTATCCCACTTCAATCTGCCCCACTCCACCCCACCCTGATCTATTCTACTGTACCCCAATCAGCCCACTGCACTCCAATCTGCCCCACTGAAACCTACTACAATCAATCCCACTCCACTCCAGTCTACACCAATCTAGCCCACTCCAGCCTAATCCACTCCACTCAAATCTGCCCCACTCCAATCTACCCCAATCTACCTGGCTGCACTTCAGTCTACCCCAATCCACCCTAATCTACCCCACTATGAAGAACTTTCCTCTTCTCCCTCCAAAAACAGAATGCTTGAAATATTGATGACAAAAACTTGCAAGAAAGTGACTTTCATGTTTTCCAATGCAATACCTTTACACAGATCATCTACAAATAGCTTTATATAAAAATGCTACGGAGAGATACAATAATTTGTAATTAGACCATTGATCATTTTGATTGGTACGGTATGCTATTGACTGTTTGTGTGTGACGTTTCTATACATGACAATTGGGTTTGTGGTTTAATACTTTTTAAAATTGTTTTCTTATTGGAAAGCGGAATATCTTATTACCACGAAGCCCGTGATCTCTCCCCCGTTGCATGTTGAAAGAAGCCAAGTCAAATCCTGGTTTTGGGGGTCTCTCAAAGAGCCTTTCCCGCACCTCGTCACTGAGGATCTTGTCCTGCATATTCAGCTTTGCCTCGTTTGCCAACAGGCCACGGAGCAGAGGGTCAATACCTCCTGCAAAAACAACAGACAATGAGCAGAGGGTTAATACCTCCTGCAGAGACAACAGACAATGGGCAGAGGGTCAATACCCCCTGCAAAGACAACAGACAATGAGCAGAGGGTTAATACCTCCTGCAAAGATAACAGACAATGAGCAGATGGTCAATACCCCCTGCAAAGACACCAGACAATGAGCAGAGATGGTCAATACCTCCAGCAAAGACAACAGACAATGAGCAGAGGGACAGTACCTCCTGCAAAGACAACAGAGAAGGAGCAGAGGGTTAGTACCTCTTGCAAAGACAACAGACCATGAGCAGAGGGTTAATATCTCTTACAAAGATAACAGACAATGAGCAGAGATGGTCAATCCCTCCTGCAAAGACAACAGACAATAAACAAAACATACATCCAAGCATCATTGGACGTCCAATCACAGCTAAGAAAACTATAATTTAAAAGAAAAGAGGCTTAAAAAGAAAGGCCCTTGCTTTCACTTTGCAAGATTGAATTTTTGTGGTAAAATTTAAATTCTGTATTTCTTAATGAGTATTTCGGGACATGTGAAAGTGGGCAGCAACAGGAAATATGGGAACGTGGTTGATTGAGATTCTTTTTACTGTGAGAAATGAACGTTTATTCAAGCTCTTTTGGTGGGTCCATGTGTGCAAATGTTTATTTTTTTAAATCTTGTGATCATAGATGCTGTACACAATGCTCTCTTGTAGTTTTGTAACTATAAATGTTTGGTTAGCCTGGCCGTCCTGAACTATATAAAACAAATTTCACCCACTACATCATATGGAGAATATATTTATCACAAATTCAAACGAGCAAAAATACAACATAAGTGATAAAAATGTAAATTTACATAAATTGAAATCTACTTATTATTAAGAATTGAGTACTATTTCAAATAAGAAACATTTAAAATTGCCAACATGGCAAATAGTGCCTTCCTGAACTAGACTGCTATTTTCTCCAATTTAAGTCCTACTATTAAATATGTGTAAGGATAGGAGTGTAAAACATAGGCACAGCAGGGCAGGTCCATGACAGATATTCAGGATAAACACTAAAGATGTAAATTC
Source organism: Calotriton arnoldi (assembly GCA_963921515.1). Classification (NCBI taxonomy): domain Eukaryota; kingdom Metazoa; phylum Chordata; class Amphibia; order Caudata; family Salamandridae; genus Calotriton; species Calotriton arnoldi. The sequence goes on from CAWUFW010015514.1 coordinate 135,902, forward strand.
GTTCTACTAGGAGCCCTTGAATATAATTTTATCTGAGGATGGGATCTTAAAAAATGACTCGTATCTGTCCCGTTTGGATAATCTTGGTCTGGGATCATCATGACAACCCCACTGATTCAATACAATATCTTCTACTTTGTTGTAATGCCAAGTCATCTGATCTGGAACTACTGGCTACAATATAACAAATGGACATGTGGGGGCGCACATTTTGAGTCTGTAAGATTATGAAGGAAATCTGGAACTTTTACTTAACTGAGAAGTCTCTTTGGCAAGGACCTGGCTGGTCAGTGCTTTCTAAAATAATCCTGTGATGGAGCATTCGGTGTGTCACAAATGTCGTAGTTAATTGTTAATGAGAGCGATTGGTTTACAAGTTGTTGTTTATGGACCATCTCCTTTGTTAACCTAGCAGCCCAGTCCACACTCTTCCCACATGATGCTTGCAGTTAATCGTGGGAAGTATGGTAATGAAAATGTTGCACGTGCCAAAACCCCTGAGTGAACAATTGAGATCCTCATTAGATCCTGGGCACAATGGTCTGTTTCCCCTGACACTGTGATTGGTGCTGCCTCACCTCCTGAGTGACCGCCTGAGATCCTCACTGGATCAGCTGTGGCGGCCCTGCCGAGTGTCACACTTTGTGAGTTACATTAACGCATTCTGGGGCTTTGCTTACATTACTGCAAGGTCCTAGAATGCTCATGCATATTTGAGCTGACCGCGTGTATTTGCATTTCTATGACATCGTTTATCATGGATTCTTTGGTCCTGCTGCATCAGGCAGCGAGCGCCCTCTAGTGTGTGGAGGACCTCCTCACACACTGATATGACCGCAATTAAAATGTAAAATTGACACAGCGTGAGGAACGCCGAAATGCGACCCCGCGGCGCCCGTTACAGTTCTCAAAAGGGTAGAAAAAGGTTAAGTATATAATAATGGCCCCAATAAAAAACAATATCAAGAAAACATGAGAAAGCTAAGGAGGCACTTAACTCTGGCTGCAGAGCAGTGAAGAAAGAGTGGGCGTGAACACAGTGAAAGGGACTTGCTTGGTGTTCATTGGAAAGTGTTCTGTTATTTCTCTTTCCCTAAGGTGCATAGGAGAGATCGTTTTTGTGATGGTATTTGGAGCCGGCCAGGGCACCAGTAGCGTGCTCTGCACCTCAAATTGCTGCCAGAGGGTATTTGATCACCACTTTCAAAGCCAGAGCCTGTGTCGAGTTTTCAAAAGGAATGAATTCAGTTCTGAAGCCAACTTCCAACAACACTGAGTTGAGAAAGTGTCCTCGGAGGTCTGACATTTACATTGTCTTTCATGAAGGTAGCTCTGTCTATTAGTAGAATATATTGGAGCACTTGCCCTTCTCTAGATCTTCCTGTGGTTTTCGAGCAGAGAGAGAAGACACAGAGGGGCATATGCACAAGCCCCTATCACCATCACAATGTCACTTTTTTCGACGTTCCTGCGGCGATAGGGGCTTCACCTTATTTAAGTGGCTTAACGCTGCCTTGTGAATAAGGCACCCTTTCACGCTATACTTAGCGTGAAAGGGGCGGGCAAAGGGTGGTGCGGTGGGCGTTCCACTGCAACACCCATTGCTTCTGACGCTGCCTTCTATTCACAGGAGCAGCGTAAATAGGAGGCAGCGCTAGAATTAAGACCAGGGAAAACCTGGTCTTAACCTGGCGAAGCGAGGAGAAATGTTTAATTTCTCCTTGTTTTTGCTGTTTTCATGTGTGCTGCGTTGTGCAGCACACATGAAAACAGCAAAAGGCCAATGATTGTGTATGTACAGGAAGGTCCCCCTTCCTGCACATAAACAATCATTTTTTGAAAATGCCGTTTTGCAACTTCTGTGTGTGCTGCATTAAGCTGCACACATAGAAGTCACAAAACGGCATTTCAAGATGGTTTATGTGCAGGACGGGAGACCTTCCTGTAGATACACAATCTTCCCTTGCACGCAGACACCCTTGCACCATGATGCAAGGGCTTCCTGCGTTGGCGCTAAGCTGCCACACTTAGCGCCAGCGCAGGGGGATACGCAAGGCTGCACCATATCCTTGTGAATATGGTGCAGCTTTGCGTTTCTGAAGTGGCGAAGTGAGGCGTTAAGCCATGACAGCTAACACCTCACTTCGCCACTTCCTTGTGAATATGCCCCAGAAACTTCTAATTCTGAAGCTTGTCAGTAGCGAGCTGAACCACTCGTCGTCTGGATCCCAGGGCTTGGACAAGGATTCATTGTTTCAGGTGAGGCCCAGAGTGGGAGGTGAGAATGGCAAGAAAAGACCAGGTTCAGTGATAGGACAGCCAATGATCTGAAAGGCCTGGTGAGCTGTAGGTGCACATGCTAACCCATGTAGGGGTCACTTAAGGAAGACGAAGAGGCCTACTATAACTGTGTATTAGTAATGCTTACTATTTGTTGCCTCCTCTGTGTGGCTGTAAAATTCTAAAATAAAGTTTTTAAAAAAATATGAAAATGTCATAGATACGCAATCTGAAAATTTGGAAGCAATGCTGCACGTCTTTACCAGTGTGGCCAGAAACCTGTGTCTTGTTCTTGAGCTTTGAAGAGCAAATGAGCTGGCTCATTCACTATTAGTGATGTTAACTGCTCAATCGGAATGACCACTAGATGGTAACCACAAAGAATATTTCTTGCAAGCAGGCAAAACCCATTCCCCTAGTGGGTGGATATGGCTGCTATGTTCGGGAGGTGCAGAATATTATAATTACCTGCAAACCCAACAGCTCTCGCTTATTACACTTGTTTGCTTTGCTAATGCTTATTTTCTTCTTAGGTGACCGCTGTGCTTGTGCAAGCAGGCAGGGTGGCCATCTTTGAATGGACTTTCTTTTGTCTGAACAAAACTATTCATAATGGTTGCTTCATATTCTCACACAAGTGTGCTAGCCATCTTTGAACGGTTAATTCATGCAAAAATAACCTACCCACTGGTGGCCATCTTAAACAGTTAAAATAGAATATTAGATTTCTGCACACATATAGAGTAGTGGGAGGTACGCAGTAAGCAAGGAGCCTTGGGAGGCAAGTGGGCGTTGAGGATAGTTTTTAATCTTAAAGACAGCAGGATGGCAAGGTGGGAGAAGGAGAGCAGGGCCAGGGAGAAGGAAAGAAAACAGATCCCTATATGGACTGCAAAGCAAGGTCTGATGTCAGCTGTGGAAGGATTCATGCCATCCAATCAAAACTTAGTGAGAGCAAAATGATATTTGGGTCTGACTAGCAGAGGTATAATATGGAGGAAAGCCATTGACTCAGAACAGGGAGGTGACATGGACAAAAAAGCAATCCATACATGAGAAAAGGGCTGGTCTAAAGCCCACTCTAAGTATTGTACCGTTCACAATAGGTCTGTGACAACGCAATCCCCTTATCTACTAGATGAGAAACATGGCTCAGTGAAGGGAGTGCAACTAACTAAGTCCGACACCTAACTAGCAGGAAATGTATGGGCAGTGCTGAGGCAATTCTCAGGGTTGGTCTATCTGACCGTAGGATGGAAAAAGGTGTGTACACACAATACTGCGAGAGATGTCCTGTGAATAACAGAATTTGCAGGTTGTGGCATAAAATGGACACGGTGCAGAAATGCATCTTGAAGGAGATGCCAGACAACACCATAAATACACGCCCACAACATCCAGCTGTGCTTGTTTCTAAGCTATGGCCAACAGATCAGAAACTGCAGCGATCACTATAGTCTTGATGACTTCACGAAGATCAATGCCTACTTTATCCACAGAGCAGAGAGAATGGTGAGCTAGTTAGTAGCTGGAAATTTCCTCAGCACCTTTGGTTTAACCAGTGGATAGTAGCAGATTTCTATTAGCCTTTCTACAAGTGCCCCCTTTACTTTTGAGTAACGTAATAGCATAGTACTATCTAGACTGAATGAAATTAGTATTGTTTACTACCTACTGAGATGCCAGAGAAAGGAACTGTTCACTCTACTACCTCATTGATTCTGGTCCAAGGACACCTCTGTACTTTCATATTTTCTTCAGATAGAACACACTATTCAATTCGACCTCAGTTGTGACTGAGAGACTTCAAAAGTTATGTTATCTGCTACAGCAGGTCCTTATTATAAACCAGCGCCTATTAACTACACCAATGTTTCCAAGATAAAAATACATTATAATTTTCCACTGGGCATCACCAAAGTAAACAATAACAATGCCATTTGAGTGAGAAAAATAGTTTGAGAGCTATACATTGTATTTTACCTTCCTTTATGACTCTCCATGTAGCAAAGAAGATTTTGTGAAGAGGAACTTTATAATTGTCACCGAGGGGCTTATAATTTTTGTCCAAGCGGTAGATGGATGGTGGAATTGAAGTATGACCAAAACGAAAGGCAATGGAGAAAATGTTTGCTACTCGCGGGTCCTCATATTGATCATATCCAGAATACTCAGGAATTTCTTTCTGATACCTATCACCAAGCACATGGGGAAGGTAGTCTCGGAATGTGATTATCTGGAATAAACAAGCAGAATTGTTAACAGGCAGATTTACCTCATCTTCAAATATAATTCCTACCTTCATCCAGAATGTGAGCACCTGGTGGCTAATACAAATACCCACCTTCTGCTACTGACCAGCAGGCACAGGGCAATTCCATCACATCTGCATCACATTTCAAAAAATGCGATGTGTCTGCATTGCGTTTTGGGGCCTTTCCTGTCGCAGGTACTAGCCCTAGCCACACAAATGAGGTACCATTTTATCTGGAGACTTGGAGGGATGATAGGTGGAAGGAAATGAGTTGCTCCTTGCAGGTTCCAGAACGTTCCATCACATAAATGTGAGGAAAGTGTGTTTTGTAATCAAAGTTTGAGGTTTGCAAGGGCTTCTGGGTAGGAAGACCTGGTGGGAGCCACACATGTCACCCCACTTTTGATTCCCAATAGGTATCTATTATTCACAAATGTGCAACTTTGCGATGTTTCTATAGATGCTGGCTAAGCTAAGGCCCTAAATCCACAGCTAGGCACATTGCAAAAAAGGGTCCGTTTTCAGTGTTAAACTGTGATGTGTCCATGTTGCATTTTGGGACCTTTCTTGTTGCAGGCACTAGCCCTACCACACCAGGTTACTCTTATTTTAATTACAGTGGTGTGGTATGCGACAGGAGTCCCAATTGTAGGCGTGCGGAGTCCCAATATGAATCAGGTTTAGGACGCATATGTTGGTCTGGACTAACCCCGGCTCCGTACATACGTGATTAATTTCAGCGTGACTCCCAGCTCCAACTTGACGACCAGAGGCAGCAGCTCTTCCCCTTCTGCGGATCCAAAAGCAATCACCGGATTCCCTCTAGACCTTCGACCAGAGACTTCCCAACATGACTACCTTTGACCCCTCCAGACCAACAGATGCGTCTCAAACCTGATTCACACAGGGACTCTGCACGCCTACGATTGGGACTCCTGTCACATACCACGCCACTGTAATTAAAATAAGAGTAACCTGGTCCTGATGATGGCCTAAACACTCCAACAGGCCGAAACGCCGTCGACTCTTACAGCGAAATTTCGGCGCTAGCGCTTCGAGGATACCCATCTTGACTCCACTTGTATATATTAACATGCATTGTTTGGGTATCTCTACTATGTAAATGTCACCACCAACTGTCTTTTTGTCGCGCCCCTTTGTGTCGCTATACATACTTCCTCATGTGTCACTTGCGTCGTCACCATTTCACGAGCACTTGTGCACAGTATCCCACAGGTTACATGTCATTTAATGTAATGCAGTGCTGTTCTTACACATGTCTAAATATATGAAGTTATTTATAACAAATATATACGACTACGAAAAATTGTATTTTGTTGAATTGTGTTTTGTCTCCTTGGTTCCTCCAGTTAGAAAGGCAGCAAATTAAGATCTTTTCATATATATCAAGTGTAGAACGCTATGCTCATATTAACTAGCACCATAAGTCAAGTACCTAATTATTCTGTTACCATGTGGGTGCTGTCTGAGACTTTGAGCAGTGTGATTTATCTTACATTTCTTGAGAACAAGCTGGAGTGTATTGAGTTGTGGATATTGTTGATGGTGATGTTGTTATGTACCTGAGCTTAAATTCATTTTTCTGCCGAGTTTTATTTGATGGGGAAGTAAGATATGGGGTTATAATTGCAAGTGATTCTAGAGTCTAGTATGACTTTTCTGAAAAGGGGGTGATAATGTCTTGTTTCAGGTTATCAAGGTAAATTCCATATTTGAATGACTGGCTACTGAAAGGTGGGTCAGTTGTTCACCCTCTCAAAGAGTTTTGGCGGTTATGTTGCTGCTCAGTGAGGTACAGTACTGTTGTCTTGACTGGTTATCACGGTGATAGGTATGAGTGACAATGTCAGTGTTATTAATTCTCCCAGACCTTAATTTGTAATATATAAGTTAATGAACCTGACTTTTTTTTATCAGAAATCATGGTTTGCGCTGCTGAATATCAGGCTTGTGAATACCAAGGCTGTCTATTACTGTTTCCAATATGTGCCTTTTAAAAAAATGTTTTTTATTGACAACACAGTTTTCATGTTACAGCAAATACCTTTGAAGCTTCCACCATATGCTGCACGTATACATTATACCAACAAGGTGAGTGTATTGCATTAGGTTTGTATGCATCGTTGTGCAGTTGGTGATAATAGTTACAAGATTTACAAAGCGGCCTTCAACTATGTAAAGAAATAAGGAAGGGGAAAAGAAAAAGAAAAAAGAAAAGAACAATCAAATGAGGAACATTAAATGAGTCAACAATTTGAGAGCTCTGAGGTCCATGAGAGACGGATAGTAGGATAGGGAGACATTGCGTGTTCTCCTTACAGTCGCGGTAGGGACCAGTACAGCATTCTAGTATGTGTGTGTACAACTACATAGGGGTGCCAAGTTTGTGGGACTGATGTTCGCCTTGCATGCCACAGGAAGGAAAGGGGAAGGGCGACAGGGTTGCTGGAGAGTGGCCACATGGACGACTGTGCATGGGGGGGTGGGCTGTATGTGTGAAAGTGCTGCGAGGATGGGGAACATTGTGTAGTGAGGGGTAATGATGGGGCAGTCACGATACCTTCCATTGATCTGCCACGGGTGGGTGTGAGTGATATGTAATTTGCTCATGATGGTCGTTTGTTCATTTTAGCTTCCACTTTAAGTAGAACAGTCTCCCAGCATTCACTCCCCTTACAGGAATCGCCCTTCATGCGGAGAAGTCTGAGGGTGTGGACCTAGGCTCTGGTCGATGTCAGTAAAACACAAAGCCAACCTTGGATATCTTGAGCAGCGGCTATTTTGCGTTTTAACAGGACAAAGGCCAGGTGCAAGTGTTTATCTCCCTTTGACCTGGGTCGTAGTGTCAGTAAACAAGATTTGGGAGAGGGAGTGAGATGATGTGCTGTTAATTCAGTCACTATTGTGGTGATCCTTGTCCATGTTAGTTGCATTGGTGTGCATGCCCACACCATGTGAATAAAATCTGCATTCTGTAGTTTGCATCGGGGGTATTCTGGGGAAAGTATTGGGAACATGCGCTGGATGCATCTTGGGGAGAAGTGGGTATGGTGAATGTAGTTAAACTGTGTGAAGAGGACGACGTTTTCGAATCATGTAATAACATTGTGATAATAATTTTTTTATTATTATCCCTGTTCTTAATAATTTGTGTTTTTATGACCTCTTAAACTAAACCACAGAAACCCTTTGCAGCTTTTGCACACTATGCATTACGTGACCTCTTTGGATTCTGTTTTATAATGTTTTTATATAATCTGTTTTTACTGTATTAACTTTTTTATCAAGTCAATGTTGAATTTATTGTGTTATAATATGCTTTTATGGTTGTAAACTATTACACCGAATAAAGCTTCTTTTGATTTGATTTGATTTGATGTAGGCCTATGTATTTAAAAGTGTTGTAGCACATTGCAGGCTAGATTCCGGAGATACTGTCCGGTCTTCGATCGGTATGTGCACTAGGGGAAACACACATGATTTAGGCCAATACACACGGAAGCCAGAGACTGCACCAAAGCCATCCAGGATCTGCATTAGGTCTGGAAGTAAAGACTCCACAACCTGCAGGAAGATCAGGGCATCGTCGGCATACAATGAGATTATGTGATACATGTCCCGCTCATGAATGCCCCAGTCCGCTGCCCACTAGCGAAGTTGACAGGCCAGGGGCTCTTGGCGGGAAACAGCTTTTACAACACTGTCATTACATCGCGCTACTATTACAACGTGGTCGTTACAACGACTGCGTTGTTAGTACGCGATGCATTTACATCGCAAGTCATTACAACGACTTGCACTAGGGGGCACTGAGGTATTGGAAATGAATTCCAACACCTTCCCTACTATTGCGCAAACTGGAGTAGGAATAGTAACTAATACTATTCCTAAGTCCAGCGCACCCCCTAGTGCAAGTTGTTGTAATGACTTGCGATGTAAATGCATTGCGTACTAATAACGCGGTCGTTGTAACGACCGCGTTGTAAAAGCACGCAATGTAATACATTGCGATGTAATGAGCCATATTCCTCTTGGCCAGTGCAAAAATGAGAGGGGATAAGGGACAGCCCTGTCTTGTACCTCTGCAGATATTAAACTTATCTGAAATCACCTGTCCAGTCTTTACTCGCTCCACAGGGACGGCGTAGGGGTTACGTACCCAACTCAGGAATCTCAGTCCAAACCTCATGATGGTGAGGGCTGAGAAAAAAAAATCCCAGTGCAGGGTATTGAATGCTTTTTCTTTGTCTAACGACACCATGACCTGGGCAAGAGCATCCGTCGGTGTGTTATGTAGAAGGCGCAGAAGGCGGTGTACATTCAGAAATGTGCCGAGTCCCGGGATGATCCCGGATTGATCAGTGTGAACCAGCAGCTGTATGATGGGGAGCAGACGGTTCACCAGGATCCTGCCAAGGATTTTACAGTCCAGGTTAAGCAGGGATAGGGGCCGATATGAGCGTACGTCCAATGGGTCTCTACTGGGTTTGAGTAGAACTACAAATAGGGCCTCACAGAGCGAGTCTGGCAGGTGACCCTGCTCCTTGGCTTCATTAACGACATCAAGGAGGCGTTGGGCTGTCTGGGTAAGGAAAGTGGTATAGTACTCAATCGGTAAGCCATCAGTGCCGGGAGTCTTGATACGAGCAATCTGGGATATGGCTGTATGCACCTCCTTGAGTTGCATACAGCTCTGCCTGTTGCAAGGTGATTAGTCACATCAACTGGAGAGTGCCAAAGAATTCCCGCATGCGGTGTGGTGGTGGAGTGGACGGGGCAGCATAAAGCTCTCGATTATAGTCTCGGAAGGCCCCGTTGATGTCCAACTGCATAGTAAGCAGCACTACGCCGGCCAAGTGGATTACACCAATGGGACTGCGCTGCTGGTCCTTGTACACGAGCCATGCTAGCTGTCTCCCTGAGCGGTCCCCTGCGGCGTGCTGCAGGGCCGCTCGCCGCCCGTAATCATGTTTGCTTAAGGTCTGCTCTGCCTCACTGCGCCGCCTGTTCGGTTGAGGCTGCCTGAATTTCCAGGGAGCGAAGGTTTCTCTCGATGGTCAAGAGGTCTTCTAATAACCCCCTACGTATCCCCCAGGAGGTCGATAGGCAGTGGCCGCGTACCACCACCTTGTGGGCGTCCTACTCAACAGCCCGCGAGGCCGCAGCACCGGTATTGAGTGCAAAGTATCGATCTATGCATTGGGCTAGTTCTGTGTGAAAAGGTGGGTCGGACCGTGCCTCCACTTGTAGACGCCAAGTAGGTATAAGGGGATGTGAACGTTCCCATCTTAAGCAGCAATGGGCAATGATCTGACAGGGTGCATGCCAGAAACTCCGCCCTGTTCAACTGGACACCAAGTGGGGCTGTGCTTAGCAGGAGATCAATTCTGGTGTGTACATTGTGTACTTGTGAGTAGAAGGAGTACTCACGGTCCAACGGGTGCAGGAGTCGCTAGGCATCCTGAAGTCTCATGTGGATCAACCACTGACTAATGTCTTGACCGGCATGTCTGGAGGGGGGGCATGGAGCGTTATCCAAATGCAACAACGGCGGACCTCCTATGCCGCACCTCGTGCCAGTTCCTATAATTAAGTTCGCCGTGCAATCTACCCCTGCGCCAGCCGTTGAATGACGTCACTGTACTCCAGATCCGAAACTATTATGACAAATGGGGGTGCGCAGCTCAAGAATTCCAATAGGCCAAGATTAATAGAAAAGTAACTTCTTTATTCCAAAATATTCTTGAGATCATCAGATATAGAAAATCCAGCCTACGCGTTTAATTCCCATATAGGGAACTTCATCAGGGCAGAAAAATATATAATTTCATTTGTAAACGTACAAATTGCCAAAGTGCCAACAATTTTTATTAATAGCTTCCTCTCTCTTCTGTGTACGGTGTTTCGGTCGCGACGCTGAGGAATCTTCGTATCTGCTTAGAGTGAATATGGGCCACAGTGCAATACACTTGACCTTATGAATCATTGGAAATTGTTTAGGATACACAGTGGACATAGAGGCGCTACTAATTACATTTTCCCGTAGACTTTTCTCTGTGGGGCCTTTTAATTGTGTCATACGGATTCGTCTACCAGAATTGCATTGGAGTTTTTTTGGGCTGTTACAACAGATTACATCTGCCCGTCGACCTGTCTTCTTGGGGTTATTTATCATATTTGGATCCGTCTTCCTGGTAATTGTTGGAATTTTTACAAACTGTTACAAACTGGCCTACATAGGAACATACTGTCTTTTGTGAGAAGCCAACTGTTCTGAAGCTATTAATAAAAATGGGGGGCATGGAGCGGTCGAGTGCCTTGTCTGGAACGCAGTTAAAGGCTCCGCCCCAGAGAGCGGGGGAGGACGGATCGCCAAGGAGAGCTGGTGTTAGAGTGTCGAAAAACTCCCTCTGGTGGGTATTGGGAGCATATATTGTGGCCAGTGCTAGGGCTGCACCATTCAGTTGCTAAAATGAGTAGGTTTGTGATTTTAAAAAAACACATCATGAAATGCAGGCGGCCTTACAGTCTGATTGCCAATATTTGTGTCAAAGCCAATAAGTCTACTTTCAAATACAGATTAACTTCTTAAGATTTGGTTTACACATATATTGGGGTTTTGCTGTTTTGAGGCATTTTACAACTAATGGGCTTAGTCTGGATTTAAGAGAGTAGCTGCCCACTGTGTCTCTTTGTTTATGGTATGTAATGTGTAACCTAGTTATGTTGCTAGGCCCATTAAGAAGTTGGTACAATTGGTATTTCCACCTGTCATCTTGTATATATTTGTAAATTTGTGTAAGGTGTTTAATCGTGTTTGTATTAAGGTTTTTTATTTTCCAGAATTCTGCGCTTCTAGCCCACATCACGTTCCTCAAATTTGGCCATTCTACATCCTTTCACTTTTAGCACTCTCACTGTTCACTTTCTGACAGTCCTACCTGAAGTAATCATGAAAACAATGGAAATGGTGTCTGAATGCTGTAAAGCTATGCAAGCCTGGCAGCTTACCTGAGTACTGGTCACCTCAGAATCCACTTTTTATCCAGCAGTTTGTTGACTAAGAAAGGGAGATTGATTTACTGAAACACCATTTGTGGTCTCAGGACCCTGGAACCTTTATCAAGATAAGCCTGAGAGAGGCTTTAATATCTGTTTCAATTTAAGATAGGACCAGGGGCTCTCTGTGTGAAGGGACTGTCACGGTTACCTGCATCAAAACCTTAGGTCCTGGCCTCTACACTTTCCCTAATACAGCTCCTACTCTCTCTACCTACAACATCCAACTGCCAAGTATTCGCTTCAGCTTAGTACCAGCTACAACATTCCAGTGATGGTGTCGCATCTTCAAGTCTTCAGCTGTGGCTGGCACTGGAACATTCTGCACAACAGCACACACACCTTTTTCATACAGTGGTCATGCACGGTGAAAAACACTTTGGTACACAAGAAAAAGAGTTGCTGTGAATTATATTTAGACTATTTACAACCGAGTCACTAAATAGTGTATCAACATTTATCCTGCTGGAACAGTCCCTCCTACGCAACAACTTTAATTATCATCTTCATTGTCATACACATTGACTAGCGAATGAGGGTTTCTGGCCCGCTCTGTCATAGAGCTCTGAGGTGAAGATAATCCACAGTCTAACTTAGATTATAGTGACAACTATGGTTAGCAACTGCTATCCCTATGTTGCTGATCATATTCAGTGCCTGGATACCCTCATGGGTGACAAGCAGCACTCTACAAATCCACCTTACATTCCATTACATTTCATACTCAAGTGGAGTGCCTTGCAACTATTTGATTTACCCAATCTGTTTAAAATAAGCATTGTTTTAACTTTTGTGCCTGGGGCTGCTAGCAAGCTATAGCTATTAACATGCTGAACTCAGAAACTAGAAATATCAATTCTTGAAAAACTAAATGTACAGTGGCCCATCTGTGAAGCTAAAGTCTGGGTGTGTGGCTACAAGAGAATGCAAAGTTATTTCCACTGTCACTATGAATTCAATGAAAGCACGTCATCCTATGTCTCCACGTCTCAGACGCCATATTATGAAGACAGACTATTCCGAAATTTACAATCATTTAGCCTGTATAAATGCACAATGCTTGCCTCATAGCACATAACACATAATACCTGAATCATGGCTCCAACTATCTTCTTAGTCTCCTGATAGATTTTCTCCCCATCCCATCTTGGATTTAAGGTCTTCAGGATTCCAGCCAGGCGATTGTGTTCTCGCAGAAATATGGTATGCAGAGATAGAAGACCCGTGTGTTCGTTGGCACGACGATCACCTTGGAAGATGTAAATAACTTTTGATTTTCATATATAAATATATATGTGTGTATATAAAGTAAGTATTTATTTAGTTAGCATTTCAAACAGAAATGCTGCAAACATGTAATACTCATGATTTGTAGAGAAACAATGTGTTGAAATAAGGATAGATATGAGGCAGTAGAGAACAACATTATTCTTCTGAGTAATCATCATGAACCTCTGTTTCCAACAGAGATAATGGTAGCAGTGGTGTAGCTTGGGAGGGGGTGGGGGCGGCCCGCCATGAGCGGCACTGTTTTTGGGGCAGCGAGAGTCGTGGTCTGTTGATTACCACCATCCCCCCTGGCCCAGAGAACAAGTCATCCGTCGGCCGCCACTCTCCCCACCCCACACCCCCTGCTCCTACCTGCACCCGGGCGGCAAACTTAGGGGCTGCCCCGGGTACGTCTAGCTACGCCTCTGACTAGCAGAAGTTACAAGAAAAACCCTCAAGTGTGAAAAGGTAGCTTTCAGTTGCATTTTCCGAATGGAGGAGACCGATCTTACACCTATGTTGACTGGTTGTGTGCAGGGGAGTCAGAAAGGAAATGATCTAATGGCACATAAAAATGTGAGGGTCATTGGAAGGTAACTTGAAGGCAGTATGTAGGAATTCTTTTTTCAGAAGTTGGTTTGTGTCTGTGTCAAAAGCTGATAATCTTCATCCTGTAGAGAGTGTTTCAGTGTTCACCACAATTCACATGATTAACAGAGATGTCTCTTCACATTCCATTTTCCTCTGGTCCTGTTTAAGCTCATGGGCATAGATAGATTCACTGTCCACAGTCCCTACATGAAGTCTACAATGTTTAACAAATGAGTTACCCCAAGGCCTTAAATGAGGGACAACTCTTTAGGCATCGGTTGGAAATCATAGACTTTTATTGTACTCAAAACGTCCTGGATTCATGCCCAGTCATGCCCAGTTAAGTTTTGTGCTCAACTTTCTGCTTTGCTGGCCTTTCAGTTTCTGCAGTTGTTTCCTGCCCCCAAGTGAGAGAACTTTTTATATAGAGGACAGCCAAGGTCATGTGTCAAAGTGCTGAAGGTAACTCTCAGCCTTCTCGGGCTATACTTCAGTGGACCATAAACAACACTGCTCCAGTTCTCTGAGATATTAGCTTGAGCATCAATGTACTGAGATATAACCTTGATGGTTCAGGTGACCAAGAACACGAGTTGATAATACAGTATAGAAAGATAATAGTAAAAAAACAATAAAAAATATGACTGTTGCAATACCAAGTACATGCTTTTCAAGAAGGGGTAAAAAAACAGCAAACATTTCAGCAGAATTATGACAGAATGAGGTCGAGGCATTTGACCGATTTAAATGCTAGAGTAAAGTGAAGTGTTTTTCCGAATCTCATTCATACCGACTCAAAGTAAAAGGTAGCTAATTATTTGTTTTATATATGTTAACTATTTAGAAGTCTATCACTTTTAAGTTTGTGGGGGATAGGCTTACCACAATGTTTTCTTTAGAAGACTTAGGAGTTATTTAATAAACATACTTCAATGCTGTAAAATTACAAAATACAAATTAGAAAACCAGAGAGTATAAATTCAGAAAGCAAGACATTTGCAGAGATAAAAACAATGTATTGTTTGTTGTATAAATGCCTCTAGGCATCAGCCATTAAAAGCATGAAGATAAATTAAAATAAGAAAGTTTTAATTTTGTTTGTAAATTTCATGACGTTTGTTTCCTGCTTGATATCCTCCAGTGGTTTATCCCACCTGCAGACATCCAAAGAACCTGGGGGCATATCAGCAACAGACGGCGATAAATATCGCAAAGCGCGCTTAGCGCTTTTTTATTTATCGCCGGCTATCGCTGGAATTTATCGCCCGGTCAGCGCGTTATTAACAACGCGTTTCTCCAGGGCGATAAAATTCCAGCGATAGAGGCGTTGTAGGAGGGGATATTGCCGGAAATCCAGCGAAAAGTCCACAGGAATGGCGAAAATGTTGTTGATAGGCCAAGGTGCACTCAGCCTGACGATCCACCTGCCATTGGATAATGCAGGTAAGTCAGGTTTTCAGCAGACGTTAGTTTTCGGCGTAAACCGCGGTTAGCACAAATTTTAAAATCGCTAACCGTGTTGTGGGCCGCCTTGTAAATATCGCGATGTGCACATAGCAGTAATTTACATGGTATTCCGTGAGGGGTACGCCCAGTGACGCCCACTTTGCATCTCATTAGAGATGCAGAGCGAGGCCTCGGGAAAATGGCTGCTAACATGCGCTAATGCATGTTAGCACCGCCTTGTAAATAGGGCGAAAATATTATCTCCGCTTTTTTGGGTTTTAAAGCCAAAAAAGCGGAGATAAGGCCCTTGATAATATGCCCCATTGTTTCCGGCGGTTTATGATACAATGCCAGTTTATTTGAGCATAGGCAACAAGCAGGGATTTCCCTATGATGTTGTGCGGCCATTCCCTTCCTGTATGACTGGCAGCTAAGCTGACCCTAAACATCTGAGCACTCTGGGAAAAGGCAAGCCTGTTATTTTATAGTCCAAGATATAAAACATTTCCATAATCCAGCCTCAAATTAACAATTGATCGACTCTGGATAGCCCTAAATTCAGGGATAATACATCTTAATATTTTTTCGAGGGATGTCAAATGATAAATGTTGTATGTAACTTCTTACTCCACCTAAGCGTGCCTGGAGAGGTTTTTATCTTATTGTTGTCAGAATAAACTGGCCAAAGGTACAGAAGAATGTAAGTCAATGTTATGAAATCTAGCTTTAGTTCCAAATAGAATGCTTTCCATGTTGCTCCTATTCAGTTAGAGATAATTATTTTGAAAAAGTTGACATTATCCAGAAATTGAAGTAGTGTTCCATCTTTTTTTAGCAAAATCAAGTTGTCCTTTTTAGTGATGTTCAGAAATCTGCATATGCAGATAAGTAAATGCTGAAGAAGTAGCGAGATGGGGGACCCTTTAAGAACCCCAGCAGTGAATAAAGAGTGTGAGGGCCTACATGGTGCTAGGTGAACTTGATGACCCCCCACCTTTGAGAACAATGATGTGACGATGAATGGCAAACTTTGAACACATTTTCTTTTACAAATTTAAAGGATGAAAATTAAATTTAATTAATGATCAGCAAGCCACCCTGGTCTGCCTTTTTGAGCATATTGTCTACAACGTTAACTAATGCTTTTTTGGCCTTAGAGCTAGATTGAATTACAGACTAATTATTATTCATAATGTTACAAATTATTATGTTATGTTATGTCATGTAAGGTGTAGTGGCATAGTTCATGGCTCACCCGGGAGGGTATATTGGTACTGAAGAAGGAGTTGTATGTTCTCTAGCTAAGCCTTGCAATAACTCTAGCTCACAAATGGCCATTTACAGGTAGAAAATAATGGAGGTGGGGACTTAACTTAACACCCCACATGAAATGATGTTAAAATACTTAAATTATTCTGACTTTTTAAACAAATATATTTAGCTATTTTTTTGTGTTGGAAAGTTATATTACATTTACATATTTTATAACTTCACAAAATAAAAAGTAACTTTTAAAAACATTAAACTTTTAAACGTTTAAAAGCATTTTAGAATATTTTTAATTGATTAAACATAACTGTTACTGAAAATTACTAAATATTAATTAAATACTAACATGCTGGTGAGGGTAGGTCTTTTAATTTTGTTTGAAAATAATATTTATTGAATAACTAATAAATTAATATATTTTAATTATGTAATTATTTAACAAACATTTAATTTGATATGTGCCAGCGCATGGATACCCTTATGGGTGATTAGCTGCGCTCTACAAAAGCGAGTTTATTGATTGATAACTTAATATGCTGTTATATATATATATACATATATATATATATATATATATATATATATATATTCATACATATATATATATGTGTGTGTGTATAAACTTATATACACACGCGTATATATATATATATATTTATTTAAATAAAGCTATTATTTTTGCGTATACTTTACCATATGGAGATTTCTGTCCAAATGGTGGAGATCTCCAGTTACGAGTGAAAAGCTACTAGTAGAAATTTTAGGCTGCTAAATTAAATGTTTCCACCCACTGGTTTCAGGTAGTGGAGACAGATGCTACTATACTTGTAAATCTACACTTTTTTGCTATTCGCTATATCCTAGTGTAGATTTGCACCGAGGGGCAAGAATACATTTATTCATGACTTTGGGGCCGATTCCGATCTCGGCCGGTAGGGCTCCGAATAGGATTCGGCTTTACCGGATCCGATTCGGAGCCCTGTTTCCCGACCGAACCGTACGCGGGTCCGGCCGAGCGAGTACGATGCGGGTCGCCGACCGACTCGTCCGGGCGACCCGACCGCTCCGACCGACTCGTACCCGGATCGTACCGCTCCGACCGACTCGCTCGGACACGATTCGCACCGCGCAATGGAGACGTTTTCCGGCCGGGTAAGTACGATGCGCACCTCGGCCGCTCCGACCGACTCGCGCCGTCCGACTCGAACTCGCTGTCGGAGCCGTACTTTGGGGTCCGTGTCGGACCCCCTGTCACGCGTACCCGTGCGAGGCGCACACAGGGGGGACCCATGGGTCCCCCCTACCTGTGCGTGTACGCCGCGAGCGCTTCGCGGCGTACTCGCTGTAGGGGGCGCCCTTGTCCGCCTCGCACCCATTGAGGCAATGGGAGCCCGCGTACGCGTTGTACGACCGGCTCCCATTGAGTTCAATGGGAGTCCGACCGACTCGTGTCCGGTGGCATACGAATGCATCGGACTCGTTCGGTCGGACTGCACGGGTCCGATTCGGTCGGAAATCTCTCCGGGTCCGGCTCGGTCGGAGAGATTTCCGGCCCGAATCGGAATCGACCCCTAAGTCTACAAGTGTAAATTTGCCTTAGTGAATAGGAGCCAAAGTATGTACAAACAACATTACAGGTCATTAAGCATGAGGCACATATTGGTGAGTAATGTGAAAATCTAATGTTGTTAAACCATGTGTTAAATACTCCCAACACACAGCTACCAGAAATAAAAGATACCATGAAAGTGACACACACTGGACCTTGTCCTCATTTATAAAATGAGCTATCAAAACAAGTCTTGCGCTCGGGCCATATTTCTTTTCACACTTCAGCCTTCCAGGGGGGAAATAGCCTGACTAATTCAGAGCCTTCAGACTCATTCTGACCCTACCTGGTAGCCTGCCTGCCTGGCAGGTCAGTGGAGGCTATCGGACTCTGCTTCCTTGGAGGAGGACTGTTAGCCATATTGGAAGATCCCCATCTACTTGGTGGGGATCTCTGAGGCCTTCACTCAAGTGGTTGCTGTATTTGTTGCTCCTGATTGGCAAAATATTTTGGTTTTCAGAAACAAACGCCCAAGACATTGCTGAAAACCTGAAACAACTAATGGCACTGATGTGCATGGAGTTTTCTCCCTATGCATGCTGGAATCAAGCAGGGAAATCTATTGATGGTTGCATGGCCTAAATATGCAGCATAAACATCAATATGATCTCATGCCAAGTGGCAGATAGGTGGCTAGATCCAAGTTTTCTGACAGCAGATCCAGCTGATACTCTGCTTGTGGGAAATCAGTGGTTGCCCACCTCTAAATGAGATGCAGAGGCAGCGAATTTGGAAAGAAGCACAACTCTAAGTGACCCTCCAGATTCTAATGACAAAGCAGACTGAGATTTCAGTCTTTGAATACATTCCATAAAGGTGAGTAAGGCAGTGGCGTAAAGAAACTTGAAGGGGCATATGTTTCTTCAGTTTTGTTACTTGATACCACTACTCTTCCCTCATCACTTCCCTCAATAATGTGAGATGAACATGTTGGGTATTTATGGCTCTTTCCGACAGGAGGAAGTGATCTATTGGTTTTTCAAGCACTGTGGTGGATGTTGGTCCTTTTCGGTCTTTTGGATATATCATTTGATATTATGTATTCATAATTTGCAGCCCTGAAGAAGTCGTGGTATGATATATTACCGACGAAACAATTGTTGGCTGTATCAAGTAACAAAACTGAAGGCTGTATCAAGTTACAAAACTAAAGAAACATATGCCGATCACGTAAAATGGATCAATGTTGAACTGGTGTAAGGAATCTGAATTTGCTGCAAAGAAATTGGATACTGATTGACCTGGACTGAATTCTCTGGATTAAAAGCGGATAACGAGAACACTTATGTTTAAGAACATCATTCAACTTTGGACTTTTTGTGTGCTCGGATTGGAATTTTGATGCAGTTTGTGTTCCCTTCTTTGAAGGGCTAATTGGGGTTGTATTGGTAACTGACCCTTCTTTTCCTAGTAGCACCACCAATACGCTGTCTTATCTACTCTCCCCTATATACATTGCAGAGCCCCTTTAGCTGATGTTATACCTGGTTACCAAAAGTACGACCAACTTTTTAATACATTGCACAGTCAGAGAATGAGTGCGACAGAGTGAGTTAGAGTGAGACTGATTGAGTCAGAGTGAGTGAGAGAGAATGAGTGAGACTGAGTTCAAATGAATGAGGCTGAGTAAGACTGATTGAGAATAAGTGACAATGACTTCGAATGAGTGAGACTTAGGGTGTCAAAGTAAGATTGAGTGAGTCAGAATAAGTGCAACTGTATGTGATCCAGATTGAGAATGAGTTGAGCAGAATGAGTGAACTGAGTGAATCAGTGAGATCAAGTGAGTCAGATTGAGACTGTGTGAAAATGAGATTGAATGAGTGCAACTAAAAGAGTCAGAGTGAAATTAAGTAAGTCCGAATTAATAGGACTGGGTGAAACTAAGTGGGTCAGAGTGAGATTAAGTAAGTCAGAATGAGTAGGACTGAGTGAGAATGAGTGTGAACTGGTGAGTAAAAGTGAGTCAGAGTGAGCCTGAGTGAAATGGAACAAGTGTGTTAGACCTGGCTTTTTCAGTGGGTTTATCCCCAGACTTTTTGCTTTTTGGCCTTCTGTTTTTGACCCTATTTTGGTTGATTTGGTTGACCACTGCTGATCAGTGCTAAACTGCATATGCTCTCTGTATAAATTGCTATTATGGATTGGTGTTTCCATGATTGGCTTATTTGACTTACTACTAAGTCCCTCGTACAGTGCACTGTGTGTGCCCAGGGCCCGTAAGTCAAATGCTGCTCAGGGTCAAGACTGATTTGCATATGGCCAGGTCTAAACTGGGGTGGCATGGTGAGCAAAAGGATGATGGATTTAACCCAGATCTCTTGACTGGGGGTGAATGTTTTCATTTGTTCTGCAATCCGTCCAACAATTGTGTGTCTTTTGCTTTCTCGCCCTAAATGCGCCGGGTATACCCTGACTTGGGTCCCGGGCTCACTATGCCACTGGATTCAAGCTATTCTGGCTGATGAGGGGTGAAACGACTGTATGACATTACAACGCAAACATTTACAACGCATGCTTTTACAACGCGGTTTTTACATCGCAACATCCATTACAAAGCATGATTTTACAACGCATGCCATCACAACGCATTTTTAGAAACTACACTTACAACGCATACCATTACAACGCATACCATTACAACGCATACCATTACAACGCATAATACTTTTAGGGCAACAGTAGGGTAAGTGTTGGATAGTGTAGGGGTAAAAATGACTATTCCTAATTTAGTGAGTGCAACAGTAGGGTAAATGTTGGATAGTGTAGGGGTAAAAAATACTATTCCCACTCCAGTGAGTGCAACAGTAGGGTAAGTGTTGGATAGTGTAGGGGTAACAATTACTGTTCCCATGTACCCCAAAACCTATACCCACCCTAAAACTTAAAAAATCCCCATTACTTACCTTACAATGCATTGTAATGGCATGCGTTGTAGTGACATGCGTTGTAATGGCATGCGTTGTAGTGACATGCGTTGTAATGGCTGCATTGTAATGGCATGCGATGTAAAGGCTGTTGTGTTGTAACAGCTGCATTGTAAAGGTAGTGCTTTGTAATGGATGTTTCCCAGTGAAACCCCAAAACCGGTCCAAAATGCTTGTTTCCGGTCCAGGGAGGACCTGGCTTGGCAGTTCGGGCTGGACTGTTTCCATGAGGCACAGGGTCAAGGCTGATTTGCATATGGCCAGGTCTAAACTGGGGTGGCATGGTGAGCAAAAGAATGATGGATTTAATCCAGATCTCTTGACTGGGGTTGAATGTTTTGATTTGTTCTGCATTCCGTCCATGAATTGTGTGACTTTTGCTTTCTCGCCCTAAGTGCGCCGGGTATGCCCAGACGTGGGTCCCAGGCTCACTAAGCCACTGGATTCAAGCTATCCTGGCTGATGAGGGGTGAAACCCCGAAACTGGTCCTAGGATGCTTGTTTCCGGTGCAGGGAGGACCTGACTTGGCAGTTCGGGCTGGACTGTTCCCATGAGGCACACGGCCAAGGCTGATTTGCATATGACCAGGTCTAAACTGGGGTGGCATGGTGAGCAAAAGAATGATGGCTTTAACCCAGATCTCTTGACTGGGGGTGAATGTTTTGATTTGTTCTGCATTCCGTCCGTCAATTGTGTGCCTTTTGCTAGTGAGCCTGCAGCACTGATTGTGCCACCCACACAAGCAGCCTTGCAAAAGGTTCTCAGACCTGCCACTGCAGTGTCTGTGTGCAGTTTAGTACTGCCATGTCTACCTGACAAGTGCACCCACTTGCCAGGCCCTAACTTCCTCTTTCTTACATGCGAGTCATCCCTAAGGTAGGCCCGAGGTACCCCTGTGGGCAGGGTGCAGTGTATGTGAAAGGTAGGACATGTGAACTACAGCGAATTTCGTTTTTCACTATTGAAAGGCTATCTGTCCCATAGGATAGAATGGGAGTTTATTTATAACATCTTATAAATATAATCTTTCATTGGGACAAGATAGGAAGATAAAGTTTAGTGTGCCTGAACTCAGAATATAAAGATGCATCTTTTAGGAAGGATGATTTTTACATTCTGTGTTTGAATATACCACTTTTAGAAAGTGGGTATTTTTTTGCTTAGCCATCCAGTGTGCCTTTGCTAGGTTTGTGTATTGACTGTCTGGTTTTGGAGTGACAGGGGCTGGTGATGTGCATTCACTGTAGACAGCCACTGGGGGTTGAGGTGTGCCCTGCCTTTCCTGGATGAGTCAGGGCTGGGCTGAATAGACATGGGCTGCATTTAGAGCAGTAGTAGGAGATGTCCTTTCACCTGAATGAGCCTGGTCTGCCTTGCACAATACTGTCTACCCCTCCTGCTGGGCAGCTGCACCAGAGAGGACAGAACTGGTTTTGACTGAGCACAGAGCCTCTCTGACACCAGAGAACAAAGAGAAATGGACTATAAATGTTGGGGAACAGACCACATACTTTTACATTACTTCTGGAATTCAAGAGGAACCTCTGCCAAGGAGAAGAGCTGAAGGAAAAGTACTGCACCTTTGCCGTGTGCTGTCTGGGGTTGGCCTGCAGTGGCTGTTTCTGCCAAGGAGAGGATAAAGACTTTGTTGTGTGCTGTGTCTCCTGCTTAAAGAAGATCTCCCAGGGCTTGAAGGAGAGCCTGCCTCCTGTTCTGAAGTCTCAGGGACACAAAGACTTCACCCCCAGATGCCTGTGAACTCCTTTGCTGGGAGTTCTGACCTGCCAAGAGGTGCCTGCCAGTGTTCTGGGCCTCTGGAGGTTGTTTCTGGGGCTGGGAACTGCAAAAGACTGAAGAACTGTGAAAATCAGCGCATCGCCTGGTTCCGACGCATCGCAGCGGTGATGGAATATTTTCTGAAGCATTGCCGCAGACGAAGAACCTACACAGCGCCTGCATGCGGCTGAAGTGTCTGCCATGCGACTAGTCCTGTGCACCGATCTCCGACGTCCGAGATCACCGCACTGACTCGGACGCAGGCCCTGCTGTATAAGAACTGACACATCAAGGGGACGCGGCTGGAATTGTCGCAGTGCATCCTGGAGCTTCACGCATCGCATCGTCCCAGGGCGTCACGCATCGCATCGAGGCGCCAGGACTGTCGCATTGCTGGGAGACTCAGTAAGAAACGGACGCATCACCTCACCATTGTAGGAAAGTGCCTCTTTTTGCATGGTTGCCCCCACTTTTTGCCTGATGTTGATGTGCTTCGACTAATTGTGCCCTGGGTTCCTGCCAACCAGGTACCTAGGGCCTATGTTCTTTCCCTAAAACTGTACTGTTGCAAAACCCAACTGGCAACTCTCTGGCCACATGTAAGTCCTTTGTAATAGGTACCCTAGGTACCAGGGGCTCTGTGACCAGGGAAGGCCTCTAAGGGCTGCAGCACTTATTGTGCCACCCTTAGATACCCTGTCCCTTTCATACACAGACTGTCATTGAAGGCTGCGTGTTTTGGTGCAGAACAAAAGTGAGGAGTCGACATGGCCCACATCCCTGTGTGCCATGTCTACAATCCACTGCCCTGGCATAGGTAAGCCGCCCCTCTAGCTGGATGCACTATACCAGTGGTGAGGGTACGGGTGCATGAGCCCTGTACTCTTGCAGTGTCTAAGTCAATTCTTACACATTGTAAGTGCAGTAATGCCATAACAAGTATATGGTAAGGGAGTTTGTCATTACGAACTCCACAGCACCATAATGGTCTTACTGAAAACTGGGAAGTTTGGTATCGAACTTCTCAACACATTACACCTACACTGATGCCAGTATGGGATTTAATGAAAAATGCACTCAGAGGGCATCTTAGAGATGCCCCCTTGAAAAACAAACAACCTAAATCTAGTGTCCTGGCTGAGTGGCTGCTCGTTAGCTGCCACCACCAGACCTTTTTCTGGACCCATGGGTTGAGATCCTGCCGCTCTCGGAGTCCTGAAACAAAGCACATCCTGGGACGAGGGGCCAAGCCTCCTACCCCAGGAAGGGCAGGGTCCATGAAGGGGAAGCTTCAAAGGCCTGCTGCCTTTGTGAGCTACCCCAGCCATTTGCCACGCCCAGCAAATGGCCCTCACTGGTTCTGACCCCCACTTTGGGTGGGAGAATCGGCTAGAAAACCAAGTTAGGAAGAGATGTGTGCCCACCTTTGCCAACCCCACCCCACAGGTGGGGGATAAGATGTGACGCACAACTCTCAGTCCCCGCCATCTTGCACATGGGGGGGCTCAGCCAACTAGAGTGAGCCCTATGCCCTCTCCCACTGGAGGGTGGCATAATAGGTGGTGTACCCACCCCAAGGAATGGACCTATTGGTCCGACCTGTACCTACCTGAAATGCCCCTAAATTGAGTATTTAGGGGGAACCCTGAACCTTGTCACTGCAGACCAGAGCTGAAAAGAAGAAACAAGAAGAAGTAGGACTGAACAGCCGTGCGGAGAGAAGAAAAGGAGGACACCAACTGACTTGGCCCCAGCCCTACAGGCCTGTCCTGACCTCAGACTCCTCCAACAGAACCTCGGTGTGTCCTGGAGCTAGCAGTCCTCGAAAACCCAGAGAAATTGCCCTGCCTTTCAACTTTGTGAGTCTCCATCACTCCGCTTCCGGCGCCCCGAGCCCGAGTGAACCAACACATTAAGGACGTCCTGCCGGCAGTCCTTGCCTGGATCCCAGTCGCCCCTGAACCTCAGCAAGCTCCTAAACCCAACCTGCAGCCAACAACTGGAGGTCCCCCCTCAACCGCAAGCGAAGGTGATCTCCTGACCGACTCCGTAACCGAAGAGGAAAGACCAACAGTTACCGTCCGACCAACTCTGTCTCCGAACACTTGCGGTCACAAGAAGACGACTCCCAAAGACCCCATTCACCTCATCAGTGGCTGACCGACTCTGAGGGACCCTCGACCGACTGTGCAGCTGCAGCCAAGACCACATCCTACACCTGGCCGCCTCGGTGCTGGTGGTGGTGTAGTTCTTGTGTTGGCCATTTGGCCTCAGTGCTGACCTCGACCCCAGGAGCCTTGTTTGCCCAACCTGGTGGCCTGCTTGCCACAGTCCCCCACAGCCACAACCGTGCTTAGCCCGTTGGCTAACGTGTGGTCCCTGCAATCTGCACTCAGCCACCTCTGTGCCGCTGGCGGTGCGACTCGAGTGCTCCTTTGACCGAATCTCACCCACAAACCCGTACACCCGGTTATGCCTTCTCAGAACTAGATTTCGCTCGTGAGTAAACTGTAAACCTGTGTTGAGTTTGCTAAATGCATTGACTCCTTTTTCCTACTCTCAGGAAATGCACCAGCCTGGCATCTAGAGATACCTGGCTGCGTAAGAAAAGTAAATTGTAATTCTGATTATCTGCAAATGCCAAGTAATTCTACTGTGAACTAAAATTGTGAATTTAAATTGCATATGCTTGCAAAGTATTTTTATTATCGCCTGTACCAGGCCTGGCTTGGTTCTAGACAATAAATATAACTAAATAATATTTTTATACAAAAACTTTGGTCAGAGTACAGTCCTTGAGTGTGTGAAATCTTTTCTTGCCTGAGTGTGTACAATAAATGCTTAGCACTACCCTCTGATAAGCCCTTACTGCTCACCCATACTACCACAAATAGAGAGTAAGGTGCTATCTACTTTAACCTCTGCCTACCTTTGGGGATCCACTGGACTCTGTGCGCATTATAACTTCCTTTGTTTGATATACACAGAGCCAGCTTCCTACATTGGTGGATCAGCGGAGGGATATACAACGTTGCATTTGTTGGACTGACTTTGTCAACACCTGATCACACGACAGAATTCCTAATTTGTCTTTAAAATTCAGATTTTTGAATTGACAAATTTTTTCAAATTACTAAAATTCTTGTTAGGGCCTAGGCTAAGTCCCTTTAGAATTTTAGAAAAATAAAAGCTTACTATAGTTAGGGGTAAGAGGGGTTAGAACATTTTTTAGAATGTCTCTTAACAAGAATCCAACTGTTAGTGAAAGCATCACCAATGACATGGAGAATATGGTTGAAGAGCTCGACCTCACCCCTTATCTCCATTTAGCATTAAAGGAGTTAAGGTCTCTATGTAAACTTAAAAACATTACCATGGGGTCCCATCCTTTCCAAACAAAGGCTCCAGGAGCTGTTGTCAGGATATACAAAGGACCATCCCTCTTAGCAAGGTGAGGACCTCTCAGATGGGAAAGAGGATGGAGGGGATGAGGATACCTTCCAACACCCCTCACGTCCTAGGGAGAACAGGGTCCCTGTTCCCCTGACTCCAAGAATACAGCTCACAGTACCTAGATACCACGCAGGTGGGTCGGGTACTCCTGAGTTCATTGAGGACAGCCTCAATGAAGAGGCCAACCTCTCAGTGAGGTTGACCAAAAGATTAGATCTGGAGCCCAGACTCCTGGTTCTGGAGAAATAAAAAGCAGAGATGGGCTTAGCTCCCATCAATGGTGGCAGCACTGGACTCTGTGCGCATTATACCTTCCTTTGTATAGTATATACAGAGCCAGCTTCCTACATTGGTGGATCAGTTGTGGGATATACAACGTTGCATTTGTTGGACAGACACTATACCTTACTTTGGTATAGTATATACAGAGCCAGCTTCCTACACTCATGCATTAAGAAACTGAAGCATCACCTCTCCGGTAAGGAACCAATGCATTACCTCCCCTGCGCAGCAGTAAGGAACCAACACATACCCTCCCCCGGAGCAAGGAACCGATGCATCACCTTTCCTGTGTGTAAGGAACTGATGCATCACCTTCCCTGTGACATTTGTTTACTTGTGGTTTTGACGCATCCATCATTTTCTATGGACAGAACTGTTTCTACCTTTTAAAAGTCCTATTTTGATTATTGTATTGTGGATTTTTGTCGTTTTGGTCTTGTTTGGTTTAGATAAATATTACTTATTTTTCTAAACTGGTGTGGTGTCCATTTGTACTGTTTTCACTGTATTACTGTATGTGTGCACAAATGCTTTACACACTGCCTCTGAAATAAGCCTTTCTGCTTGTGCCAAGCTACCAAGGGGGTGAGCAGGGATTATTTTAGATGTGTATCCCCCTTACTCTGACTAGGAAGAAGGGTCCCTATTTGGACAAAGGGGCAAACCATTGCCAACTAGAGACCCCCATTTCTAACAGAAAGGGACTGAGTAAATCTGTAAGTCAGAGTGAGTAAGATGGAAGCTGAGTGAGAATGAATGAAACTGATTAAGAATGAGTGAGTCACAGTGTAAATGAGTGAGTTAGAATGAGAGGCATTGAATAAGAATGAGTGAGTCTGGGTGACTCAGAGGGAGATGGCGCAAATCAGAAAGAGTGGAAATGAGTGAGATTAAGTGAGAACGAGTGATACTGAGTGAGCCAGTGAGACTAAGATTGAGTAAGTAAAAGTGAGTGCAAGTGTGAGTGAGAGTAAGTTAATGGGAATGAGTGAGAGAGTAAGACACAGTGCAAGCAATTGTGAGCGAACCCCTGGAATCTTCTGGGAAGAAATCAGGCTCACTCACTGGAATTTAAGCCTAGGATTAT
The DNA here is from genome assembly GCA_963921515.1 of Calotriton arnoldi. Lineage (NCBI taxonomy): Eukaryota > Metazoa > Chordata > Amphibia > Caudata > Salamandridae > Calotriton > Calotriton arnoldi. The sequence goes on from CAWUFW010015514.1 coordinate 163,226, forward strand.
GCCCCCCCCCTCACTGTTAAAGATCACCGGCTGCTACTGGATTGGCATATTTCCAGAAATTGCATTTCCAGATGTTTGCAGATGAGACCCAAGTCATCTCTCTTGGGAGTGAAATAAGGAGCCAGGGAGAATCGTGAAGGGCCTAAATCAAACTAGCTTTTGAATGTATGACATCTTCCTACACCCTAAAGGGTCTAAAGACATGTTTCAATAAAGGATGGGTCATGCTCACAAGGCCAAAAAGTTTGAAGCAGCCCCCCATTGCAAAAAAGTAGACCTAAGGGCATGATATGTGACTATGGCCCCCATTACAAGGGGCAAATATTAAAAATCCCCATTATTTCCCTTCCATGAGTCTGTTTCACAGGGGGAGAAATAACAGGGACTCTGAGTTATGTGGAATAACATGCAGAAATTGGTCTTTCTGGACAGATTTCTGTATGTTTTTCCTGGTAGTCCAACCAGTCATTGTCTGCTTGAAGCTGGTGAAATCACTTGAGGCATTACCACGCAGTACTGATGTTTCCGCTGAACTCATAATTTCTGTGCACCCAGTGACTATTTTTACTTGGTCTATTGGAATTAACAGGCCATTCGTAATGAGGGCGTATGTGACTGAAAGCTTGAGTTAAGTCAATCCAGGTTTGTTGCAACATAATCTGCACAGGCCTATCCATCAAATGAAGAGTGAATGAAAGCAAGTTTAAAATTAGGCAGTCAAAATAAGCTATTTGTGAATTTAAGAGCATATTAAACCTGTCTGAGTACTTCTGAGATTCTGCAACTGTTGCAGGTTCTCAGAAGTACTCACATGAGTGGCCATTTTGAAGAATATAAATAAATAAGTGTACCTTTCCCAGTGAAGTTTTGTTGTATGCGGAATGTGCAAAATGTTTGCCACTTCGCATAACACAAAATGTATGTGTGATTTTGCCTACTGGAGATTGGTTCAAGTAGAAATTGTCTTGCCGAGCAAACTTTTTACTCCTCAAATCAGTATTCTGTTGATATCTGCTAGTATCTTTTATGTGTGGGCAAAATGTATTCAAGTCCAGTCAGTAGTCTTTATTCGGTTTCTTGCACAAAAACCAAAAAGCACCTACATTGAATACAAATAAGAATTTCCTCAGATAAAAACGTGCCAATTAAAATGGTAACCGAGACTATGTATAGAAAACAAGAGACAAGGAGCACCAGAATCACACATAGGCAAAACCAGATAAGAAAAAATAGCTTAAATAAAAACCAACTAATCTCATCCTGTATAAACAATTAATGAACAGGTAAAATGTGCAAAACATTTTAAAGTGCATCGTGCCAAGGATAGTGTGTTAAAAATGCGCTAATTAATCATAACTAGATCTAAGCCTGACTGCAGATTTTAAAAAGCTAAGCACATAAAACACTGTACTGCCGTAAGCATTAATAAAAAAAATTATGTGGGGCGCACTTGCCTAAAATTAGCCTTTTTTAAATTTGGGATGATAAAGGACTTCCTAGGTAGGTCATAAAAGCTGCAGAACATCAAAAAATGAAGCGGGTCCTGTGGAACCCTTACTGTCGCAGCCACAAGGCAACAGCCTCTGTCGCTTGCTCTACCCCCTTGGGTGGGTGAGAAGGAGATGGAAAAGGTCAAACCGGAGCCTGGTCAATAAAATGCGATCGTAAGAATTCACAAACCCTAATAGGTAAGGTTCGATCATCTGCGTAGTTCTTAGCATGATAAAATGAAGTACACTAGGCTTCAATAGCTCCTTATCTTCTCTGGCAGCTAACTGCTGTGTAAAAAAGGCCCCTTAGATACCGACCAGGTCCTTCTTGTTGCTCGATACCGGGTTAAAAAAAAGATCTGCTCTCCCCAGATTCACAAAACACTCCCTGATGTATTTGAGCCACGGAATATGTGAGGCATGATCAAGGGCCTTACAGTCCTTTAAGATCGATTTATTTAATGAAGTTCCCTTGCTTGTCCAGATTTTTAACCATAATGAAAGGGGGCGAAAAGCCAACATTTCAGTGAGATGTACTCAAGATACAGACGAAATGCATTTCAAGAAATATATGAAATTTTGCAAACATTACATTCATTTTGGGAAACAATATTTACACCCTCTAATCGTAAATGTTTCACTTGGAAAATGCACCCTATGGGTGGAATCACTGTATAAGCAAATCCAATTTGGGAGGGCAAAATCCCACTATTGTTGATTCTGTAAATTAATATGATATTTTTTGACCATTGAACGGGAATGTCTTTCTTTAAAACATTCTAAAAATGGGGAATAGAAAAAGAAAAAGAGAGAGAGCAAAGAAAACAAGCACATCATTAAACATGACTGATTTTTCAAAACAAAACACACAAGAGAATGCATAAATCAACATGCACAACCTCATGGACGAGGTGTGCCCCTTGTACACTGCTATTGTTCTTGACTTTTAGTTACTGTATCCTCAAAATTATGTCTCTTTCTTAATCTCGTCTGTATTGGATATATTAGTATCCAGTGGTAATCCTCCAAGTGATTTCCAAGTTATTTCACCTTCTTCAAGACTGTGGGTGAACTACCAGGAAAATATATATGCCACTCCCCTTCACTTTACACCACTCCACACTACTCCATTCTATGCCACTTCACGTTACTCCACTCAACACAATGCCTCTGTACATCATTTTATGCCATTCCGAACTATGCCACTCCACTCTATGCCACTCTACTCTACACCCCTCTACTGTATGCCACTCCACTCCATTTTGCGCCACACCACTCTATGCCACTCTACACCACTCCACTCTTTACCAATCTATTCCGTGCCACTCTACTCTATGCCACTCTACTCTATGCCACTCTACGCCACTCCACTCCAGCCTATACCACTCCACTCTACACCACTCCACTCCAGCCTATACCACTCCACTCTACACCACTCCACTCAATGCCACTCTACTCTAAGCCACTCTGTGTCACTCCACTCCACACAATGCCCCTCTAAGGCACTCCACTATACGCCACTCTACTCTATGAACTCTACGCCACTCTACTCTAGGTGACTGTGCTACTCTATGCCTCCATGCCACTCTACACACTCCACGTCACTCTTCGCCACTCCACTCAACTCTGTGCCACTCTACACCACTACACTCTATGCCACTCTACTCTACGCCACTCCATTCCATTTTATGCTATTATACATCTCTGTACTCTATGCCACTCTACTCTCCTCTACTTCACCCCAATCTATGCCACTTTATTCTACACAACTTTAATCAACACCACTCTACTCCACCCCACTCACCAATTTACTCTATGCCACTCTAGTCTACAACACGCCACTAATGTTTAGCCATGCAGAACAGCATCCACGCAGCTGTACAACATTGCTAAAAGACATTGGCAAAGTCAATAGCTCTCAAATAAGCAAAACCAAGTGGCTTTGCTAATGCCTGTTATTTTTTACATATATTTTCTTGATACTGAGAGTACAGATAAATCTCACACCAGCCCACAATCTCACATTAGCTCACATCCTCACACTATAGATGGGAAATAGCAATGTGAGTAGTATGCTTCAGGAACAAAAGTTATTAAACTGAAATCTCTGTGGTCCTCTGCAGTTCTAGTTTACAGGGGGGTGAAGTTGTAAAGTTTAAGGCCCCCCACTACATTTTGGTGACAATGTCATTGCCTGCTTCAACGTCTTGCTTTATCTCACAACAGATTTCTACACTAACAATTATTGAGATCTACTTATCACCCTCACAGCATAAATGACTTTAAACAACGAAGTCCTGCAACACTTCATGTCATATCAGGAGAACAGAGCATAGTTGATCATGAGGGTTTCCAACAGATCCGAACCCACCCCTGTCTCTAGACTACAGTCTGTGACCAAGGTTTCTAAACATGTCTATGAAGTCCCTGGGAAGTCTACTTACCAACAAGCACACTAGAGACACATGTATATGGGGCTGACACACACTTTTCGGTAAGTTTCAAGAGGTTATGACATCAATCGCCTGATTTATTATCTTGCCACGATCCAGGCTGGATTTCCAAAGCCTGCTATCTCAATGGAATAAACAATCTGCTGGCTATCAACAGCAGGAGCCACTGAATGCCAAAGACAAAATGCCATATGCTGACCTGCTATGTTCCTAGGTTGTGGAATGCAGTATCAGTGAAGATCCAGCAGATTCAATCCCTTTTCCACTTACATAAGCAACACTTTAACTCCTCGCCACTAGGGAACCCATGAAGAGTGTGCACCTCTACTCCTTTTTCCCACTTGCACTGTAAAATCATTAAAGTGTGCAGTGCTGAATTGCCTTGCAGCTATATTCATTCTAAATAAGTCACATGCATAAATCACAAGATCTTTATATTGGAATATCTATAACAGTAACACTTTCGTAGCAGGAGATATATAGACTAAGCACTGAGCATATTTGTACATTTCACGATTGCAACGATAGATCTTACCAGCAATGAAACATGGAATTGCAAAAGTTGTATTGATGGATGCACACGGACTATTTGGGTTAGTATCAAAGGGCAGAAATGGTCTATTTCCATCCTGAAACCTATTGTTGACAGCTAACAACCCCAGATCATTGGTCTTATTCCTTAGACTGTCAGCTGTAGAGGCTGTGCTTCCATACACCATGCCTGCATCAATGAAGGAGGTCAAGCTATTCAGCTGCTCTCTGACCATTGTCTCAGTGGGACACGCTGGACCAGTGCGAAACAGGGGAATGCACTTGCCCCTTCTGTTACCCATTGGATCGTTCGGTGGTATCTGAAAAACCATAATGTCGATTATTTGAGCAGTTATTGTTTCAAGAGAAAATGTTATATCAGTTAACCATATTCAATTTATCATGACATCTAGTCAAGAACATTAATGGTAATCATCCCGAGAGCTCACAGAGTGACCCAAAAAAGGCTAAGCGGATATTACAAATGTTACTTAATGCAAAAGGGTATTTAAACTAAAGTAACATGGGGTTCCTCTGTTTGAGGGAAATCATACTGAAAGGAAGATACTATCACAAAACGAACCACCATTGGCTGAGGAAAGGCCCACTGAAACACATTGTGATGTATTTGATCCCTACTGATATATAAATATTTATTTTTTCTACAGTGAAGTGAAATGCAAAAGATTGAATTTTACCTATTGGATTTCTAAAACATTTAATTCAGTTGGAGCAGCTTCAGAGTGCTACCTTGAGAGCTGGACCTTTTCACTGTGATATGCTGTCAACAAAGAGTACTCATTGTGATGGCCTACTTGTGAAACTGTTCAAACCATCAGCGTTCGATGCATGCTGCAAGAAATATTGAAATTTGAAATCTTGGTTTGAATTTCTTAGCATAATGTTGGGTACTTCCCTCACTCATAAACCACACTGGACATTGGAAATCTTCACAATCTGCTCATTCAAACATCCTTAAAAAGATGTGCCTCTGGGCACCAACTCACCATGATAGGAAAGCAGTTTGCTTCTTTAGCGCAGGTCGCCTCACACTCAGCTCTAGTTTTGTGGGGGCTTGCCACTGGGCTCTCAGGAGAAAAATCGAGATCATGGTCAATCCACTGGCCCCATACCATGAATATTTGAGATCTTTCCTGGTCCAATACCCCTCTGTCATCCAGATATCGAGCAACACGGTTTGATACATCCCGGACCTACAGAAATAAAAAGTGGTGAGATGATTGGGATGAATAAGGCCCAAGACATTTGTAGCTGATATACAATGAACTCCGATTTGACAGAATTTCACAATTCGGCATCAACTCCTCATTCCTGTCAGATGATTCCAAACTCTTTAGTTCTTAACACAGACATGTGTTGATGATATCAAATTTCTCTGCAACTATCAGACCTGGGACTGACAAATATTGTTCTGGAGGGACTCTTTAGGTTTGAACAAACACCAAGAGTGCAACGGCCTACGGTTTCCTATATTTACCTGAATGCTATATGGCTCAGGAATATTTAAAATGTCTAGAGAAAATGCTCCACCCACCAAATGGTGGCATGCTTCATCATCAGTGTTTTCTCTCAGCCTTGGAGGTGAATACCGCTAGGGTGGGCTCAACAATTTCGGGAGAGCTCTTATATATTTGTAACTCCTGGACAAATAGCGGAGGTCCAGTTCAAGGTTAAAAAATGGTCATATGTTTACCCAAATACTTTATTAGTGGGAACCCATACCGCAAATAAAAAGTTTGGATGCCTTCCAGGAATACAATGATTCCGGCATCCCTTATCTGCCAACATGTTTTATGATTTGTATACGCCCTAATGGGTCATTCAGCCTTCTTCCTTGCCTGCCATCAACTACGTGTAGGGAAATAGAGGTAAATAAGGAGTGTTAGACCTGGCAACCTTGGTGTGGCTTAACCTGGCTTTTTGCCTCTACCTCCTTATTTTATGACTGAGTGCTGGATTTCGTTTTTGCTGGTTAAGGTACTTTTGGCACTTTGCCAATGCAAATCAGTGCCAAAGTGCAAGTGCTCCCTATTTAAATTGTAATTATGATTGGTTATCCATGATTGGCATATTTGACTTACTGGTAAGTCCCTAGTCCAGTGCACTGTGTGTGCACAGGGCCTGTAAATCAAATGCTACTAGTGGGCCTGCAGCACTGGTTGTGCCACCCACAAAAAAAGCCTTTCAAATGTGTCTCTGACCTGCCACTGCAGTGTCTGTGGGTGCAGTTTTAAACTGCAATGTGGACCTGGCATGTGCCCCCACTTGCCAGGCCCTAACCTTCCCTTTTCTGACATGTAAGTAACCCCTAAGATAGGCCCAAGATACTTCCATGGGCAGGGTACAGTGTATGTGAAAGTTAGGACATGTGCTGGTGTGATTCACATGTCCTGATAGTGAAATGCAGCCAATTTTGTTTTTCACTATTGCATGTGCTAGCTGTCCCAAAGGCTACCATGGCGTCTGCCTTATAACATTTTTACAAGTTAAACTTTCTAATGGGAACAGCAAGAGATTTGGATTTTAGGCTTTCTGCACTCAGAATTTAATAATGCACCTTTTAGTGAAGATGGTTTTTAAACTGTGTGTTTGAAAATGCCGCTTCTAGAAAGTGGGCATTTTCTTGCTTAACCATCCTGCGAGCCTCTGCCTGCTTGTGTATTCACCGTATGGTTTTAGACTGACAGGGGCTGTTTTTGCATTCACTCCAGACACTCACACAAAGGGAGCTAAGGTGTGCCCTGCATATGCTGATAGGCCATCCTGGGCTAGAGTGGCGGAGGAGTTGTCACTGACACATGACTAGGCAGTGGCTGCTCTGCACAATGCTGTTTCCACCTCCTATAGTGAAACTGGACCAACTTTAACAAATAGAGTAAAATTGTATAAGTTGTTTGAGACCAAAATTATAAAAATTCAATCCGTAGAACTGAAGATATGCAATTTCAGATTTTAACTAAAAACAGTGCTTAAATGTTCAAAGCGCTAAATGTGGTTACCTGGTCATGCCCGACCGGCAAAAAATCACAAGTTCAGAGTGACCACAATGGAGAGAGGACTGGTTACAGGTACTAAGTTAGCCCCATTGAACAAAAGTACCTTAAATCCTGGATTGGGGAGCGTTGTGAGATCCTGCTTTGAGGATGCGCCGTGCAGCAGCTGTTCTGAGGTGCTGCGCGGCTGCGGCTTATGATGTGAGGTCCTGTATCATCATTGAGAATGCTTTCAACAAGTGGGTGTGGTGGAAAGTCCTGCAGAGAACATGCATCATGCACCAGCGTCGTCGTCAAGGAGGCCGTCAACAAGGGGCTTGCTATGTGATAGCCTGTGACATGGACGCATTACGCAGCAGCGGTTCTGAGGAGACTGCGAGCTGCGATGTGAGGTCAGGTGTCTGGGATACATGGCGCTGCGGCGGTTCTGCTGTGAGATGCATCACGCTGCATCGGTTCTGCTTCACAGGTCCACAGTTGGGTTTGCAGAGTACCTTCAGGTCCACTGCCAAGGGTCCAGGATTTGGTAGGCCCCACATGGGGTGTAGGGCTTATAGCAGGAAGAGCACAGGGGCATGGGTTCAAGGTGATTGGAGCCTTTTCTTTCCCTGAGGCTCTGATCAGGAGGCTAGCCAACTAGCCCTTGGAGTCATTTTGGTGATCGTGGGTTCAAGATGCAGGTCCAGTCCTTAACTCAGGCAGTAGGGCAGCGGAGTAGCAGTCCTTCTTGCAGAGCAGCACAGCAGTTCTTCCGAGTCTTCCACAGGTCTAGAGGTGTACTGAAGAGTTGGGTCTGAGGGTCTCTTAGTTATACCTGGTGCCCACTTTGTAGTAGGAGAAGGTTCTTTTGGTTTCCACCCACAGAGGCGCTTGGAATTTCCTGCCTCCCTGCCCTGGCCCCCGCTTCTCTGGTGTAACAATAGAGTAGTGTCAAACTCTTTGTGAGTGTGCCAAGGCATGGCCTTTGCGATGTGCAAGTGTGATAGGTGCCAACTCCTCCCCCTCATCAAGTCAGAGATGGCCCATCCAGACAACATCTATGCCCTTTGTCCAACTGTCTGGGAGCAATACACTAAGACCAACTGCCAGTTACATCTAGTCATGGGTCCCAGGATGCAGACTGCAGGAACCAAATGGTTAGGACAAGAATCTGCCAACTTTTTTCAGAATTGTGACTTAAAATCTGACTTTACTATTAAGTAGATTTTTTAACTGCAATTCTTTAGCCACCAAATTCGACCATCCTATCTATTCAGAATTGAAAGTTATCACTCATGAAATGTAATAAGGGAACTCAATGTTATCCTATGGGAGAGGTAGGCCTCACAGTAGTGGGAAACAAATTTCGGAATTTTTCACTACCAGGACATATAAAATTTAAAAGTACATGTCCAACGTTTTGAATACACTGTACCCTGCCCTTTGGGCTGTTTATGCCCTACCCTAGGGATGACATATATGTATTAAAATATGAGATTTGCACCTTGCAAGAGGTTTATCGTTTCAGTGTGCCGCCTAGGGTTGGCCTTTCGGCACAAGGGACCCGATCCCTTTGAGCATCATTAGGCCCTGGGGACCCCATCCCCCAGGTCATTATGTATTTTAAAGAGGAGGGGGGTCATGTGCCCCCCGAGCCTCATTAGGTCCTGGAGACCCCGACCCCTGGGCCACATTTTTTTTAAAGGGGAGGGGAGCCACGTGGCCTTAAGTATTTTAAAGGGGAATGGATCCACGTGGACCCCCTCCACGAACCTCATTAGGTCCTGCAGCCACATTACTTTTAAAGGGAAAGAGGGTTGGGTGGACCCCTTCCTAAACCTTTTGGCCTGGGGTATGGGCTACCCCTCCCCAAAGGCCTTAAGTATTTTAAAGGGAAGGGAAGCCACATGGCCCTGGGAACCCAATCACCCAGGGCCTTTTTTTTATTGAAGGAGAGGTGAGCTGCATGCCCCCCACCCCAAGCTTTATTATACCTTGTAGACACCATCCCCCAGCGCCTTTGTTTCATTTCTTAAATTGGATGGGGTCCCTGGGGCCATGAACGGCTCTGGGTGGGGGCTGCATGGACCCCCTCCCCTTTAATTATAGAAAGCGGCCTTGGGGAATGGAGTCCCTGGGGCCTTGGAAGGCTCAGGGAGGGGGGGCTGCATGGCTCCACTCTCCTTCTATGAACATTTCAGCCACAGGGGTGGGCTCCTCCGGACCTATGGTGGCTCGGGGAGGGGGTCCGAGCACCCACTTCCCTTATGGAATGCTACCCCAGGGGTGGGCTTCGGGGAAGCATTCGGCTCCGGATGTCACTTTTTTCTTGATCTTGCAGCAAAAATTGCTGATTTGTTTTGTATTTTGGCCCGGGTGAGGGCCCTCTGGGTCTCCCCATTGGGCCTAGGGAGCAGGGTATCCCTACTGTGCCCCCTTATATCACTTTTATTTAGCTTCAGGACAGGGAACTAACTTAGTCATCAAGTAGTGTAATGGCTGCCAACAATTTTTTTCTCATGTTGCTGTCAACCAATCAGAGCGCTCGCTCCCAAGCTTGCTTGCTACAGGAGAGTGTTTAAGCATTGAGGTTCTCATTGCCATGGTCACATAATCTGATGCTGAAGTCTTCTGAATATCCTGTTATGTGTCAGATTGCAAGTTGAATGAAACTAGCCCTTTACAGGGATTATAATAATGGCCCTTAATATAGGTAGGGCCACAAGAGTAAACAACGAGGAGAAATAAATAATTTTTTCCTCGTTGTGCCTCTGATGGGGAGGTGTACAATTCTGACGCATTTCCAGGTCTACTAGTGTTGGTAATTCTGGGAATCTGTCGGAATTCATGGGTGGTGGACGAGGGGGAACACCCACGCTCCACCCATGGCATGGAATCCTGCCGCAGAGTAACATAAGGCAGCGATTTGCACTGCTATGCATTACTCTAGATTCATCAAGCCACTCAGGGCCACGAAAGGTGGCTTTGCGTGGTGTGATAAATCTCATTTAGGGTTTGCGTCCCCCTAGAGTCCCCTTGCGTGGTGCATGGGCGAAGCAAAATGATCAAACAGATGCCCCATTGTCTTTTATTGCTCAGCAATAACAAGTTGGCACATTAATTTGTTGAGCTTAAAGCTCATCTGCTGCCCCATTGCTTAACAATTGAAGTTTTATAATCGAGACTTCTTATGCTAATGATAACTACAGGTTACATAAAAGTTACAAATAGACAATTCTTCGGGGCTCTTACCGGTGGCAGGGCATGTCCAAAATATCTCTTTCCCTCAATCCATCCTCGAGGAAGAGAAATCCCGTCTTCGTAATCTGCTGGGAGCCAGCGAGCAAACGCTCTATCTGCAGCTCCTCGCCAAGGCCGCCTCCTGCGGGAGAAAAGCAGATAGCCTTGTTGGGTCCGAGTTCATCTATTTAGTAAGTCAAATAAAGCAAAGTCAATTCAAGGGCACTTGTAACAAACCATGTCAACCAAGAACTCCAGTTGGTCTCGGTGAGGCAGTAGCAGCGAGAAACCAGACGCTCTTGTCATTAGAAGACAGGAAATTTCATTTATGTTGATGGAAATTATTTTTATTTCTAATGTTAATTTGTTTTTTTACAATCCGGTTTTATCTTTCATTGGTGTAACAGAGTGTTTTAAAGATAGGCAGTCTTGTTCACATCGACAAGAGGTAACCAGAATAGAATTGGGGTCCTTCGCTCTGTTACTTCTAATGAGCCTCGCTGCCTCTCACCTTGGATCTTAAAGGGTGATACTGCCCTCATTTCCTTTTGGTGCTCCTTTCTCGCCCGCTCTCCGTTACACCGCGGCTATTCCCGTTTGAGTGGAGAGAGCGAGCGAGAACAAGCTAATCTCCATTTACAGTCTCGACGGGACCGCAGGAGTTGACGGTCTAGCTGTTCTCCTGGCTCTGTATTTGAACAGCATGCCACAGTGGACGCGTGCAGCCGGTGCGCCAAAGATGTGTCAAAGGCAAGCCTGTCAGCGCCCGTCCGCGCCCAGCCGTCGCCAGGACCCCTGCAACTTTGGTCCTAAATACTAATACTACATCGAGACGCTTCTACACGGCAGAGGTACTCAGAGAGATTAGACTCTCCAATAGTACGCAAGGTGCGCTCAACTCATGTGACATAGTCAAACACCCTCCCACTCTCTAAGGCCCGTTTGCTTGTATACATTATCGCTTTCAGAGCCACACGTTAGAACAGGTGGCAGAAATCCAGTCTTTCCCCCAAAGGATTTGAAGTCAACATTACACAATCTTTTGATTCCTTCTAACGCCCCCCTCCCTAACTCTACACATGGCTGGAGGTGCTTTCTTGGCAATGTAAGATCCTTGCATAAGCATGCCACTGAAATTTGGGACATGCTTACTGGGGAATCCCCTAATCTCGGATTTCTTACTGAGAACTGGCTTAAGCCTGCCTCCACACCATCCATTACCTTGGCTCTCCCTGAGAACTACCACATTTTAAGACTAGACAGGGAAACAAAATAGGTAGCGGCATTGCTATTGTTTACAAAGAGCTTTTGAAAGTATAGTTAATTGATAAGTGCCTGGAAGATAAGATGGAGATTTGTATTTTTAAAATTGAGCTAATGCCCAAGGATTGTTGGAAAGGCACTCTTGTGTATCGCCCCAGGGCCTCTCTCGGACTTCTCCCTCAAATTAATGGAACGCATTGCAACTCATATAATTTCCTCTAAACATTTTATTTTATTAGGGGACTTTAACATTCATAGCGAAAATATTTCTAATATAGATTCTGTTAAATTCCTCTCAGACTTGGCCACTTTAGGATTGGAAAAGATGAATTCTGGACCCACCCATTCTGTGGGCCATACATTGGATCTTAGCTTGACTAATTCTCCCCGCCTACATACCGAGGCCCCTCACCCAGTGGGCTGGTCTGACCACTCCCTGATTGACTTTCAGATCATGAATTCGCAGTCAGCTCCCACCCCCAATACGCTCTCCCACAGCTTAAGGAGACAATGGCATAAAATTACCCAGGATACTTTTTTGAAGGAATTTAAGGCCCCAACGATTGGGGAATTAGGAGAAATCAATTTAAGTTTGGACGACCTCCATGGGAGTATAAAATCAGCTATTCATATTCTTGCCCCCCTAAAAAAACAATACAAAGATACTCAAAGATGAGATGCGGCCTGGTGCTGGTCCGAGCTGCGAAAGGAGAAGGCAAAATACAAAAAACTGGAGAAACGTCGGCGACATTCTCACAGTTTGTTTGAGAAGGAGACCTTCAAAAATGCACAGGCACTCTACCATAAGAATATAAATAAAGCCCGGTAAGATCACATTGTCTCCCAACTGAGCCAAGCAGAAGCTCTAGCAAAGAACTTTATAAAGTTCTCAAATCCTTCACTAACCCTATTGCCTGTGCCAATACTATTCCCCTTTCTCAAACCTTATGTGGTGATATTGCAGATCACTTTGTAGAAAAAATTAACAAGATATACGACAAATTTCCTAGAGCCGTTAACATTCCGAAAGCAATACCTACTCTCACTCCATCTTCTATGAAGAATGCCTTTTTTTCTAGAAAATTGTACCTCCCTCCAGGTGCAAACCGTGGTGGAAATGCTGAAAGCAGCTAAATCTGGGTCACCCCAGGATTTTATGCCAGCAAAGATCTTTTTTGTTGCTAGCTACGCAGCTAGCCCCTTTTATCTGTACAATTCTAAACCTTTCATTGAATGAAGGTCAACTTCCACGTGAGTGGAAGGCTGTACAGGTACTTCCCATTTGCAAGAAGGCGAGGCTTACCACATCTGATCTTTTGAATTATTGACCCATTTCTCGTCTCTCGCTGATGAGTAAACTCTTAGAAGGACATGTAAATAAAATACTTATGGAACATATAGAGTCCCTAGGCTGCCTGGATCCTTCACAGTCCGGTTTTAGACCAATGCACAGTACTGAATCAGCCTTGATAGCGGTAACCGATTGCATGAGGCAATCTCTTGACAACAACCAGATTGTGCTCCTGGTGCTGTTGGATTTATTGGCAGCCTTCGACACAGTGTCACATCATAAACTACTCCAAAGATTGGAGACGATAGGGATCTATGGACAAGCTCTGCAATGGTTTTCGAGTTTTTTAAGCCAATGCACGCAGACTGTTCACTTCGGTCCTTTCCGTTCTCGTACCACTGAGCTCTCTAAGGGAGTGCTCAGGGCTCTTGTCTTAGCCCTACCTTATTTAATGTGTATGTGGCTCCTCTTGCCAAGATTGTCAGAAAATTTGAGTTTATCCCTTTTTTCTTACGCAGATGATACTCAACTTCTTCTATCTTTTGACAACAGTGCCTCATCAACCAAATCCCGCTTTTCAGAAGGCATTAAAGAGGTTTCGGACTGAATGACAGAAAACTTTCTTCAACACAATGCCAATAAAACGGAGATTATTCTCTTTGGCAATGCCCAATCGCTTTGGTCTGCAGATTGGTGGCCCTTAGATCTGGGCATCGCTCCAGCTCCTAAAACAACAGTCAAAAATCTGGGTGTCCGCTTGGATCAATCGCTCACTATGAAAGATCAGATTGGGGCTATCACTGGCACCTGCTTTCATATGATGAGTCTTTTGTGTAGAGTATTTCAGTTCCTTCCACTCTCTGTGCGAAAAACTTTGATTCAGGCATTGGTGATCCGTCGCCTGGACTATTGTAATGCACTTCTGGCTGCTACTAATGAATCCCTACTGAATAAATTACAAGTGGTTCAAAACACTGCAGCCAAACTGGTCCAGAATATGCCATCCAGAACAGCTTCTTTGCCGCTTTTGCGTCACCTACACTGGCTCCCCATTCGCCAGAGGATTAAGTTTAAGATATATCTGCTGCATTGTATATAAAGCACTAAAAGGCATGGGACCCAGCTACTTAACCGATAAACTTATTCCTTATTGGAAGAGCAGATCTTTACGCTCAGGAGAGAAATCCCTCCTGATTACACCCTGCTTTAGGAAGTCCCGCGTGGGAGGTAAAACTTTCTTTTACCTGGCCCCCTCTACTGGAATCTCTTTCCTTTGCACCTTCGCAAGTGCACTAACCTTCGCATTTTTAGGAAACTTCATAAAACCGAATTGTTCTGTAACTGATTATACTGGGCCAGTCCTCCATCTCTTGCAGCGTGGAGATCCCCCTCAGGGGGTGATTCGAGCGCTTTATAAATCATTCATTCATTCTGATAACCTGGTAAAGTTCCTGGTATTTCCACCCCAACCCTCTGGAGTTACCTGAGTATCCCTCCCTCCTGGCGGTAGGGTGAAAGGGCAAGTGAAGTAAGTGAAGAAATGCAGTTTTAGCAGGTGAATTGGAAACACAAAACACGATTCAGTAACAAGCATTGACAAAGCCAATTGCCCTTGCTAATGTTTTTTAGCCATGTTGTACAGTAGCCCTGCTTCTGTGCATCATGGCTGGAAGCATGAAAAGAGTGCTATGACACGGTTAATGCTGGCTGCATCATAGCAATTTGTTTTCTTTACTTTAAGCCATGCTGCACAGCAGCTGCTCTACTGTACAAAATGGCTAGCAAAACATGACCAAGGCAAATACATGTCATGCTCGTAAGGGCTGTTTAATTTTTTTGTGGCAGGACGGGAGGGACAAACAACAAGGGACGGGGGAGGTTAGAGGGGGCAGGCAACAACACAGTAAAGAGTCGGGGTTAGCAACAACACAGCAGGGCTCCACATCTACTAAAGTTAGAAAAAAGCGCTAATACGTAGTCAGGGCGGGAAGAGACAATCAACATGAGGGACAGCGGGAGGAGGTGCAGTTCTGGGCAATCAGACACCAAACAGTGGGAGGAGGGTGGGAGGGACAAACAACGAGGGATAGTGGGAGGCAAGAGGGGGCAGGCAACAATGCAGTAAAGAGTCAGGGGGGTAAGCAACAACACGGCAGGGCACCTCAGCTACTAAAGTCAGAAAAAAGCGCTATGACGTGGTCAGGGTGGGAGGGGGCATTCAACATGAGGGCTAGCGAGAGGAGCAGCAATTTGGGGCACCAATACAAGGACAGTGGGAGGAGGATGGGAGGGAGCAGGGATGAGTGCACTTTAAGAGATATATCTGGTTCAAAAGCATTGTTTTACATAATATTACATGGTTGCTTCTGTGTTTTTGTTATGAATGCGTGTCTGTGAGGTTTTGAGATTCTATGTGTTGGAGCCTGTGAGAGGGTTAATGTTCCTATGTGTATTTCTATGTGTATGTCTTTGGGGGCCTGCGACTGTGTGCTAGTGAAAGTGTGTGCGTTTTTGCATCCCTGTGTTTGCTTATGTAAAGTGCGTGTACTCATTTGAGTGCATCTTACCGTACATGAGAGTTGTGATGTTCTAGGCCCTAGGCCTGCATGCTGAGTAAAGTATGACACAGACACAGGTATATGGTGTAGAGAACTGCCCCAAGCGTGTGTACTCAGGCCCTTTTATTGACAGGGTCACCTGACCCGTGATGCCTGGGTTAGATGGGTGTGGGGTGGGTGTAAGGCCAGCCCTCGGGGAATGGCTGAAAACAACTAAGTGTCCAGCAGGACACTACATTCCTCCCAAAATTCAACAAAAAACAAAGGAGTTCAACCTGTGAGGAAACAAAACAAATCAAACTATACACCACTGATTCTCACAGTCTCTAGAGGCAGCCCGTAGAACCTCAATAGACAAATCGACAGGTACAGCTAGCAGCACCCGGACATCACTGCTCGCATCCATGATTTAACCAGATGACTCTGGGCAGGAACACAGGTGTAGATGAAGTACAGATCCTTCAACAGCATGTTTGTTGGGTTAAAGTCCACCCATACAATGTTGGTCGGTCCCTCCTGCTCTCGCAGTGCTATGGGTGGTGTCAAAAGTTTCAACTGGAGTGCATCAGAAGCTTCGGTTGAGTTTGCTGCAGAGTTTTCTCTTGGGGTGTCTTGAGTTCATGAAGGATAACCTTGTTAGGACTGGAACGGCATCAACAATGTTTGGACATTTTCCTCTGAGGCCCCAGTACCTCCTGGTACCTGTCGGTGGAGCAACTTCCGATCCAATCTCATGTGCGGAGATTCCCTTGAGGCTCTTTACAATGGGTCGCCATGGGGCCACATGGACTGTGCTGGGCTGCATGGCAGGGCTGCCAACAGAGTTACGGCTGAGCCTCATGTGCAACCACAAGGGTAGATGACTCATGGTCAGGTGTGCTCGACAACAGGACCCAGGTGCGGGTGGGGCTAGTAGATCGTCTCTGGACAATTGGTCCTTCACAGTTCCAGGAGTGCCTCCTTGGTCTCTTGCTGGTTCGCGATTGGAAGGCTCCACCCTGCTGGTGATCAGTTTCTTCAGTGTGACAGGTCTGGTCACACACCTTTCTCTCCTCTCCTTTTTCAGTTCTTCTTTGCAATGTGATGTCCAGCCACACTTCGCATGTGTCCTCTTCTTCTGGTGCTAGGTGGTGTCAGGCCATGTGCTGCCAGCTCTCTTCTTATGGACCTCTCGCTGGTCCCATCCTATGTGTAGGACTGTGCATTTTCTGTGCAGGTTCTGTCCTGTCTGTAGGACTTGACTCTTCTCCTGATGGCACAGTGCCTGTGACTCAGGGCTGCACTTTCGATGTGCTTGGTCCTCCCAAGGGCAGTTTGGTCACTCAGTGTGACGTTTTCACGGATGGGCCAAAGGTGGCCATTCGGTGCTGGAGCGGCCGGCTGGTTCCTACTGCTCCCAATTTAAAGTTATCGCTTAGGGCCTACTCATTTTTGCAGTGCTCAAGTGGTTTCACTGTAATGGAAATTTTGTGCTGATTCTAACTCCTTTCATAAATTTCCATTCGACAATCAAAGGTCCTTATGACCAGGGGTGCAATCTGATAGATGACTACACTAGAGCGCTGAGACAGAATAAAGTGCACCTGATCAAGATCAAAGCTTTTGCCTGCTCCACTTGGTGTTGGAGTTATGCCCAGCCCTCTCCCGTTCCACTTATTGGCTGCTAGTGTCGGAGCTATGTCACCTCCCTCCGTGTGCATTTTGATGAGCAAATTTGGTTCTGTGAATTATTATGCAATACGTTAGATTTGAGGCTTGATGTGACCTTCATTTCTCAATCTGATCTTATATTCAAGTTTCAAAAGCCAAGAAGTTTGAAGAGATAAATGGGAGGAAGGGAACTGAAAATAATGAAACATGATGAAAGGAAAATACAGTCATGGAATGGAGGTGCTAAGTATAAAAAGACCAATCTTGTTATGCTATTGTAGGCAATTCTATCTGCTCTACAGTAAGCTTTCAGCTTGCTTGTTTTTTTGTACCATCATTTTCAGATTCCATTGAGAAGTGAGGTGCACATACTTTCCTCAGCCCTTGTGTACCTATGTTTAAATGGTACACGCCTCTAACATGTGCACAGTACACTACTAATAGGTATTACGCCTAATTTAGGGCAAGCTTAATCCTACATGAAGACTTTATTTTTGTATAAAGGGCCCGCATGTAACATGGCTATTACATAATGACTGACTGCTTCTATAGAACAGGGGACACATTTTAAAATGTAATGGAAAGAACTTCCATGCCAGCCAATGTTCTGAAAAAGGGTTGGCTACAGGCAGACACACCTATATCTTGGTTATACTTGAACGAGTGAAATGTAGCATCATATACATAGATAAATGTTAGTTTTAGAACACGTTTCTTTACTAGTGAAAACCAGGGAAGGAAATCTGTTCTGGAATCGGTAGTGGACTGAATATATGTAATAGAGTTTAACCAGCTACCTCCACAATCTTTACTTGTAACTAGTGGGTTATTTGTGGTGTGAGTTTTCCATTGCTGCCTGAGTTGCCTACTGTAGAAAAATCGAAGTGCCTGGCAGTCATGCCAAGGCCTGGGTGCCAGGGCACCAGGGCACAGCCACTGCATCTGAACACTGCACAGTGTAGGGGGCCTGACTTTCTCCTTGTGCCTTGCCTGTGGCAGGAGGACTGAAAGACTCCTGTAAGATCTGCTAAAACTGTGGCATGGCTGGCGGCCGGTGATTTGTCAGCCACCAACAGCGCCTCCATGATTGTAGAACAAAGTCGTATCATACTAATATCGACGACAGAATATCGAGTGACAAAATATCGAAAGGTAAGTACATATAGGTAAGTATAGATTTATTATCCCTAACGCCACATCTACGTACATTGAAGGTTCAAATAAGTGGAGTAAGGTATAGAAAATCTAGATTTACATGTCGATATTTCATCTTCGTTATTCTGTCTTCGATATTCTGCCCCATGGATACTGTTGATTCCATATTCAGGGAGCACACTTGCCACCATCCACTATACACAGGAGACCAATTACAACCAAGGGTCGGGAAACACTTCTAGTATTACTTGTTTTGTTTTGGTGTATTTATTTTTAAAAAGAAACTTTTTTCAACTTGATTGTTACAAAACAATGAAAGATAGGCCATGGATAAGTCTTTTTATGAAAATCGCTGTTGAAATATAGTTATACAATGTTATAGTTTGGGGGTTGTAATATTGTACCTGGTACAGTGTTTAATAAAATATCTTTCGTAAAAAATGACACTTTTAGAAAGCTGAGGAGCCATATTGTATCTACGCACAAACAAGTTGCAAACCTTACAACATTGTCATAGAGTCATTCTGCCTCCCCCCTTGCAATTGACAGGCATGCATGACCAATTTGGGAATTCTGAGGCTCTCCACGGATTGCTGTGAGAAACACATGCAAAGAAGCGAACGTGAAGGCGGACAAGAAGGAGGAAAAATGGTTCATTGGTTGTTCTCAGTAACAGGAGCATAAGGGATATTTTGATCCTGTTACAAAATTATTGGAATGATGTCGTGCGAATTCCATTCATTTGCTCATACAGCTACCTTGCTAAGTGGCAATCAGATCCCCTCTTTGAATCAAGAGACATGTGTGGTGCAGCCCGGAAGCATGCTGTTACAGGGTGTGTAGGGACCATTGCTAGGAACGGTACACAGAGTAAACCTAATTTATTATAACAGCAAGGCCATCGTCCCCCTCAATGCAGTTCTCAGACAATAGAAAATCCTGGGCAGTATGAATTGCCCTTCTTTCGAAAGCTGATATTGCTAATTTTGCTTCTGTTGCATTGCAGCAAGCCCAGTATGGGCCACAGAGCCCATTAGACCAAGCATGTGCATGCCTGACCAATCAACGGCTTTCACGGTACGAATGGAGGGTAAAAGAAACCGGTCTCCGTCTAAAATGCAACAGCAGCATGCACCACCTTTAACACACTCAGCAAAATCAAATAAATACCTGACACACTTATGCATGTTGTAATAACATTCGTGAATATGATTCCAAGCTGCATTGTGTACTGTGGGGTCAGGACCAGCCTATTTATAGCACTAGTAAAAATGTTATATAGTCAGGAAAAACAGAACTGAGAAACTCTTCACATGATGCGGACTGTGAAACCACAGGTAGCCCCACCATGGCCACACTGTTCATACAAAAGCAGAAACAAATACAAGGCAAGACATCTCCAGTCATGCTCACATATTGTGGAAAAGAAGAGTAACATTGGAGAACAACAGTGGCATAAAGAGTGAGTGCCGGCATTTCAAAGGTTTATGCTGACCCAGGTCAACAACCTGAAGCGGGCCCTTCACAGGTCAAGAACCTATTTCAAAGATCAAGTATCCAGCACCATCTAGTGGCACTGACTGTGTTAACTGCTTTGTCATTCATAAAGAGGACAGCTTTGCTTCAAAATCTATAAATACAGTTTGCAGCACACATATGGGGCCCTGAAAAATCCCATGGCCTGAACAATAATTATCTCTCTGCCCCCTGCTCCCCTTCTGACAGGTCTAAATGAAGGCTTTTCAATGGTTCCACATTACCCCTGAGGGACTAAGGCTTCAGTGGTAACCGTCCGGCCTGAGCACCAACTTACAGTGGAGTGGTGACAGAAGGGGAAGCATGCAGCAGAATTCAATAAACCTAGTGTCACAAATCTATCTAATAGTAATAAGAACGTAAGCAAAGTAAGTTCTGACAACTGACTCAGCAAATGTACAACACAAATTACTGCAAGACACTGACTAAAACCTAAGACTTCAGTCTGCATCCAGGAAACAGCTCAGACTTACCTCAAGCTATCTCCAGCCTCGTACCCGAAACCCAACCTAGGGGGGCTTACAAGCCCATTGCATCACTGGTGAGTCACTTTTTTGACGCAACGGCGGCGCAATGGGCTTGCCCATATTTACAAGGCAACGTAAAGTCACCCTGCGTGACTTTTCATGGCCTTGTAAATATAGGCCCCTTTTACACATTATTCTGCATGAAAGGGGCATTCCATTGGTGCTGCTGTGGGTGTTCCCACGCAACATCCATGGAACCTGACACATTCCCAGATTTACAACTTTTTGTAAAGCTGGGAATGCATCGGAATCCTACGCCTCTCCAGGGGAGGCATAGGAGTGCCGCAACAAGGAGAAATATTTTTATTTCTCCTAGTTTTTTCCTCTTTCTATGCGTGCTGCATAGAAAGAGGAAAATGCCATAAATTACTGTTTTTTGTGCTGGAAGGTGTCCCTTCCTGCACAAAAACAATTATCCCCGCAATGCAGGCATCCTTGCAACATGACGCAAGAGTGCCTGCACTGGCGCATGGAGCCAATTGTACACAAGCGCAGAGGAAAGCAAACGGATTCGTCATATTGTTGTTAATATGACGCATCCCTGTGCTTTTAAATTGACGCAGCTTTGCGCAGCAAAATAGCTTGAGGCTCCGTGCTTCGTCATTTTCTTGTAGATGAGGCCCATAGTACTTAACATCCAACTTGTAACATTTTTATCCTATGTATTACTGATTTCTGTAAACAAACTTGACCAGTGCAAAGTGCATAGGAATGTGTGATTAGAAGCGTGCATAAGCCTGAGTTATTGTTTCAGCGAGAGACTTACTTGCTGTTGCAGGCTCCAGTAATGTCCCTGTAGACATCATCTTTGGGACATTGAATCATTCTGGTCTCTGAAGCACAACCACTCTCTGCAGAAAGGGTATCCAGCTGAGGTTTGCTGAGCTCATCTGAAAAAGGACCTCTTAGATTTGAACTTCCGTATCAACAACGGATTTTAAAAATATAAATCACAATAAGATCATTCCTTTTCATACATTAATGAGCTAAACCAAAATAGTTGTCTTACTTTGTACAGACTGCCCAATACAGCCAGAATTACAAGGATTTTCTCTCAATAAAATATTCAACTTTTATCTGTAACTGCAGTGTCAAGGACTTGTCCTTTATGTTGTCATACCATCTTACTCACACACACACATGCACGAACGCATGCAAGCACGAACACACACACACACACCTGCAATCAGGGTACTGTTTCGTTGTGTTGTTCCACAGTGTGGAGGTGTGTGTTTATTTAATGTTAACATTTTTATAACACAGTTGTACTACTGTAAGATACTACATCCTGGTAAGGGGGAGGGGGTTGGACATGGCCCTTCTTAGGGGATTTCCTTAAAACTTTTTGCTTTTTCTCCTCCTAGCTTTTGCTGATTCTCTTTCCGTGTCTTTAGGACTCTGGGCACTTTCCCACTGTAATGCAATGTGAAAGCGAGCGCACCCTTACTACACATGCTAGGAAGTGGTGTTTACTTGATTGGTTTAGGTGTTGTACCTGTGAGTGTCCTGTAAAAAGGTACACCACATACTGCACTAGCTGATGGTGGGATGCAGCACTGATTGTGCATCCACCAGAATAGCCTTTCAAACATGCATCAAGCCTGCCATTGCAGGCCTGTGGGTGCACAGTCGCGCCTACGCTCAGGTTGGCATTTTTAACTTATTAGCCAACCCTGAGTGGGCCTTCCACTACCACTAGAGCACCCTTAGGGTAAGCCCTAGAGCAAGTGGTAGGCGAAAGGCAGGGCAGGTACACATGAGTGTTTCCTGCCCAGGTAGTGAAGAACCCCATGTGGGTTTTCCCTACCTAGGAGGTTGGCCCTTCCCATGGGACAACGCATGGGTTTTGCTGATTATCTTTTAGTGGCCTTAGTGCCCTGGGCACTTTCCCCCTGAAAATGAAGTGTGAAAGTGTGCGCGCACTTCGTACACACGGTAAGAAGTGGTGCTTACCTGATGTTTTTAAACATGTCTCTAGCCTGTCATTGCAGGCCTGTGTGTGCACACTTGCACATATGGTGTGTTTTAACATGTGTCAAAGCCTGCCATTGCAGGCCTATGTGTGCGCAATTGCACTTACGCTCAGGTTGGCCTTTCTAAACCACTAGCCAATCCAGAAAAGACCTTTCACTAACACTAGGGCATACCTGGGGTAAGACTTAAGGGTGAAGCAAGTGGTAGGTGAAAGGCAGGGCAGATACACCTGTGTGTTCCCTGCCCAGGTAGTGAAGAATAGCTTTTGTGTTTTCACTACCCATGAGGTTTTCTCTTCCCATAGGTTATCATGGAGGAATGGTTGAAATTACTTCAAGCTGCAATAGTGGCTTACAGTGGAGCAGGATTCACAATGACAAACCCTCTCCTGTGGTAAAGAGGAATTTACCATTAATAGCTTTGAAATGCCACTTCTAGAAAGTGGGCATTTCTTTGCTCTAAAACTCTTTGGGGCAGATTTACAAGCCCCTTGCGTGACTTTTGCGCTGTAGTTGCGTCACTTTTTTGAGGCAACAGCGGCGCAAACAATGCGGCCTATTTACAACGTGACGCATCTAGGGAGATGCGTCACGTTGTAAAGCCCTGCGTCACATTATACCTGCGTCAGGTATAATGTATGCAGGGTGGGCGTTCCCACGCAGGAAGGCCTCGTAAAAGTGATGCAGTGAAATCTACAAGATTTCACTGCGCCACTTTTAGGACGCCACTGCGTCAAAACCTTACGCCTGCTTGAAGCAGGTGTAAGTAGTGACGCAGTGTAGTGGGAATAGGCCTCAACACGCATTGCTGGAGTTGCGTCGTGCTTGCGACACGACTCCAGCAATGCGTGACTTTTCCGCCAACAGATGCGTCAGAATTTCTGACGCATCTGTCAATCCTTGCGCCATAGTCCGCCGTATTGTAAATACGGCGCATCTTTGGTGGCGCAAGGGTTTCTAAGGGTGGCGCAGGGAAAGTGACGCATCTATACAGATGCGTCACTTTCTTGTAAATCTGCCCCTTTGTGTATTTTAGTTTGACTCCAGTCCACACTGGAGGATGGGGGAGCACATCTGTGCATTCCCCAGAAACAGCTATAAACATTGGGCATGCAACAGGAACGACAGACCTCTTCCATTTGAGGGCCTGGCAGGATAGATTGCAGAAAGAGGTTTTGACACTTGGCCTCTGGGAGCCATTTCATGGCCCCACTAAAGATTAAGAGCTACATTCCAAGGCCCAATATTATTAGACAGGACTGAAATTTAGGGGAGACATCGGTGCTTCAAAGGGAAACCCTCTGAACCACCCCCAACTTCAAATGCGCAGTATAACTAATGGTGCCATACTTCTTCAGGGTAGAGATATACTTGTCGGGCTGTGGGACCGGAGATCCTGGAATGCATGGTGCACACTGCCAGAGGAATCTCTTGTGCACAAGGAGGATTACTGCCATTGGAAGGGACTGTGCACTCTCCCTGAATAGTGGGTGGCCTGGGCTGTGGGGCACCCTGAAGAATGCTCTCCAAGGGATTGTTGGCTTGCCCCCTGTTCTCTGGTGGAGGTCTCAGGGACATCTGGAGAGTGGTGCCCTCTTAAGTGTCCACATCGTCTGCTAGATCCTAACTGGTAGTGTGGCGTGAGTGTGGAATTAAGAATTGTGCCTGGAGACTGGATTGCATTGTGCGGAGCCCCAAAAAGTACTGTCCTCATCTAAGGAGTGTGGCCCGGCATCATGGGGCCTCAACATGCATAACCGTCATGTTGGTGGTGAGCGGATTCACCGGTTGCGGGACCCTGCGTGGCCCACTTTGTCGGTAGTGCCGCATCTCTCTCGTGCGCCACGCCAACTGTATGCTTATTGCGTGCAGTGTCCAATTCACAATTTGCGATCCTCAGATGTGGGAGTATACCTGTAGTAGTGCCTCATTCTACCTCATGCGGCACCACTGAACTTGTGCCTGTGTCTGTGACCGGAATTGTCTGGTGCGACTCATAACAATGCGCACCAATCACTGTGCCTCATTTCCAAGGAGGTACGGAATTTGCAATTCTTCGTTGTGTGTGACTGGAATTGTCTAGTGCGACTAATAACAACGCGCACCAGATGTTGTGCCTCATTTCCAGGGAGGTACGGAATTTGCAACTCTTCGTGCGAGTGACCAGAATTGTCGGGTGCGACTCGTACCAACGCGCACCAGATGTTGTGCCTCATTTCCCGGGAGGTGCAGAGGAGCGGACTCGTGTTCTGTGGTGCCCAGATTGCCCGGATGCTATTTTGATCAACGTGTGTCTAAAGGGGTGCCTCTGTCTTCCAAGAGGCATCCCCACTTCATCCCCCATTCATCGATTATTCCTTTCGTGCCCTCAGTATGGGAGGCCAATTGCCCTCTCCTCACCCTGTAACAATGACTTTGTGTTACCAGGTAGTACTGCCCGGATCGGGCCTGGGTAGTGAGAGTGATTGACTGGGCTAAGGAACGCTTTGGAGAGTGATCAGAAGCGGGTCAAGAGACTGCATGGCCACCCATGTGCTTCGCAGAACTGGGCAGGTGCTGGAAGGCCCAGTGTGGAACCTATTGAGTGAACAACTCTCGCCCTCAGCCCGCTTCTGCTCCGCATACCATGGGTGAACAACCCGAGTAGTGGCCAAACCCCCATGTGTCGACTGCCATCTAATTAGCCCTGTTATTTAGCCCCACCAACCTCCCTGGGAGCATGATTAGGTATGACCCCAGCCACGATGGCCTAGGATCTAGGGAAAGGCTTTCTTTATCTCCAACCCATGGGTGTAGGGTGGACGGTGTTAGCTGACTGGTGGAGGAAGGGGGATTCAGCCACTGGGTCTGCATGTGCATTATCAACTGACCTGCCAGATATCAGTGCACCGCATTAGGGTGCTGTGTTCGTGTGTGTGTTTGAGTGAGTTTGCTCCATACTGGCCTGTCTGATATCTGTGGCACCGCGAATCGGTGCTGAGTGTGTGGGAGTGACTTGCTGTTATTATTCAGACCACATGGCAGTGTTGCTTTACACATTGATTCCTTGCCAAATTAATATTACGTGTGACATTGGTTTTTACCCTTGCAGCCTTGGCCCACGGTGCTGCTTAAAAGTGTTGCACTTATCTGTGTGTACACATTTCTGATGTCGTTGTGATCTGGGGTGCACCCTATAATTGTGTGGTATTGAATTATAATAATTGCCGGGGTGGGCTTTGGCCTGACGTTTTGCACCGCAAAAGGGTGCTAGGGGGGTACAGTAAGATCTTTCCCAAGTGTGCATATTACTGATGTAATTTTAACATTGTTGGGCCTAGTATTGCTAATGATATTTCCTAATGTGATTTATGCCCAGAAATACATAATGTTAATGTTTTGTTAATTAATGTGTGTGTTGAATACAAACTTTATATACAGCATGCGGGAAGTCTCTTTTGTGATGCCCAGTGTATGTATTGTGTGAAAGTGCTGTGCCAATAATTTACACATTGTCTCAGTGATAAGCCTGACCGCTCAGTGCCAAGCCACCCAAGGGTAAGCGCAGGTTATACAGTAAGTGTAATCACCCGCCCTTGACGGGAGTGGTAGGTTCTGCCTGGCTAGGGCCTCGCCTCAGCCAACCATAATGTGCCAGTTCCAACAGGGGGGAAATACAACGAATTGGGTGAAAAGGTTATTCGGGATTAAATATGTGGAGGAAGAGGTGTGTTATGCGACTCATTGTTTATCTTAAAGGGGCCATGAAAAGAAAAATCTGGCTCACTTACCCAATCTTGTATCAGCCACAGTCACCAAGAATATAAGGTTCCAGAATGTTTCGTTGTTTGCTGATGTATGGTTGGGTTGTTAAACCTATTGTGACATCATTTAGTGGATGGCCTGTGTACAGAGGGAGGTGGGTGGTGTATGTGTCCATGCTCCCTCCTCCACTGCTTTCCCATGGTAGGTGTGATGTAGAATGTTCATTGGATCAGTGTGTTATGGACCGGGGGTGGGGCAGTAGGCAGAGAAGCATTATTTGATGACACCTGCTCTTTTTGCATCATTATTAACAGTTAACATGTTTCCTGTCAGTTTGGTAAAGGAGACTGCCTTTCGTACAAACTGTGTTGCATGACGTCATGTACCCAGGACCTGCACTGTTATTTTCAGATTCTCCTATTTATATAGATTATACAAAATATATTTTATTATTGCGTTTTACTGTGTTGGAAAATGGTTCCATCAAGTTACTTGAAACAGTTGACTGCATGAAGGGAACTGTTAAAACACAGACGCAGAATGCTTTAATCAACAGTACCTGTTAAATTGAAGTTTTCACAGTTGAAGGTATCCAGCTTGATACCCAGGAGATGGATAATTTCCTCTCTTTTCTCAGCGGCTCTGAGGGCATTTCTTGTACTGCCTGAGGCCTGCCTGAAATATCCCATGAGGTCAGTGGAAGAAAAAGACCTGGCTCTCAGGAGCTGTTTGAAGCTGAAAAGAAAGAAAATATTGCTCCAATTTAATCCCACTTCCGATAAGTAGATGCATGTATAAATCTCGGTGTTTATAGGAAGACTTAAAAAATAAATACTTTACATTTTCCAAGCATTGGCTTATTAAAAGAAGCTTTGCTGCAGGAGAAATGAAAACGAGAGAACGTTTTGAAGCAGCATGTTGTTTGATGTTTATAACCATTGAGAAAAATATTTTATGCCTATTGTGTGATGCACAAATATTCAAATGTTACAGATACATCTAAAGTGGGCTATTATGACCCCACTTATGGCCACATCAATGTACTTCACTAAATGGTTGGGTACACCTTTCTCATCAGGGTCGGACTGGGACAGAAAATAGGCTGGAACACCAACATAAAAGTGGCCGCCATTAGCGAATCAGATATCTAAAAAAGTGACCCACATTTGAAAATCATGGAGGTTTTGGCACGCTGTTTAGGTGTGTTGTAAGGTATGGGAGGCTCTCAGGGCCTGATTATGAGTTTCTGCGGTCCAGGAGTGGGCGGCACGCCACTGCCCCACTCCAGGACCTCCGAATCTCACTGCTGCCTGCCCACCAGATTACAAGTAAATTTGTGGTCTGGTGGGCAGGCGCACAGCATTGCGGTCCCACAGCAGTGCTGTTTAAAGGCTTATTGTGAGCCTTAAACAGCACTGCTGCGGGACCGCCAGTGCACGTTCCTGCACGGGAAGGAATGCACTATGTTGTGCATTCCTGAACTAGGGGTGCAGAAATACAGGGGTCACAACATGTGCCCCTCTGTATTAACACCGGTGCACAGGGGCTTTCTTTCCTCACCACCAGCAGATACATGGAGGAAGAACCTCCATGACACCGCTGGCAGTGAGGAAAGTTGTAATATGCTTGGCAGTGCCTCAGGGGACCACCAGGCATGTTGCAGCTCTCAGACCTCCACGGGACCGCCAGGGAATGCGGTTCTCTGGTGGTTGCAGACGTGCAATGGCAGTCCGACAGCCAAAGACCTAATAGGGCGGTTGGACTACTGGTGCGTCGGTGCCTAGAACGCCCCGCCGTGACCCCGTGAGTCTGGTGGTCCTCGGACCGCCAGACTCATAATCAGGGCCCAAGTGTTTGCGCCTGCTTTAAGTAATGTTAGGAAAATCAACATTGAACACCCGTCCACCACACCATAAACAGTCAAAAAACAGGCCCAAACTGACAGTGCCCAAGGACTGGTCAGACCAGTCCTTCAGGCACTGCCAGAGGTCTATGTAGGCCAGTCCAACCCTGTTCTCATTAGGACTTTTAATGTGAATGTGTAATCCCATATTAAAAGTACTGAAGCTATAGAAGTGTTTCACACCGCATTATGAAAGCAAGTGTGGTATCTCATTCTTTGAAGTATAAATATATGTGTGATTGGAGATCAGTTTTTACTGTCCACACTGTGCCCTGGATTTCTGTTCATCTTGGCAACACACTCATCCCACTTTAGTGCTGCCACAATTACATCATCAGAGTGTGGGTATTGCAGTGCACATAGAATGCTCTCAGGCCCATACCTACTATTTATTCATGCAACATAGTGTAGTATTCAAATTAGCTGGACTGCCTTGCACAAGAGGGACAATATAGCACAGCTATGTACCTACAATGATTGCCCTGCTTCAGGTGTCATCCCATGTGCTGGCACACAAGCAGTCTACCATTTGCTGCTCGTAGCCACTCACCATGGAACAAAGGTGAATGTTTGCTGTTTAGCGTAGGATGTGTACTGGAGGCATACTCTTCCATTACAAATTCCTATGAGTAGGCAATCTCGGCAGGTTCTCAAGCATTGGCTGTGTGCTGTTCATTGTACCATACATTCAACGTATTATTTTGTTTTTTGAGAAATTAACACATTTCCCCTTATTTGCACCTGCCGTAAGAAGGTGTTCGTTTTGAGGCAAAGGCTGGTCTGCACCGAAATCTATGGGTGTTTGTGTTGATCTGCCCCAGTACTGCCAGCTTGCTGCAAAGTTGTGGAAAGCAGAGCAGAGTTTTTTATGCGCTGTGAAAAGTTCACCCTTACAGCACTAAATTTTGCACTGAATAGTAGACAGCATGTGCCACTTTGAGTCATTCTAGAGTCGGCACAAAAGCGTAGTAAATCTGGGCTTTTGAGTTTTTGCGCTATGACCTTCAGATGATTCCAGTTGTCTTTGGTTGCCTATCCTCTTCCATCATTTGAATCACCCTCCTTTTGATGTTGACAGTGTTCTCAATATGAAGTACCTTCCACAAATCATACACAATCTGGATTCCTGAAAAAAGATTTCTGTAAACTAATAACTTACTTGGAGCGAGTCTCAGTGAATGCATGGTCCACCGATTCCTTAGCTTGTTTCGCTAGTCTCAGAAGGGATGAAGTATCTATTTGATCCAGCAATGGATGACCAGCTTTAAAATGAGATAATAAGTTTCAGAATGTCAGAAGTCGGTTGGTAGTTGTAGGCTATATAAATACTAACACATTCATGGTATAAAGTAAATAGCACCTTACGTTATCCGGATATTGCAATTACTGAGCAGATTGTTGACCATGCAGAGGAACAAGGCCTAAGCCCACATTTCTTTGAAATATCAAAACATTTCGATGTGATCTACAACATCTTACATATGGTACGAGCTATTTCATTCCTTATAATACATGACTATACACACCATTGCCATACTCCTAACCCTCTTCTAAACTACAGCTATCACAAAAGACATCCTCTGGTTACAATTAGGTTAAATATTATTTATTTATGTATGTATGTGTTTATTGATTGTTTTGTGGTTTTGTGCAGCATTGAGATGAACAAGGGTGAGGAAGCAGGAATACAAGAGGATGTGGCCTAACGGCCAGAGCTGCTGACCTTGGAGCTGGGGAACCAGGTTCGAGCCGCGGCTCAACCTCCTGTGATTCTTGGCGAATCACTTAATCTCCCCATGCCTAACAAAAAATGTATGTGTCCTTGTGTAATGTAACTGGAGCTCATGTAAAGCACTCCAATACGTTCGGTTCAAGTTCGCACAATATATAAAACTGCCAAAAAAACAAAATGTAGAACACATGGAGACTAAATCAATTTGTAAAAAGTCTGCATCACAACTAAACTCTTATTCAGGGTTGGCAAAATATTAAACTTTGCAAAGCCAGGAAACACTGCCCACTCACCGCAGTTCCATTCGATGTGCAGCTGCAGCAGTTCACCAGATGATGTACTGCCCTGCTGAGGGTATCTGGCTGCACACAGGGCTGGACAGGCCTTTTATTGCACTGGGCATAGTCCCCAGTGGGCTGGAGCACTTGGAGGTCACTTCCTGTGCATCTGTCACTTTTCCCATATCCCTGAGGTTAATTGAAGCTGGCATGGGAAGGCTTCAGGAGAGAGAGGGAGAGAGGGGCAGGGCCGGACTGGCCGCAGCGGGCACAGGGCACCGGGCATTTCCCTTAACTGCAATATCGGCTCCCTGTAACAAAATCGGCCAAAACCAGCCCTGGCAAACAGCTCGGCCG
This sequence comes from Calotriton arnoldi, assembly GCA_963921515.1. Lineage (NCBI taxonomy): Eukaryota > Metazoa > Chordata > Amphibia > Caudata > Salamandridae > Calotriton > Calotriton arnoldi. Next base: position 193,900 of record CAWUFW010015514.1, read on the forward strand.
CACACCCTATTCCCCCCCACACCCCCAAGGTCAGCTGAGCAGTTTGCCAGGGCCGGTTTTGGTTCCCAGTCCTTCCCTGGAGAAGGGGAAGGTAGAGAGAAAGCGACCAGAGAGGTAGAAGGGAGAGAGGAGAGAAAGAAGAATGGATGGAAGGAAAGAGAGGGATAGCATAAAGAGATGAAGGGAGCAGGTCTGGTTTGAGCATTTTTGCCTGGGATGTTTTTGGTACCCCAGTGTGGCCCTGGTTGCACATAGCTAAAGTCGTGCGCCAAGGGGATAATATTGTCTGCCTAGTGGGGACAATTTAATCCCTAGCATTAATACTGACAGCCCAGAGCTTCAATGGGCAATCAGCCACAGCTCGGCACCTGCACACTTGTGATTCCCCTGCTGAGTCCCGCACCATACAGGGCAGGACTTCCGAGGGTGGTGCAATATGGAATCTTGCCAACGTGAATAGACGTCTTGCCAACTGCAAACAAGCAACTAGTACCTCTCACAATGTATCTCATGCAAAGCATATTGCAAGAACTCTTGGATGTGAAAAGGTGCACCTACAGAGCCAACAGCAGGACTGTGAGAGAGAAATAAATATGCCTCTGGGTGGGACAGGATATGATTGACAAAGTCTCAAGCCAATGGCTGAAAGAGGCTGAGCCAATGGTAGCAGAATGTATTTCATTGGTATGAGCAGAGACTCTACAGTAAGATGAATAGACATCAGCATATCAGGCTCTAACAATGGGAATAAACCAACTCGGATAAATTTAATCGATGACCTCATACATGTTAACAGGGAAAGCTGCACTTAATGGAAGTGAGCCAAAAAGATCGTTGCCTTATTTGACATGCCTCTACCCGTTGGGCAGCTCAAGTTTTCATTAGTGATTGACATGCTCTCCAAGATAGATTTTACTGCAATATGCTTTGTCCTACTCTGCCTGATCTGTCTGTTGAATTCACATATTTTGCCCTCCTTATATTTGTTGGAGCCCTTACCTCTCTTATCACCTTATACCTTCTTATGTGTTCTTTATATGTATTAGCCAAGGTCATTTGATAGTGAAAGCCTGTGTATTTATGGGCCATATCTCTTTCAGAAATAAAAAGATGACCAAGGAAGGAATACAAACTATCCAGTTGCATTAAGAAAAGACAATTTTTACACCAACATCAAAAAATGGTCAAATGCACTGAGGAAAAACGGATAGGTGATTATAACAACTTTGGAAAGATTCCCTCTGCTGATCAAGTGAGTCAGAAAAGACTCTGGCAAGCAGCAAGGTCTACTCTGCTCAGAGGACTGTAACTGCTAAAACCCAGCTTTCAGCAGATTCCCAGTCATAAAGGGTCTGCATAGGATATTAGCCTTCAAGGAAATGTTACACCCCCTCAGGACCCGTGCGCTCCACTGGTGGTATACTTCTTGAAAACAAATAAGAAAATGTCATCAAAGATTCAATTTCATCGCCATCCCGTGAAGCTAGATGTCAGGTCCATGGAACAGAGGGTAACCAGAAAGTCATCAAGGGTTGATATCAAAACAGCAGGCTCACACTGTGCTAAGGAGCTCTGATCATGTCAGTTTGTCAGGACAGGAGATACACGACTGCTCAGAATGCTTTGAGTTTTGCTGTGTAGGCTTCTTGCAGAATACGCATTCTCTTCATTTTCTCTCTCGTTTGCTCTGCTGAGCTGTTTCAAGAGACTAACAAGCGGGTACAATTTAGAAGAGACAGTAGGCAGCCACAGATTCAACTGGTGGAGGAAATTAGTAGAAGCTTGCAATGTCCAGCTGAGTCATCGACTCTTTATTTTTCATGCAGAAAAGTAGCTCAGGAATAGTGGTATGAGGAAACAGCAACAGAGAACTCTAGATCACTCCCCACAAGATCCAAAGATACATTAGTAGTGTTTTTCTCTGATCGAGTTGGAGATGCATGCTGCAATCTGAGCACAGTGCACCTTTAATCCTTCAAATGCAATGCGAAGTGCCTAGGGCTTTGGGTAAAGTGCCCATAAAGTAAACTCCCAGTTTAGTGTTTTTTGTTGTCACTCCGTTTAAAGGTGGATATCTCCTAATGTGGATGTTCTAACAACTGTAGGTCAGTGGCTTCACAATCGGTGACAGTGGCCTTTAGGTACAATGAGTGACCGCCCCTACAGGATAGCATGGGGCGCTCAGCGGCAGCACTCAGGCCCTTTTTAATCTGGCTAAAATGGAGGCCACTCAGGTGCTGGTTATCTGCCACAAAACAAGTTCATGAGAGAAAAAAACCCCATTAAAAGTAGTGCAGAGATGGAATATACTCTCCAGGAAGAGTCATCACTCAGCTCACCTGCACTTGGAGTAGTTGTGTCTTTCAGTCTTTGGAGAGGGATGGAAGAGCTTATAGTGTTGTTTATTTAATGTCAGGGCTTCCTAGGCACGCGCATAGGCAGGGTCAGTACCAGGCTGGCAATCAGAGCTTCATCAGTTCTCTAAGGCTTGTTCGCAGCCAAGAAAGAAAGAATGTTACCCATTTCTATTTTCTGGAACAGAACAGCAGGGTACAAGCAGATCTTTGTTGAAGAAGGTGTTGCGAAAGATGGACGGGGACGTAAGCTCATATGACGAGCTTCTTGGAGTTGAGTGTGCTGCCTGAGTGCCATTATGACTCAGTTCAACTTTAAAATTTGTAAATCCAACCAAATAGGAGGGACATAGCTTCCCTTCCTTGGAAGGACTTCTGGGAAACCTTTCATACAAATATAAAGATGTTCATAATCATCTGAGGGTAGAGCAATTGCCTGTTAGGATGGAGTCAAGACCACAAAACTTGGTGAGAAAAGGAGGGGAGTCTCCCATCTCAGGGCACAAAGGTGTACCTGAGGATCACTAGAAAGTAAAAGGTTCATGATTACTTATTATATTAAAACGTACAATACATCATGCATAATATTAATTGAAAAAATAACTTTCAATTAAATATATCTATATTTTGAAAAAGTTGTAGGCCATGTGTGTTGCTGGACTTACTCCAGGTCTGAGCTGGAGTACATTTATTATTGTTTTGGGTCCTTTTTAGCTACAGTAAATTTACAGTTGTAAAGTTAGCTCGAACCATTTGTCTGTGGGTGGAGAAATTTAGGGCTACACTTCATATTAAACTTACACTCGGAAATGGTAAATTCCCAACAGTAGTACATTTTCTACAAATTGCAAGAGTAAATTTGCATGTGCAAATTTGCTCATGTGTAAATTTATCTTTGTGAAAAGACCCCATAGCTTTTATACGTTAAGTCTGAGGCAGCCGCAGAACTGCCCAATCAGCATATCCAATTGTAATTTAAATGACGTGCTCGACACATTGGGTGCTTCATGATAGAACCTCTCAGCATTTGTCATTTGTGTTGAAAATGTGTAGCAGCTAGAAGATTATGGATAAGTGTAGGGTTCAAGCTTAGTTCATCAAGAAGCCAGAAAGTACAGCCAAGGACAAGGACCATAGCTTTGCAGTGGGCAAGGCTCTGAAATGGTCTCTCAGAACTAAAAACCATTAACACTGGGATTCCACAGGTCAAACAATTCTAAAACACAGCAGAGTAGTATATGATCAATTACAGTGAGCACCGTCTAGATCAAAAGGACATCTGGGTGCAGAAAATAAATTAACAGAAACAAACAGTGGAAGGTATCTTTAGAGTTGTGCTTAGGGAAGAATCAGGTCTTAAATGCTTTTATCAAACTTTGATGACAAATTTTAAAGGCAGAATCCACAGCCACAGAGAAGTCCTAATTTAGAAAGACACCTTTTTGTGGCTCATAGACTCCTACAAAACAAACATCACACAATTAACATAGGGCTCACAATGCACGCCACTTATACAGGGTGACTCTGGAGAACTCACTTCCATGAAACTGAGCAGATTTTACCTGACAGAGATAGTGGGCCCCTAAGTCTGGGCCACAGTTTGTGCTTATAATGACAGAATTTACTGCCACAAGTGTCAGACTCTCGTGTCAAGGTTAGGAGGTTGGGAGTACAGTTGGGGTGAACTGAGCATCCCGAATACAGCAGAGAAATCCAAAAAACAACACAGTCCAGTGCTTCATTAGTCTGGAGAATTTGTGACATTAGAAAGTGAAGAGTGATATCGAGAATCCCCAAAAAAGTGTAGTATGGTGCAGCTAATTGGATACATAGGGATATATCCTCACATACTTGATGATTCACAAGCTCTACTCTTGGTGTAAAATAGATTAATTTAGAGCTCTATATCCTGCCTCAGAACCTTCAAACATCCAAACTTGTTCATAGCTCTTTTGCACATTATACAAACTCACTAAGAGCTCTCTTCATACACACTCGTAAAGAACTTTGCACTTGATAATATAGAGTTACTCACAGTATTTATTGATAATGCCAAATTGACTCAGATCTCTCCGTTCTTGATAATAGCTCCTGATAATTCATTCAGAACTCTGATCCAAGTTATGGACAGACTTACTCAGTGTTCTGCTGTTTCTAATATGCCACCTGACTAATATTACTCACTGTTACTGATAATACATACCGCGACCTCTTGTAAGCTCATGTCCTGGTACTGCACAATTTTAATTGGAGCTCTATTTTAAGTAATACCAGACACATTTGGAGCTTTGCTCATCAAAACAAAATAATTATGTACATCTACATATGGGTAAATGTCAACTGATAAAATATATTTACAAAACAAGAGAAATTATAAATTAGAATGCTTGGGGGGCACCTGACAACCCGTGGACAAAAAGGCCACTTCATGAATTTGATTCAGGAGCTGGCCAAGGAATCCAATATTATCCTGCATGAAAATACCCCTCCAAACATAGATGTGCAGCAATGGAATCTGTGGAGAGCCACTTCTCAGACAGAGCGATTGCTGCAGCCCTCAACCATTTAGAGACAATGACCTCAGCCAGAATCCTGGACAGACTTTGAGGAGCGTCTGCCGTGACACTGTGACCTGTTATGGAGAACAGCCTGGCCCTGAGACAGAGCTGTGAACTGGGGTCAACTGGAAGGTAAGTCTGGATTTCCTCAGTGGGAGGATGGCACGGGTAGAGGTGCATGTCTGCATCATAAGTTTGTAATGGGGCTCCTCTGACCCAGGGCTTGGTGGTTAGCTTCAGGCCAGTCAGCGGGGGGTGGTGGTGGGTCTGTATGCAAGGATAGTCTGGCTGCCCTTGGCCATGGTGTGAGTGCATGAGCAGTGCGCTCGGAGACCCATGTTGTGTATTGTGGTAGCCTGGGTGCCCACGGCTCTGGAGGAAGGAAGGAGTTACACCCTCACTGGCCCTGGAGATGGAAGCTTAACATGTTCCTGCCTATTAAAGAAGATGACACTGACCTCGGTGCCTATCTTCCCTGATTTGAATATGGTGAGAGGTGCCAGCACTGCCGGTGCTGTGAGGCCATGTTTCATATATTTAAGGCAACATCATTAAAAGACACAAACGGCATAACATTGGACCTGTGATAATTAACACACATGTATTATTTTGAACACAGGAACTATCAGACCTGCTAATCCAGGGCTAGTGATGTGAGAACCCTTGGCCCCTTACCATGTAGTGACTACTGACTTTGACCACAAACCCTGCATGCACCTTGGAGTTGCTTTCCAATGCTACTTAAAAGGTGTGCAGCACTCTGAAAGTGAAAATTGAAGGGTGACTCTATTGCATAGTGGATGACTGGCAGTAATATACGAATATTGTACTGGGACAACCATTGGTAAAGGGAATAACAAACAACCCAGAGTGTCCTTTGATCTGACGCAACCAGATATGGATAGAGACATGGAAAGACAAAAATCCAGTGCAGGAGAACAAGAACCTACAAATAAACAAACTGATACCAAAGAACTCTCTGTGGATTTGTGAAAAGTCTATGTAGGATAGATTGTAAAAATGATTTGCTCACTCTACACATGGGAAAGATGAAAGAGAGACTTGATAAATGTGCTTAGTGCCTTGATGGAACAGAAAGACCTTTCTCAGAGATATGGCGAGATGTGAGAAACTCCTGAAAATGGAAAAAGTCTTGTAAGTTATGTGACTTAAAAATGAAGACCTGGAGGCATAATCACTGGGCAACAATATTCATACCCTAGGTATACCAGATGATTGTATTTCTAAACTGAAACCTTGCAGACTTCTCTATTTGGAAAATCTCAACTCTCAACAATGTTAATTGTGGAGAGTGCATATATGTCCCTGAAACCCAAAGCTGGTGCTTGAGGTACCCAAGGCCCACTGTGGTCCACATTTGGAGCTACAGTGACTGGGATTCAATTCAATGCATGGCAAGGGAAAAAAGACTTGCAGTACAATGCAATTACTACCTGTTGTTTTTCTGGCTTCAGGATAGTAGTACAAGTAGTGCATTGAGCCTATCGGTGACAATGTAGCTTCAATGTGTGAGCTGGGAGTATGCCACATTGTATCCAAAAATGCCAAAGATCAACTATGGGGGTGAGGCACACATCTTTACAAACCCCCAGGCTGCTCTGCAAGATACTAAAATCACTGAGGCATCGGACACTGGCCGTGGCCGTGGAAAGGATAGACCTCATGAAGAGACCTCCAACACCCTAGATGTTAATCATGGCTTTATGATAACATTGATAAGCAGGTGGTTGGGGGAACATATAGCGGGCAGTCATATCAAAATAATGTTAGGTAGATTAGATGAAGTTAGGATGTTGCGGGCACTTGAAGGCTCCAATTCCATGGCATGGCAGCTGAATATAATAGAGGGTGATCAATAGAAATCTGGTCCCACCCAGCAAAATGCTCTATTTTCAGATTTAAAACATAGTTGCTAGGGTGTAAAAGCACTGGATGAGATCAAATAGCTTCCAGATATATATATAAGACAATATGTACTGATTGATATGGGAAGATGTGATAAAATGTGCATATAATTGAAGGCGGTGCCTGGGCTGGGGTCTGCTGGCGCTGACGGTCCGCCATTGCATGTAATGTGCTGTATTGTTTGTTCAGTTACTGCATGCCTTCGGGGCATGCATTTTCTTCTTTTTGTTTATGGCTGTTTAATTTTTTTTCGGAATATGGGTAATCTGCTGCCAATTGGGGAGTTCAGTGTTAGGGGGTAATGCTTTGATGAAGCAAGATATTAGACAGAAAGAGTAGGTGGTATTTATGAAAAACAGTGCATTGTGGGAAGAGCACTCCGAGATCATTCCTCAAAATCAGATTCAATAGAACCATGTTGACACATTTTGTTTACTCCCATGAAATGTTGGGGGGCTTCACTAATCATAGAAAGGCAAGATGAGTGTTGACATTAATAGATAGGCATGATATTGGGTGGTCTTCCATCAGGAAATTCACTTACAGAACAGTGGGCACATTTGTGGATATCTTTCTTTGTTTCCTATAACACATATTCTAGGAGAGTGGATATTTCTATGAAGAAGTAACAAGAGTTTGGATATGATATGGGACACAGAAGGTAGCTACTGTATTAAACAGGGTTTGCTAGACAACGCTGATGTGACAATGATTAACTCATGTGAGTATGATTTCATTAACAAAGTGATATACTTATAGATGAGTGCTAAACTCGGTTCCTTGCTATGCGGTGAGACGTAAATGTTATCCTGGAACCGTCACTAGATACATCCACTGACACAGGAAGTCCACTCTCAGAAGCAACATGAACAATTCATGAACAATTCATAGTATAATGAAACAATCTGGCACCATAGATGTGTGGTGCTATTGACACCCAAGGTCACAAAGCTGCACTTATTATTTTTGTGTCATGATGCAGAATCACAAATTGATTATTGACTTCTCCAACAAGAGGCCTGTACTTGGATATCTGAAATTGGAATGCAGCCTCAAGCACTATTGATTTATTCCCCTGTCAATGTGACAATTAAAGTCCACCACTAGCTATAGGCCATAGAAATTCCCCTTAGCAGAGCTGTTGGACAGAGTGTTGAGAGCAGGGCTGAGGCAAGACATTGGTGATTATTTCAAACAAAAATGGGTTCTGTTGAAAGTGTATATATTCTTTGGCTGTTAATGTTAGGACCTGCGTTAGCTCATACAAGATAACTTTACTCAAGTGGGCCAGTAGGCCTTCACCCCAGTGACAGAGAGGCCTGGCCACCACTACTAATTCACAAAACATGGTACACTGCCTCTACCACACTACATGCTAAACCCATGTCAGGGACAGTAGTCCACTGTCAGACAAATGAGGTCATTTAGTTGAACCCCTCCAGGTCTGGGACAGGTCCAGGACCTTATTCTTGTCAAGGGACAGACCTACGCCTTTTTACACATGCTAGATTAGCTGCAGACAAAATCAAAAACCAAGAAAACAGAGACTTGCACTCAGGTACTCATGGCATGGCAACACGACTGAACACCATGCAGAGGACAGTCCCAACCCAGCAGAAGGTGAACACCTGCACCAAACACTAAACCAGTTATTCAATCTATATGGGGTGGCTCCAGAGCTGAAATCGAGAGTGGCTTGAGTGGGACATGTAGAACTACTGACATTTTAGCAATCTTAACAGAATAATACTCATGGCTATGTGCTGCCCAAAAAGGATTTGTTGACCAACTTGGTAATATCCTATTTAGGTAGAGTGGCAATGGCCTCTCTTAAGTCTTATGAATAGGGGTCTTTAATGAAATAAACGAAGCTATAATTGTTATGGCTGGCAGGGACAGATTGACATTGGAGTAAATATTTAAGTAGGCCATGGAATGAGGAATCCACCCTCGTACAATGAGGCAAGCAGTTATAATGGTATTATTAAAACCAGAGTAGTTTTCTCTATTCTGCTCATCCTATATGCCAGCATCTCTGATGAATGTGGATACTAAAATATTAGTCAACATAACAGACATCAGACTAAAGTCTGAATATCCGAACTGGTCCTTTTGGTACAGGGATGCTTTATATCAGGCTGCTCCACATCCAATAATATTTACACTCTTTTCTCCCTATTGCATCAGGTGAACCCTCAACCTTCTGGAAGCAGCATTACTGCTGCCTAAAGCAGAAAAAGCATTCAATTCCTTGGAATAGCCATATGTATTTCCAGTGCTAAGGGGATAAAACTAGGTGAAGGCATTGTGTGATGGTTGTTGTTATTGTACATATTACAGAGGGCCCAAGTGAAAATTAATGGCCTTGACTCTGTGACCATAGCAGCCTGTGGGTGCACCAGACCAGGGTACCCTTTGTGTCCCCTCCTATTTGTAATTACAATGGAACCTGTGGCATGTGTTCTTGGAGAGCATCGCACAAATAAGGGGCTTACATTTTAGTGAAAAATTGCCTAGTCTCCTTTTATATGCAGATGACATTTTACTCAGGGAACCAATCAACAATACTGAATCTGTATCAAGGGAAATCATTTGATTTTGTGAGAGACTGCAAACTAATTGTGGTAGATCAGCCTTTATAAAACCTAAACTATAGTTTGCAATACAATGGAGAGAAGATTCAGTGTAAAACCTCAGTTAAGATTTATTGAGATCTTGAGGTAATTGTGAGGGACAACTATGACCCCATAATATCCTATGGTCAGATGGATATAGTATAATATATTACTTCTTAAAACTACTATATCTCTCTGCCAATATCCTGAGACCCTTCAGTAAAACGTTTTTTAACATCGTGCACCTTTCTTAGAAAGGTAGTGTGGGCAGTGAAACATCCAAGTCATAACTGGGAAGCCATGGCATTAATAGATGATCTGGTTTCTCAGTCCTGGACAAGGCGTTTTTCTTTTCAGTTACCAAGGCACAATATGGTAACATGAGTTGTCCTTGATGCCGCATGTGGAATGGAATCTGAGATTACAGATACAAGACCACTGAGTACAATTGTAGACAAACCAATCCCTAAGCCTGCCCCACAAATAAAATTGGTAGCATGCACAGCATGGGCATGACTCCGACTAGGAGCCAGCAAAGGTGTGGAATCACTCTACTCTGCAGAACTATCTTTACTAAGCAATCACTGCTTGAAGGTCACGAGTGAGCATGGTGACAACTGAGATGCTTTCGATTGCTTTGGATGGCAGACCTATGCCAGGGTTGGACATTTATAACCCTAGATGACTTAAAAATATGATTACCAACATTATTAGAAGTCGTCTTATATTTGAGATTTTCCACATAGCACTTGAGAAACAGCCATCATTTCCAACTGAACGACAGGCAATAAATGTATTTACAAATGTGATTCTGACCTCGTCAGTTAGACACTTAGGGCCTGATTTTTCTACTCTAGGTTCACCCGCCTCATTTAAAGTTGGGTGGATCTTAAGTATTCTGTCAATGGAGCCCCTGTTGGCTCAATCTATGGAAAAATTCCTCAGATGGCCTGCTGGAGTAGGGGCCATTAAAAGGAGAAAAGTTAATTACTGGTCTTTTTAGGTCTTGCAGTGTGATGTCTTTGTTTCCTACCTGCCACTGCCAGTTAAAACCTAGCAGTGAGGAACAGAAAAAAATAATGACCCCCACAACCTGAAAGAAAACCTCCAGGTTGTAGATGTCATTAGTTTTTGCTCTTCAGAAACAAACTCCCACTTTGGAGTTTGTCTCTGAAAAACAAAAATTTGGGAAAAGTTTGTTCAATGGCCGTGAAAACTGATGAAGCCTGTTTATGAAAATGTTTGAGTATTGAAAGGAACCGCTGCGATGATAGTTCCTTTAAATGTAAATAGATGACTGTTGGGCCATCTCTAAATTTGAAGAAAGGTAGTCCATCAGGATAGCAGCGGTAATGTCCTCTGCCACCCTGACGGACAGAGTATTGTCTGTCAAATTCTAAATCAGGCCCATTATCTCCAATTTATATAACATGAAAGTTCACACTAGCGCAGCTAAAACAAATTCAGGCAAACAACACTCTGAGTTAGACCTGGAAATGGCGCAAAGAGAAAAATTGAGTTGCTCCTAAAAGAAAAAGGGGGCATATTAGCAAGGGCACTATCGCAGCTTTAGCGGCACTTTTTGCCGCTAAAGCGGCGATATTTATATCACCCTATCAGCAAACTGTCTCTAACAGCAGTTTGCGGGCATTAGCGCCCGTTTTTTTACCGCTTTGCATGTCAGCGATATTTATCGCTAATGACATGCAAAGTGGGCGTTCCCGACGAACAAACCTGGGAAACACTCGCTAACAGGCCTATCGCCTATTAGCAAGGTGGCCATGGCCCCAGTTAGCGACGTGAAAAGTCGCGCTAACCGGGGTCATCGCCATTTATTTAACACCTGCAATTAGCAGGTGTTAGCCATACCTAACATGGGGGGTGGATTATGCTGATACGACCAGAGGGTCGTATCAGCAAGGTGTTCTCCCTTCTCCATGCAACATCGCTGGTTTTTCAGCGATGTTGGCCCATTTCCCCGCTATTGCTGGAATATTCATCGCCATAGCGCTAATCGTTGCTAATACAGCGTTAGCGTGGCGATATATTCCAGCGATAGCCGGAGATAAAAAAAATCATGCTAAGAAGGGTTAGCGATGATTATCGCCTCTTTGCTAATATGCCCCAAGGTTTCCTTAAATTATACGCAGATTATTACACTGTAGCTAATTATATCAGTTTCATTACACGCCTACAAAATTAAAGACAGACGGCTTACTAGAAGCTTCTGAGTGCCCAAGATGCCAAAAACCATTGGCGGCTGTCCAGCTCATGGCATGGGTTTACTCTCAGATATTTGGTTGTCAGGTTTAAGTACTTAAACTGGCAATGAAAATGAGAGGGATATGTGGCACATTGCTCCTATTGGTTCCCCTGTTAGGATTATTGAGTGAAGTGTCAATATGAAGCATTTTACTGCCATAGATTTGGCCCCCCTTAGCTTTTGCACCCCCGGAACATCACTTTTTTGACGATCCGGTGGTGCAATGTGCCACCGCATATTTATAAGGCCACGTAAAGCCACTTTACGTGGCTTTTCATGGCCTTATAAATATATGTCCCTTTCACGCAGAAAACTGCGGAAAAGGGGCGTTCCATGGGTGTTGCTGTGGGTGTTCCCACGCAACACCTATGGAACTTGACACATTCCCAGATTTACGAGGCATCGTGAGCCTGGGAATGCGTCAGAACCTAACGCCACCCCAGGGGTGGCGTTAGGGCAGCGCAACGAAGAGAAATGAAACCATTTCTCCTCGTGCTTTCATTTTTTAATGTGTGCTGCATTATTCAGCACACATAGACAAAGGAAAGCGCCTGAATGGATTGATTATGTGCAGGAAGGGTCCCTTCCTGCACAAAATCAATAATCCCCGCAATGCAGGCACCCTTGCACCATGGTGTAAAGGTGCCTGCGTTGGCGCACAGCAGCCCATTGTGCGCTGACGCAGAGGAAATGGACAGGAATGCGCCGTATCATATAGATACAGCGCATTCCTGCCCTTTCATTTTGCAGTGGGGCAGCGCTGCAGGGAGGCCTGCGGAACTGCCCTACGGCAAACGCCCATAAATAAGGCCCCCAGACATTTAACCTCCACATTTGCCTTCCACTGAAACCAATTAGTCTCATGTCAGGTTGTTCTGTTTCTTGTAGTTCAGTGGCAGGGGGGATGCTTGACAGACAAATTATAGGAAAGGCAAAACTTTAAGCTGGAGAATTGAAAATACGTTTGTCTGTAACAGAGAAGCACAATATAACTTTCCTCCAAAATAAATGACCCATAAGTCGAGGTGGGATCAAAGCCTTACCTGGACATCGTGACTCTGATTTCTGGAACTGACCAATGACCAATAGAACCCAGACCAAAGCTGAAAGATGCCCCATCCTATGAAAGAAAATCACAAAACGTAATGTGATGGTGCTTGCACAGCTGGAGTACTGCAACTCAGAAGTGTTTTACATGCACACTGAACACATCACGCTTCATAACATTGACCCAATGAGGAACTATTAAAAATATAAAGTTTTGTGTTGTAATTAAAATGAATTTTATGTACAACATAATAACAGAGGTTTGATGTCAGAGGTGTGGGAAATTGCAGGACTGGGTTTCATCACATTTCAGAAAATCCTGTATAAAATACATTTGCAAAGAAATTTCCAATTTTATTTTAAATAATTGTTTGAGAAAACCCTCCTCAAAATATGTTTCGCAGGAAAATCAACTGACAAATCAACTTTTTGCAGACTTTCTATATGAAAAGTGAAGGACACATCTGCATGATTTTTGTTACTCTGGCTTTGCTTAAAAAGAAGAAAAGTGATTTTTTGCATGAGAACATTTCCATAAATAATTTTGCCTAGTTGGCAAAAAAGTAATTCGGCCTCATTTAGAGTTTGGACTGAACTGAAAATCCTCAAATTTCTGTAGCACGCTTTTAATGTGGAGAATAATACTTTGGCTGAAATTCCCCCACAATTATATTCCTATATTGGCGGAAATTCGGCCAGTGGAATGCAATCTGTATTTAGAGTTTCTAACAGACACTGGCAAATTTTCAGTTCCTTCCTAAATCTAACTAAGGCCCATAATTTTGCAGTTTCATGAAGACCATATAATGAATTTGGCTAAATTCTTCTTGCAGAATTGATGGAGAGTTTGGGAAATATAGGCATTCGAAATAATTTGGCACACTGACCTAGTGTTGGGAGAAGCTTCAAAGTTTTCAGCAGAAGTTGAGAGAAAATGAAAAAACTCTACACAATGTTCCAGTTTAGGGGGTTATTTAGAGTTTGGCATATGCAGGACATTGACCATAAATAACCCCCTTTGATTGTAGGCGAAGTTCTTTGCAATAACTTTATTTGCAAGAAAAGTATTTACTAGAGGATATCTTTTGTGACTATTTGCTTTTATGCTTAACATTTTGTGCTTTGTGAGGTCCACAGAGATTGCAGAAATAAAAAAATAAATGTTCAAATGGTCGAAGTTTAGCATATTGCAACAGGCATTATGTCCCATTATTGCTTGTGGACGTAGTAATAACCTTATGCAGAACCTTCCCAGCTAATCTGACTAAAAAACTGGGAGCACTGAGACATACTGATGATCCTTGTGTCAGATGGCAATATAGGGTAACTTGTAATAGTGGGGGGCGTGGCCAGGATGACGGCCGCAGCGGACAAATATTGAAAGTGCTCCGCGACGGGCCCGCCAAATATCCTTAATTATCCATGCCATCGGTGTACTGGGTGCCCTCATCCGCAGTTGTGGACATCCCGGGGCCGCCCTAGTCTGAGTGTTGCCCCGGGCTGATCTAGGTGGCGGCACCTGGGGGGAGCGACCAGCGACGAGACATCGGCCGGGGCTGCTCGGCCACAGGAACACGCTAGGCGGGGTTGCGGAGGCCCTTCTCCCAACTGGAACGGAACTGTGAAGGGCTGCGAGCGATCTCCGACTCCAGAGTGACGGAAGCGGTGGGACCGGGCTGCGGCACTGGGAGACGGAGCGCCGCTGGCTGAGAGGTGGACCGGAGCTCCCGGGGCTCGGCCTGGCAGAGCTGGACGGGGCCCCGAGGCCGGGCTGCGGCAGTACCCGGAGGCGATCGCGGAGGCCTGAGGGGCTGAAGTTGGGCCTAGAGAGAGCACTGAGGGCTGCGGCTCAGCCCCCACCCCTCTAAGCAGAGCGCCATAGTTGGAACCTTGTGAGAGGCGGGGAGCCTGAGGAGGGCTCCGCATGGATGCTGAGTCCTGCAGGCGGCTCGAGGAGCTGGGAAGCAGAGCCCCGCCAGCCACGAGGTGGGCGGAGCGCCCAGCGCTGGGCCTGGCAGTTGCTGGTGAGAGCCTGGGGCCTGGCTGTGACAGTGCCTGGCTGCGGGCATGGAGGACCGAAGTCGGGGCCTGGAGGGTCCTGGGGGCGGTGGCTCGGCCCCCCGAGTAAAGCTGCACTCACGAAGAGCGCTGCGGCGCCGAGGCCTCTCCAGAGGGCGTCGCGGGGGTGCTGAGGCCTGCAGGCGGCACGGACGCCGGAGTCAACTGTCCTGAGGTGAGGAGACCCACCCCGGATCAGCAAGGGAGGGGGGTCACGTCGCTGCCTCCCCCCGCACCTGCCCGTGGACTTACACAGCTGCGCGGGAGGGATTGCGCGCAGAGGTAGAGGCCCAAACACGAGGCCTGGAGGAGAGACTCTGGTCGGCCTGCTTCGCCGTGGCTCACTGCCGTAACGTGATGTGGCCTGGCCGGGAGCCTGCGCGCCGTGGTATCTGAGTGATTACGCCGCCGCAGGCATCTGGTGGCCGAGTGTGGACTGTCTGGGGACCCGGCGCCAACCCGGCGGTGAATTTCCTTTGGTGCTTTTCTGGTTCTTGCCTTCGCACGCCGGGCTGCCCCCTCCCGGGACCCCCTGCGGGGGGTCACGCCGAGCCCTTCCGAAGGGAGCAGGACGAGTTAAACCAAAGAGGGACAGCGCAGCAGGGCCTGCGCGGATCGAAGCGGGGCCCACACAACTCAGTCGGGGGATTGCGGCCATGGGCAAGGACAGACCCCAGAGTGGGGTCCAACAAATGAAGATGGACCAGTTCACAGCCCAGAACACTGTAGCGTGCTCAGAGACGCCGGGGGCCTCTGTGCCGGCGGGCCTTGAGCCCATGGGTGCACAGATCTGTGCCACCATAGAGGCCTCTAGCCAGCTGGACCAGGCCAAGATTGACGCAGTTTTGCTGGATGTGGGCCTGCTGTGGGTTGACCTATGAACAGTAGCGGAGAGATCCCATGCGACGGCTCAGAAGGTGTCGACACTGGAGACGGAGGTCTCCTCCCTGAGGGCCGCCTTAACGGAATTGGCAGAAAAACAGCCAACCTGGAGCGCCGAGCAGAGGACGCGGAGGGGCGCTTCCGCAGATGTAACCTTCGCTTTGTGGGCTTCCCGGAGGGGGCTGAGGGTCGCGACCCTGCGCTATTCCTGGAGAAATGGATCAAGATTGCTTTCCCTGCGATACCTCTCTCCCCCTGTTTTGTGATCGAGTGGGCGCACAGGGCGCTGGCCCCTGGCACCATCATAGCCTAGATCCCCAACTACAGGGACCGAGATCACATACTCCGAGAGGCCCGTCGCAACGGCGACCCTGGCTTTGATAATCACACTATCCGCATTTTCCCTGACTACACGCGAACAGTCCAACAACTGAGAATGTCTTTTGGCGGTGTGAAACAGAAACTCCGTGCAATGAACTTGAAATACATGTTATTATATCCGGCTAAACTTAGAGTAATTCATCAGGACAAAGCCCACTATTTCTCTACCCCTGAAGCAGCCTGGGACTGGCTGGAGGTCAGAGGGGAGGAACGCATACTGGCTCCGGGGGGCGGTGGTAGACTCCCTGCGGAACCCTGGTCACGGTGCAGGACACGGAAACGAGGACACCGAAATAAGCAGGCCTCTCGGTCCACCCAAAGAGTAGTTGTGCAGCAGGATGGCTCCCTAGAACTGGAAGGCAACAGTTCGGATGACGAGGGAAGCCAGGTGATTCGCGTCAGCCAGGGGCTACTGCTGGTGGAACGTGAGGAGGCCAGGGCACTGGTGGAGGTAGTCACTGCAGCCGACTCGGAGATCCATACTGGAGACATAGTGGAGGAAACCCCTCAACCCTCCAACACTTGAAACAAGACAAATGGAGAAGAGGTCACCGGGAGTCTGATCGCGGCTGTGTGTCCCCCTTGGGATGTTGGCGGCCTGTGTTAGCCGCGCAGGACTGAGGGCTGCCCGTGCCCCCTGGCGGTCTACTGGTCACTGGTTGAGAACATTCCCGTGGAACTGGCCTCGGACTCATGGCACCCTGCTCGACTGGCCATATCGCCGGAATGGGCGGGCCACCCCCATCTCTTCTCTCTCATCCTCTTTTTCTTCTCTACGCACATTTTCCTCTCTTTATCGCCTTTATTCTGTTTTCTTCCTATTCGATTATCTTTATTCTCTCAGTTTTGTTTTTCATATTAGGGGATTGTGTATTGATGCATGAGTGTGATTGATTGTGTGAGTGTAGCAGCGGTGGCGACACAGGAGTTCCTATTACTCGCTTGGTGGGTGGACGGGATCCCCCTGATACTCCACGCAAGATTAGACCTAACATGAGTGTGGTAGGTTTGATTGTGGAAGAGTGTGTTCTCCTTTTTTGATATATTGCATATGCAATAAGTTGCAGGTTAGATAGGTTTATTTTAATTTCTTAAGAGGGTATTGCATTGTTAGGATCGGATTGGGGAGGCACGGTTGGTTCTTTGTGTTTACCCGGTGGGTGGGGGGGGAACAGTTTTGTTATTGGTTTTTAATGCAAAGACAGCTCTGGCGGAAAGGTCTCGACAACCCCTACTTAATCCTATAATCCAGAAATGGCAGGTTTTAACATTGTCACTTGGAATGTGCGAGGGTTAGGCACATGCATGAAAAGGTATAGGACACAAACAAATCTCCGTAGGCAGCGGGCCCACATAGCCATGTTGCAAGAGACGCACCTAACTGACAATGAGGCCCAAAAATTACATACAAAATGGAGGGGACAGATGTTCTATGCAACATATTCTAGCTATGCACGTGGGATGGCGATTTGGATAGCTCCACAGACTCCATTCCGGGTATTGAGTTATACTGCAGACATACAGGGGAGGTTCTTACTAGTGCATGGGGTACTGGATGGATCCGAGGTTTGCCTCTTAAACATTTATGCCCCCAACACTGACGATGGCGCCTTTTATTTAAGCATTGAAGAACTAATAGTGGCTCACGCGAGCTATACCACTGCTCTGGGCCGGCGATTTCAATTGTGCGCTCGAAGGGTCGATCAACAGACTCCCCCCAAAATTGCACACTAAACCCAATATGGTGGGGGCCCTGTGGGGTTAATGCAGAGACTCGGGTGTGTGCACTGATGGAGGCAGCTACACCCAACCAAGGGCGAGTACACATGTTATGCCCCGACACACGCGGTCTATAGTCGCCTTGATCGCTTCTTACTTACTGAAGATGCGGCTGATCATGCCCAAAGCATACGCATACTTGGGAGGTTTCTGTCAGATCACGCCCCAGTCTTACTGCAATGGAGTGCACGAAGTGTTAGACCTGCGGTCACGCTCTGGAGACTACAGCCAAGGACATTGAAGGACCAAGAATTCCGCTTAGAACTCAGTAGCTCGATCACCAATTTCTTTGATAGTAATTGGCTGTCTACAGATGCCGTGGGCACGGATTGGGACACGTTAAAAGTAGTGTTGCTTGGGGAATGCTTATCAAAGGTGGGGGGGATGAGACAAAGGTTGTAGGTGGACCTAGCAGCTGCAGAGAATGACCTGAATGTTTTGCAGAGCACAAACCCTCATTCAAGGGTACTGGACAAGGATCGACTGAGGGCTCATCGCCGAGTAGGGGAACTATGGGACAGATTAGTCTGGTCAGGTGGGAATACGACAGCTCCTACACAAAGAAGGCGATAAAACGGGGAAGCTGCTAGCATGGCTTCTCAAGAGGGAGAGCCCACCGCCGACTATACTATCACTCAGTCAGCCGGACAGGTCCCTCACACACACATAATCGACCATAAATCTGCAGCTGCACACTCATCTAGCAGGTGTATATAGCAGGGGCCAGGAGACCTGAGATGCCGCAATAGCGCAATTCCTCAACAGAATACCCCTGCCGCGACTCACTGAGGAGCAGGGTAAGTTGTTGGGGGCAGAGATCGACCTCGGAGACCTCCAAGAGGCCGTGCGGGACATGGCGGGGTGAAAAGCCCCAGGGCCTGATGGTCTCCTTGTGGAGTTGTACAGGACATATGCAGACCAGCTCCTCACGGGACTGCTGTAGACGCTACGGGAAGCTAGACAGATGGGGATACTCCCAAATTCTATGAGAGAAGCTCAAATACTAAAGCTCTATAAACTGGTTGGGCACCACCTCCCCCGTAGACACGCAGCGATACTAACACCAGGCTTCCACCCACGACGGGGCAACACTCCTGGGTCACATACGCTCATCTGTTCATCTCTAGTAGACTCACAGGCCAACACCTGTGATGCCATACAGATGGACGAGGCCCCTACCGCTGCCCCATCTTGGGTGGGTACCTCCCCTCGTGTACCCCCTCACGCCCCCCCAGCTCAGACACACCGCAACGGAGCACAGACATATATGGGGTGTAGTACCACATAAAAACCTAGCCTAAATATCAGAAAACAACATACTAATATAACCTATGGGAGAACGCCTTCACTGCCAGATGCGGTCAAATAGCAATAATATGTTTGCATGTTTTGTTTCGTTTCAGAAAATAAGTAAATCTAAATAGTAGTAATGTGACTACAGGATGCAATTGCAAATGGACCACTTCGGTGGTAAGACATATAGGGTCCCAGCATGTTGCATTCGTAATAGAGCCTAGATTATACTGTAAGATTACCTTCTGTATGGCACTTCCTTCGGGATGCGCCCTATGATCTAGGAACTGCACCAAGCTGCTCTCCAGACCGGGCAACAGTACATTGCATTAATTTGTGTAATATAATGTCTGTACATTGATTCTGATCTGCATACTACTAATAAAAAGATTTTTTTTAAAACAAAACTTGTATTAGTACCCATTTTGCGTGAAGCTAGCACTGTTTTTTTTTACTTTTCAACTTTGCTTGTTTTAATGTTCTAATTAGTTAAGTGAGTTAGCCATTTTAGAATCGGCATGACTCTACTTTTGTATTGCGCACTCTGGGGCTGATTCCTATTTCCTGGTTGCCTTTGTTGGCTACTATCTTGGGGTATGGTTTAATTGATTTACCACATTTTGAACCAGTGCTGCTATTTACATCAGCCACAGGCACATCTGCACTGATGGCCTGCTGGAGATGCCTCAAAGGAAAGCTCATCTGCGCCCATCCGGGACCAGACCGCGACCTGCAGCCAGAAACACCATCTCACAGTGGAGAAAACCTATGGTAAGCAAGTACTAAACTATCCTTCTAAACAATTATATGGACACAAAAAGTTTAGTAAAATCTTAGATAACAGGTGTCGGTCAGCATCTGGCACAATATATCTGGACTAATTGTACAACATATATTGTCTAATGGAGACCTGGTTGAAAGAGGATTGTACAGTAACTCCGAGGGTTCTAGTTCCTCTTGGATATCATACAAGATGTACAAACATAGAAAATAGGTAGTAGTGGACCCTAAAGGGAAAAACCGCACATCAAATGATAACCATGTATATAAGTCATAGTCATTAGCGTGTAGTATTGTTATCAAAAAATATATTTAGATCGGGGTGCTATGTCAGCCTGTAACACCTACTACCTAGAGATGTTATCAGCACATTATAACATAACATGCATGTAATTAAAACGTAATGAAGCTTTTTGCAGCACACCCTTATTGAATATTATTCAGTCCAACACAAATTTAGGATGAATTCAAAGCACAAACCAAATACATATCTTGGTTTCACTGATTACTAGAAAGTTTCTTTCAATTAAATCAGTATCATCCAAAGCCAACACACAGCCCAAAAACGAATTCAACAATCTTCAAGTCCTTGTCTTTATTGGTTCTTATAAAAATATTCCCAGCACACGATATAGCCGACACGTGTTTCGTCTGCACTCAGACTTTTTCAAGGCAGTATGGGAATGAAGCAACAGTAGGTTCGAGTAATGGTGAAACACACGGGCGCATCAATTTGCATACGAAGTGTCATAGAAATGTCGTGTAACTTGCCCGATGATCTTAAGAACACTGAAATCACAGAATATGTGAGTCAAGTGGTATGTCCTTAATGGTTAAATGCTCAAGGTAAAAGATTGGGGGTACAAATCCATGATACGATAGTACCCTAAAGACACAACAGTCCACAGCGGGCCGTTGGACTGTTGTGTCTTTAGGGTACTAATTTTTGGTATTTGTTTGGCATTTCACTGACCAGTTACAGCTTATTACGTTTTTAATTCAACCAATGGATACACATGTTTATTTAATGTTTATTATGAGTTATTGACATTAAAATTTATTGACAAATTGGGATACGTTTCCAATTGCAGAATATCCCAAATAAGCTTAAAAGTGAATCACAAGCCATTTGTCTCTGGGCTATGCAGTTTCTGTCATCAGCAATTCTCCACCCTTTTTCCACAAGAGTAGTTAAAACATAAATGGCAAAGTTTGCAAGTTTTTTACAAAATTATGGCTCTGCCATATTTGCCACATAATACATCATCTGCTGCATAATTGCTGATTTTAACTAAAAAATTGTTTGTACCTCACATGGATCAAAAGTTACTAAAAAAATGTGACAACTTGCTGCGAAGTGGACGGCCCTTTGCAAAGGGTGACTGGTCACCTCTCTCACTGCTGCATTTGTATGTTACACTGGTAGTAATGAGGCAAAATGTTTGCAGCGACTGTTAGTATGTGTAAAAATGTCAAAATAAAAAAAGGATCAGAAAATTTACCGCATTACGCCCCACCCTTTTTGTGGCTGCATAATTTAGTCAACACTGTCATATTTTTGTCCTCCATAGCTGCATAATTCCAGTGGTCCCAAAGCAGGCAGCATATGTTAAAAGTGTCTGTGCATGAATCAGGGAGACCACAAAGTTTTCAAACTTAGTTTGGTGTACATGCAAATCCTGCATTGCCGATCCCTGGTGAGTTGCACTACTACTGCTGAAACACGGCCAATGGAGGTACAAATAGGTGAGGCAGACTGGCCTCAAGGGTCCTGTGACCTCAGTGATAGTCATTGTCACTATAGGGTGTGCTGCTTCGTAGGCCTTAACCCACACTTGCCTCCGCTAGGGTTATCTGCTGGTATTAGGACGCCAGGGCTTCTAAGGTCTAGTGGGGCCTTCTATGGTCTAACATGGGAATGTACTCCCTCAGGAGAGTGGTATGGTGGACTGATCATGAAGGCTGAACCTGGTTCCCCAATTCCAAATTCAGCAGCTATGGTCATAGTGCCACATCCTCTTCCCCACTGAACACCAAACTGCCCCACTGAAAGAAACTCGCAATGCCTCCAGCTACAACCCATTTGTGCCATGCTATAAACACCTGGATGTGACTCAATTCAAATTATGCACTAGACAAGAGTAATATGCTGCGTGGAAAAAAAAGTAACAACATCCTGGAAAAAGCAAACACTCATAGGGAATGCAAGATTAAGTAAAGCATGTGAAATGTAAGCAGAACAACATGGTTACCTTAACACTCTTTATTCAGAGATCAATTAGTGTTTTTGCCTAAAAAGTTAAGGGCATGACTACAGGGCCCAGAAGGGACCCGTTTAAATGCCCATTGCTTATATCCTGACAAAAAGTAAGCAGTATAATTTAAAAAGACATTTTTAATTTAGTAGACATTTTTAATTTAGTAGACATTTTATAAACTAAAATAAGGAAAACCGGTGATAAGGATCACATTAAATCTTTTCCATTCCACGCATCAACCAGGTATTTCAGTCCCTCCAGGAATGGTGCACTTCCCCACCCGTGGAAAACAATGCTGTTCGAAGAAAGAGGAGAAAGTAAACTCTGTAAAGTGGCGCTAATGTGTTTTAACGTGAATAAAACGAATCTGGTCACTTTATGACCACTCTGCTTTGCTTAATTTAGTAATTTATTTAATTTGCGTACTTTGAATTATTTTTCGCTCAGTCCCGTGGCTGCATTTTAGAATAGAAAAATGTCCGAAATAGAGGACATTTCCAGCAAAAGTGTTTCTTTTTTTTTTGGGGGATCCTTTTCACAGTGGAACGAATGTAGGAAAGGAGAGGAAAGATGAGAGCCGTTTCTTGCAATCACGGTTTTTAGGAAGTGATGAGGAGTGAGACAGAGAGAGATACAGAAAGAGAGGGAATAAGAGGAAGAGAGAAAGCAGGTGGGGGCAGCTGCCAGCGGCAGAGCAGGAGAAGTGGATGCTGATCTTGCCTTCCCTGGGCAAGAAGGAAGAGTCCTTTTCCTTCTCTGCCCGCCAGTCCCCGAACGGCCATGAAGGCTGAGCCTTATCTATGGGCCATGGCTATTTCTACCGTCCTGGGACACATGTTTAAAATAAAAAAGTATGGGAACAGAATCTATTAAATTTAAGAATATTAAAACTCCAGCTGTGAAGGGGTTGCGCGGGTCAGCAGTTTAATGGCTGGCCAGGTATGTCCTGGAATGCCTATGTGAATAACTGCAAGGATTACAGGCAGGATTCTGCAGCCACCCTCACAGGTAGGAGGGAGGCAAGTTTAGGGGAAGGGCAGAGGGAGGGGGCTGGCAGCTACTTAGATACTCCGTGTCAGGTGTGGAATTGTAAACAGTGCATTTGTTATCCATCAGAGAGATGTCAACGTGTGCCTGCTGGTGCCTGCTCCGTTTAGGGACCTATAGGTGGAGTCACCAATGGCAGTTTTCTCTCCACCGTGATTCGTGTGGATGGCCTTGAATCACGAGGCTTTAGCCTGGTGACAAATACAGAAAGAACAATTGATGGACAGAATGCAGAACAATGTCATACATTCACCCCAGTACAGAGATCTGGGCCTAAATCCATCGTTTTTTTGCTCACCATGCCATTCCAGTTTGGACCCAGCCATATGCAAATCAGTCTTGACCCTGCACCCAATGGGAACAGTCCAGCCCGAACTGCCAGGCCAGGTCCTCCCTGAACTGGAAACAAGCATCCTTGTTTGCTGTAACACTTTTAGCCTGGTGACAGCTGTGGGAGAGCTAATCATTTAGTCTCCCAGTGCCTAAAAAATTAATGTGTCCGTCTGTAATGCAGCTGGTGCTCATGTAAAGTGCTCTGACGCAGGTGGAGTTCAAGCAAAATTTACCTCGACTAATGCGTGTGGATGTTTTGACGGCTGGTAAAGAGGGGCTCTGGAAAAGAGACTCGGGATCTGAGGCTCTTTAAATTTAAAGTGAAAGCGCTTCTTTTACACTTTTGTGTAATGAAGGATACACACTTCCCATGTGCTCACGGGGAGCTCGGGGAAGCAAAAGGGAGGAAGGGGTTAAGGGTGAGTGCCTGGTGGTAGGGTGACTCATTGAAGGAAAGAGAGATAAATCCTCTAAAAAAAGCAAATTGTCTTGAAGTGAGGAGGTGGGTAAACATCCAAAGCTACTGACTTTGGAGCTGAGCAACAAGATTCGAGCCTCAGCTTTTGTACCAGGGGTCAAGCAATTAAAAATAAATAAATAGAGCATCTCAGGGACGGTCAGGCAGCAGGAGGAACAATGCTATATTTAAATGTAAGCAAGCTGAAGCTGAACACAGACAAACAGTAACGGAGCCAAAAACCAAGAACAAAATAGTTCCCTAAAGAACAGACAAAGAACTATTGTGGAATGAAACAGTACTAAGACCCTGCTCTGTGGGAGGAACAGAAGAGAAACAGAAAGGGCAAAGAGGCAGAACTTATCAGGCAAGCAAAGACATTGACACAGGCAAATGAAAAACAATGCCAAGAAATGGGATGGACTTATAGCCCACACACTGATTACAGGATGTCTCGAAGAGACAACGCATGTGCTCTCTAGCTCGGCCTAAAAAGCAAGGAGGGGAGCTCAGCAGTGATTGTGAAACAGGCTCTAAAATGTGAGAAAGTAATAGCGAATATCACCCCCAGTTAGAGTTGCTACTAGTAAGACTGACCGACCCTATAAGAGCTGAACGACTGATCACAGTTTATCATGGACCTCTTTGAGTTGCCCTCGAGTTGCATTGAAATGCCTAAATAGACACCTAAGCTCATCACCATCAATAAATGTGCGCAGTGTAATAGAAGAGGATTTGGATGAACATTTCGATATCTCCACGGATGCGTACCAGTTAAAATTTAAAGACATTTTGATGTTGAATTTTAATTTAACTTTGATGGGTCCAGCACAAAATTTGGGCCACATGCTGGATATGGTATGTAGTGACAATAAAATAAGTGCTTATAGGCCTGTTTTTGCAGTCTCAATGTTGGTGATGCCAAACATAGGGCAGAACGCTTGATCTTTGTAGTTAGAAACTGGAACACCCGCGATGCATTTAAAGTCGTCAAATCTATGCGAGAGCTAAAAATATATGATAATGCTGTGGATAATCCTAACCAACTATTAATAAATACAATAACAAATCTGCAGTTGATAGACTGCTGATCCACTGGCTCCTTGTGGAAAAAAACCTAAAATGTCCGTAGTAAAGGACTTTTAAATGTTTCAATAAGGAATTACTCAAATTGAGAAGTGAGTTAAACCAACTAGGAAGGTTATGGAGGAGAGATTATACTACAGAGGTTAGAAAAAATTGATTGCGCTAAACAGTATCTACAAAAAAAACTATAAAAACTGGCATTAATCAATTAATCAATTAATTAATTAATTTTGTGATTTCTTTACATGTTTATGTTTTTTTTTAGAGTGCACAGTCACTCCTGATGCAGTTTCACAGCATATGTGTTGCCTGGAGGCCAGAGGACTAGTTAGTGTCATAGCCAGGTTTTGATAGATTTTCGGAAATGATGGAGATAAGAAATGGAACGGATTTCAGAAGAAATTAAGTTCTAGAGTTTGTGGAGTACACTGATAGCGTCTCAATGTGTGAGCTTAAAGGTGAGAATTATAGGCAGGTTTTGAGAGCTTGAAAGAAGGGTATGGGATAGCTGATGTTTGCTGAAGTTATAGAACTGTCGGTGCCCCGCCAGCCTGGATTTTGTGCATGATACATGCCACTTTGAATAGAATCCTTTTAGCAACTGGAAGCCAATGTAAAGATTTACAATGAGAGGAAATAGAATCAAATTGTCTTAGGTATAAACTACTTCTGATCAGAGTTTTGTATTTTTGGAAGTCTGACAATGGCAATTCTATGTATGCCAAGGTAAACTGTATTACCGTAGTCAAGTCTGGAGTTTACAAAGGCATTGCCAGTCAAAATAAGCTGAGAGAAGGAAATAAAAAGGTAAGCTCATGCTGAGTAGCCTGAAGACAGTATTTGGTGACAATGGAGATTTGGCATTAAGATCAAGTGTATTATCTAGAAATATGCCCAGATTCATGACCTTACAAACAGGGGAGGGACATTGTCCCAGTGTTGAGGCTATAAAAGAGAGGAAGAATTTCAGATTTAGTAGGGTTGGTCTTCAGAAAGTGTGAACCCATCCAGCACACAACAGAGTCACGATGCCATGAATACAGGTGGGCTGGTTGGAAGAGTCAATAGTTAACTATGTGTCATCACCATAGAGCTATCACGTAGAAGGAACGTATTATGCAGACAGAATTTTAAATGCACCAAACTTCATCAAAACCATGTTTCAAAGTGATAAGAGAACTGAAGAAACCACCAGGCTGCTCAACAATTGAGTGTTTGTTAAAAAGATGCAATAAAAGTGGATTCTGCAAAAAAATGAAAGTAATCAATGAGCAGTTTTCAACTAGTGTTTTATATGATGATTGTACATGTGTGGAAGGTGGGAAGACCTCGAATGAATGAGTCTTAATAAGTGTTCTGTTCTGAGAGAAGAAGACTGTCTGCCATTAATTAAGAGAAGTGAGGCGTCTGGCTCTGGGATCAATGGTCTTCGAGCCAGGATACATAAAAATGTTTGATTAAATTCATGTTCAGCAATCAAGGCCGTTATTAATGCTTAAATACCCGGTGGTGTTGTACCAAACTAGCTAAAAAAGGCTTGATTACTTTCATTGTTGATCAAAAAACCCACACTACATCCAGACAGCACTGAAAACTGTAGATCAGTGTCCCAGCTATCTTTCCTTGATAAACTGCTCTGGCGTGCAGTTTCTGATCACTTGCCTATGTGGAATCTTAAGCGCTGCTTCATCACACTCATGCTGGATGCAGCAGGGGTTATTAAGGCATTACTGGATGATCTGAGACAGTGCGCCAATCAGAATATCCCTATGGCACTGATTCTGCTGAATCTTTCAGTCGCGTTTGACACCGTTGACCATCAGTTTCCGTTATAGCGTCTGGCTGGCTTCAGTATTAAAAATACTGTGCTAGACCGCATTATAAGTATATTTGCTGATAGGACTATCCAGGCTGAACTTGGCCAACATCTGTCAAAACATTTTCTTGTGGAGTTCCGTAGGCCTTGGTGCTTTTGCCTTTGTTATGTAATCTTTATATGACACCACAAGCCCAGATGCTTCAAGGATTTGGCAAGCAGATCTTATTTGTGGCTGCTCAGGATCCCAGCGCTAATGCCTCTATTCTGCAGGTCTTCCTGGCAAATGTACAAAATGAATAGATGCAACCATTTTAAGTTAAACGATACAAAAACAGAAATTCTGCTACCTGTTAGGCAACGTCCGGTATGGAATTATGATTTTTGACTTCGAGCAATGGACCAAAAACCTACCCCAGTGCATATTGTAAAAAATGTAGGGTTAAACATGGACTGAAGACTTACATTAGGAGATCAAATAAATACGTCTGCAAAGACCTGTTTTTTCCAACTGAGTGTACTGAAGAGAATAATATATCTTTTCAATTACCAGCAAGGAATACAGATCACAAATGCCTTTGTGTCGGCCAGTCTGGACTATTGCACCGCGACCTATTTAGGGTTACCAGTGAAATATAAGAACAAATTGCAATTGGTTAGAGTGCAGCTCCCAGACTGTTTTTAAAGATCAACACATTGGAGTCTATCTCCCTGGTACCAGTAAAATTGCAATGGCTGCCAGTAATGCAACAGGTGCCATTTAAATCTCGCAACCTGATCCATTAGGCCCTTCATGACGGAAGACCCATCTCTCTTCTTCCCTTCCCAGCCAAGGCCATCAAGAAGGCCATCAACGCCCAACTCTCTGAGTTCATCGAAGCGTACCACATCCTAGACCTCTCTCATTCTGGATTCCGAAATAACCACAGTACCAAGACCGCCCTCCTCATCGCCACAGACGACGTCAGCACCCTCCTTGACCGATACGAAACTGCAGCCCTCGTCCTCTTGGACCTCTCGTCCGCATTCGATACCCTCTCTCACCACAGCCTATGCACAAGACTCCACGATGCCGGCATCTGCGACAAAGCCGTGGAATTGATCCACTCCTTCCTCACCGGCCGAACACAGAGTTAGATTACTACCGTTCCACTCTGAACCCACAGGATCAGCTGTGGAGTGCCTTGGGGCTCCGCCCAGAGCCCTGCACTCTTCAACATCTACCTGGCCCCGCTCGCAGCCATCGTCATGAACCACAAACTCAACATTGTCTCCTACGAAACCTCAGCATCATCCTGGACTCCTTGCTCACCATGAGCCGCCAAAACAACACAGTTTCATCATCCTGTTTCCACACGCTACACCTCCTTCGATAGATCTTCAAGTGAATCCCCACTGAGTCCAGAAAGACGGTCACCCACGGACTCATCAGCAGCAGAATTTACTATGGCAACGCACTCTATGCCGGCATGACCCAGAACCTCCTCAAGAAACTGCAGAACATTCAAAACACCTCTGCCATAATTATCCTCAACATGCACCGCCGCCTGAGAGACCTCCACTTACTTCCAGTAAGCAGAAGTCACCTTCAAACTCCTCACACATGCCTACAAAGCCCTACATGATGCGGGACCTGCGTATCTTAACCACCGCCTCGCATTCCACGCACCCACCAGAGACCTTTGCTCTGCCCAACTGGTCCTGGCTACCATTCCAAGTATACGCAAGACCCCTGCCAGAGGAAGATCCTTCTTCTACCTCGCAGCGAACCTAATTACCTTCGACAGACCAGCAGCTACCCGCCCCCCTACCCAGCCCCTTGAGACCCTTACGGGTGAGTAGTCGCGCTCTACAAGCCACCTGATTGATTGAAATCTCGCTACCTGATCCATTAGGCACTTTATGAAGGACCTTTGATCAAGAGATTTTCTTTTTACAAACTTAGACGTAGTTTAAGATCTGAGACAGCACAAACAGTCAATGTACAGAAATTTCTAGGAGACAGTATGGCTGTTGGAGCTTTTCCGGTAGAGGCAGCAAGGTTGTGACTTGGTCTTTCACTACAACTTAACAAAGAACAGTCACTTCTAAAATTCATGAAGCCGTAAGGTCCTGGCTCTTCTCTGCTAGTAAGTTGAGGGAAGATGAGCAAGGTCTGTATATGATTAGTTATTCTGGTATCACTAAAACTGAGGAATGAATCTACATATTTCAGCGCCAGGCTGGTGTTTGTTCATGCTTAATAAATAAAAATGAATACTTAATGCTAAATGATGCATTTGATCAGTTTTCTTGAGTAGCTCATGAGAACAATAATTGACTAGCTAAATGTACAATGGAAAGTCTATAGCTTGGTATCTATAGCAGTATTTTTTTGTGAAATGATGCAGAGTAAATAAAACTCAGAGATACTTACATGAGCATAGTAAAATGTCTTGCATGTCTGTATTCTATCCACATTTGTTAATTATATTTGATTTTTTACTTTTCTTAAAACATGAATAAAACCTGACTTCACCAGCACCTGCCAAACAGTATCATAGTGAACCATCACCAAAAGTAAAAGAAGCTAAAACCAAAAGCAGACATGTAATAAACTGTCGAAAGAAAATGCAATTAAAATACAAAAACATCTCAAAGACTCAAAGCAAAAACGAAAGATACATAAAACACGGATCGGCAGTTAGCACTGAAACCATTAGAAAGTCTTCGGAAAGCTGCAGCAGGAAGGGTATTCCATGTCAGGAGAAAATGGGATAGATCAGAAATTAGTCAAAATGCACAGGAGAGTGCCCAGGCAGGCATTGTATTGGATAAAAACACCTGAGGACATCTTGGGCTAGCAAAGTCAATAAGACAATGTTGTCAAGAGGCGAGTGCAATAGCCAGGCGAGGTACCATAACAATTTTTAATTATTTTTAAAAAGGTTCAGGTTTCTCATCAGTCAGTTATTAACAGTTACTTCTGTAAGAGTTTGTCTTACCTGAGTAGCGCCTCTCTCCTCACTCATTCAAACTATTGACCCCAGTAAATTTATACCTTTTAGTTTGGAAAAAAGAATACACCCACTGTTCCTTCTTCAGCCATTAGCTAAGGGGAGACACGCCCCTGGCACTCTTGATGGAGCGGCCCTGCATCCCACCCAACGCCATGATAAGGATGTGTATGGAGATGTGTGCTTGCCAGCTGGCTTGCACAAATACGATGGCAATCTCAGCTAGCTATGTTTATATTTCAGTGAATCAGACATTCCAATGAACGGTGCCTTATAATTTAGAACATGGACTGTCAAATAGTGTCAGTTCCCAGGAATAGGTGTGGAGCGTGCAATTTTGTCACTGTCAGGTTCAGTCAGGGGGCATGGATGACGTTTCTCTTCTTGCAGGATTAAACCACCTTTCTGTTTGCAAAACGATAGTGGAAAATGTGTCTAGAGGTTGTGGAAAAAATGTTCACCTGTATAAACAGTAGGCTTGTTATCTGCGTAGTGTGTGAGTAACCTAGGGGCAGATTTACAACTTCTGGCGCATCCCTGCAAATCAGCAGGGATGCGCCAGAATAGTTGCGACACGCAATTCTCTCCTTGCGCCACCACGGAAGCGCCGCATTTACAATGCGGCGCACCGTGGCGCAAGGAAAGGCCGATGCGTGTCGCATCCTGTGGCGCAAGGGCGGCGCATTGCTGGAGTCGTGTCGCAAGCGCGACGCAACTCCAGCAATGCTCGTGGGCCGCCCATACCTAACGTGGTGCGCCACTCCTTACGCCTGCTTGAAGCAGGCGTAAGGATTCGTCGCAGCGGCGTCGGAAAAGTGACTGAGTGAAATCTTGTAGATTTCACTCAGCCACTTTTGCGAGGCGTTCCTGCGCCGGAACGCCCCCCCCTGCTCCGGAACGCCCACATGAAACCTGACGCAGGTTTCATGTGGCGCAGGGCTTTACTACGTGACGCATCTCCCTAGATGCGTCACGTTGTAAATACCCCGCAGCATGGCGCTGGCTTTACGCCGCCGTTGCGTCACAGAAGTGACGCAACGGCGGCGCTAAAGTGGCGCAAGGGGCTTGTAAATCTGCCCCCTATTGTTTATGGGAGTTAATGGCCTCTCATGTTAAGTGAAGTGAAGATGTGTGTTTTTTCTTTCAGAATAAGGAAGTCTCCTCTGAATTAGGATCTGGGATCGAACCAATGATGGAATGATCTTAAGTCATGTACTATTGATTCTTGCAGGGGACCTTCTCCCAGCAGGCAGAGGTCATGGAACCTCCTGAGCATAAGAGGTCTGGTGAGGGTCCATCATGAGCACAGCCTTTACTGTGTCTGGCATTCTTCACCCAAGGGCTCCAAGGGAGGGTTTCAGTTTTGCGGTGATAGGTTCAGCAGTTAATTCTGTAATCATCAGCTTTACAACGTTTGTAATTTAACCAATTTTATCCACTGATTTCTTTTAAGGCAAATGTGCCTGCACGGGGTGTTTTAAGTCTATAAATATTCACCGTTTATTACCTTACATGCAATGCGGAGCAGCAAGGGAGTTTGCTGCACTGCGTTGAGTGAAAGGGAGCGAGCAGAAATGTTCCATATTTGCCAACATCCAGACCATTTATGGTTTCTCCTTGCTCTGGCGCACTGCATGCTGCCTAGCACCAAAGCAGGCACCCCTGCACCATAGTACAAGGATGCATGTGTTGCAGGCAGGATGGATTTGTGCAGGAAGGAGTACCTTCTTGCACAAAACAATCCTTAGAGACATATTCTTCCTTCTATGTGTTCTGCAGAATGCAGCACACATGGAAGGAGGTAGTAACGAGGAGAAAGAAAGATATTTCTCCTCATGACGCCTCTGTCGGGTATGCACACCATTTGAATGCAAACCCAAGAGTACAAGCCTTTGTAAATCTGGGTTTGCATCAAAATACGTGGGTGGATGCATGGGAACTCCCATGTGCAACCCATGTAATGCCTACCTGAGGCAAAGTAATGCAAGGCAGCACTATGCACTCTGTTGCGTTACTTTGTATTTACTAAACCACGCAAAACCACACAAAATGGCTTTGCGTGGTGTTAGTAAATGCCAAAATGGATTTTGTGTCAAGGCTTCACCACACAAGTGATGGAGAGGATGCGGTGTAATGGCCAGAGCTGCTGACTTTGGAAGTGTGGAACCAGATTCGAGTCTTGATGCCAGCTCAACGACCTGTGATTCTGGGCAAATCACTTAATCTCCCCATGACTAAAAAAAAACAATGTTTCCTTATGTAATGTAACTGGTGCTCATGTGAAGTGCTTTCATATCTTCAGGTCCAGTTTGTGCCATTTAAAACTGCAGAAAAAGAAACCTTAAAGCAAAATCATAGTAAATCTGGGCCATAATTATGGAATGTGTCCTCTTTGTGAGCAACTTTCCAAGCAAGAACTGTAGTTGGATCTATGAAGAGGTTCTTGGGAACCCTTAATTACTCATGGGAGGGATCTGCAGAAGCAGGTTCCCATGTCCCTTCCTCTGCACCATAATCCTTATTTTCTATGAAGTATAGGAACAGACTTTTCAAACTCAGAAGTTGTTTACCTTAACACGCGGCTATCCCATAAGGTAGCTTTTGGATAAACTGTTCTTTTAACGATGAAACATGAGCAACAATTTAAATTTACCATTTCTGAAGTAAAGTATGATCAACAGAAGCTCAGATGACAACATTTTAAAATGTTGAAGTACCAGTTGCAAAATAATGAGTAACCTTCGCAGGGAACCTAGCTATGTGGTCATTGCCTTGTTTATTACTAAATACCCAACGTAGCATTTCAGAAAGTCACGAAGCTGTCTGGCATCAAAGTGACTATATTTGTGTGTGACACTTATACGAGAATCATGCTAAAACTGGCGAGTAAATGGGAGAGACCCCCTGTAGTCAAACTTTCATCAAGGTAGGTGCTCTGCCAGGAAATTGTCCAGTTCCCGCCGGGAAGAGCACCTACCTTGACGAAAGGTTGACTAAAGGGGGTCTCTCCCATTTACTCGCTAGTTTTAGCATGATTCTGATGAAACTCGATTATCAAGTGTGAGTTACTTAGGGGGACCCTCCCTTTGGAAATAACGGATTCCAGGGATACCTAATCCAGGTATTGAGGGTAAAACGCTTTTGAGATCGGAAAGGTCCTGAGGAATGCCGGTGTGACCCAACACTGTGGGCACTCCAAACATGGCAGAAACATGTTGACTCTTTGGCAGTAAGGAGGGGTGAAGGAACTCTTAATTCTTTCCTATCACCACCATCCTTCACGTTTTTTCGACCTAGCCTGTGGGTCCAGGAATAGATTTTTGATCAGAGACACCACAGAGCTAGTTTTAACCTTCACTGTACTTTTCTTTCGGTGACCCCAACATATATTTGTATATATAATTTCTTTCATGTTTGTATTGTCTTCCCCTCCCTTTGCTCCACCCCAGGCGTTGGTCTGCGGGGGGTGTATTGAAGCGAGCCCAATGATGAAGCACGTCACAATTTTGTGAGTGAGGGCAGTATTTTTTCACTGAACATGTGCCACCTTTGGATTATTATTCGCTACTCCTCCGTGTGTGTTACAGATCTGGACAGTTACCTGGCCACCAGAGTGTTTTCCAGTCCAGTTCCAAACTTTACAACATGACGCCAAAGGCTTTAATGGAGTGGTTCTGATGCTGGGGATACAGGGTGGAAAGATGCTCAAAGATGGTCCGGTTACGGTGCGGTTTACTGAGGTGCCTGGATGGTGATCCCTTGGTCCACTGGTCATGTGTGGTGACTTTGGCCACAGAAGTCTGGGTCCCTCAAAGTCCTCTTTGAGACCCTGGAAGGCCAGTTGTGGCTCGACTGCCACTCTCCGTACACCTTGGGTGAAGTGAAATCCTTTAGTGGAGGCTAGTTTCCCTCTTGGGTGACCAATCTGGACACTGACAACACTTCGGGGTCCAGCAAACTCAGGTGCAACTTTTGGCCATTGAGGATCAGTCTCTTGGGGCGTACTGCAGAAGTCAGCTGTGATTCCTTTGAAGTGGCTACCAACTCACTGGTTTGGGCTTCTCCAGCTTTAATGTTCCTGGTGCTGTTTCAGGGGGCCAGTCAACAGACCCTTGGAGCCACTGCTTTGGTTTGGGACTGGGGAGTGACTTTTCTCCGAGCCAGGAGCCACAGACACAGTCCTAAGTTTTCTAGTCAAAAAGTGCAACAGATGCAGTTCATCAGATGGTGCAGCCTCGCTTTGTGCAATCCAGGGGCAGCAGGGCAGTCCTTCTTTGGTCCTTGTTCCTGTTCCTATGTGATATAAGGTTCAGGGTGCCAGGGTTGCCATATTTAACCCAGGAAAGAGCTCTGAGGGAACAACACAGCCACTAGCCAATGGGCTACCAGATCCTCTTCATCTTGGTGACGATTGTCCAGCAATATGTGGCATCTGGCAATCCCAGAGTGCACTATTCTGGCCACTCTCAATATGTCTGATCCCCTTATCAACTGTGAGGAGCTTGGTAGTTCACTCTAGAGACATGGCTACCTGGGAGCTGCATGCCCACAGGAAAATCAGTCTGGGCACTGGCCTTCCCTGTCTGGCCCTGTCTCCAGCCTGTCTACCTAAACACAGGGCAGCCCTTCAGGAGTGCTACCGCCATTTGCCCACCAAACGCAGCTTTCCCTTTGAAGCTCGTCTTTTGGGCTAACACCCTGAGTGGCTTCCTGCAAGGGGGAGGTGACACCTCTCCTGGCAGTGGGTTGCTATTGTTGTCAAGCCTGATAGTAGTTCACACAACTTACCAGGTGGGCAGAATGCTCTCTGTGGGGCAGTGCCGGTGTGAGGCTACTAGTCCAGCTGGGTCACAGAGTGGCAATTTTTTTAAAGTTGCTTTACTTTAATACTGACATTAAATTCAACCTGGGCATCAGGTCGGGTGTAATGCCATGATTAATTTGATATCTTACAGTACCCAGTTAAGTAGTCCCATCCAGAAGTTAGCCAGCCTGGGGTGCCAGCCTGTAACCCTTTATTAGCCAATGAGGCTACTTACTTTTCCACAGCAAAATTACAATTTCAGAGGTTTTGCTGCAAGGACATATATAAACATACATGTCTGACTTAATAATATACAGCTCCCTGTCTTAGGGCTCTGTAGGCCTTCCTTAGGAGAGACTTGCATATATTGTTAAGGGAAAGAGTGGCTTTGCCATTATTGGTAATGGCAAAGTTGAACTGACAGTGTGACAAATGCCCTTCTAGTCTGCAGTGGCAGGCTGGGTGTCATTTTATACTTTGCAACACACAGGGTGGCATCAGCAGTGCTGCAGTCCTGGGTGGGTATTCTGCCTTACATGCTCTTGGTACCCTTGGTACCATATACTAGGGGCTTATATAAGGGGCTTATAAGAAAGTCAGTACTTTCCAATTAGGCAGAGCCAATTCGACATACACTTTGTAATGGGTAAGAACACTGGCACTGAGGTCTGGTTAGCAGGCCTCAATGCATTCTCTGACTCGAAAAAACCAGCATCTAGCAATCCAAATGGGGGCTAAAAGTGTGTGTGTGTGGGGGGATCTGCACAAAGCCTCTTTCCTTACAAATCCTATTCATTTTAGTGCTTTACAGACCAACTATGGGATTAATCACTGTATAATTCTTTCATCGATTAAATCATAACCAAATGACACAGAGTTGAATTTCTAATAATTCTGGCAATAACTTTGATGAATGGGCGAGACTGTGAAGGGTAAAAATAAGTAGAACAAACAACTATAAGCTTTGCAATGGGCTTAAAATGAGTCTTTATTGCCAACCGGCCTGCTACCCCGATGACTATACACCTTCACTTTTGGATAATTCTACATGATTGCTAGGGTTGCCTGTGTATTGAAACCCCTGGTGTAGCTAATGTTTCAAGGGCCCTTAGTGCAGGGAATGAAATGGGTCCCCTAGCTGCTGTTTCAATTATAACATAGAGCAATAATCAGGGTTCAGTGGGCCCCTCAGGCCTTTGAGCCTGGTGCCATTGCACCTGCTGCACTAATGGAAGGTATCCCCTTGATTGGAACTGGTTGTAAGACTCTTATGACAGATACGTGATCTATGTGGGAAAGCGCCCATTTTTTACATGGTCAGCACCACGTTTTGCATGATATATGATGTGCTTTTGACTGGAAGTGCACTGGATCCTTGCTAACAAGGTCCCCCGTGCCATATCTCTTTCCCAAAACTGCACAGTTATTTTTCCCAATTGGCAATACTTTTAGTACCCTCCGTAAGACCCTAGTAAATGGTACCCCCGGTACATAGGGTCTGAGGCACTAAAGAGGGTCCTTAAGGGCTGCAGCACAAATTGTGCCACCCTAAGGGACCCCTCACCAAGGTCATGCAAACTGCCACTGCAGGCTGCATGTCTTGGTTCAGACAAAAGTGAAAACATGACATGATGCACATCCCTGTGTGTCATGCCACCTGACACTTCATGTAATATTTGTAAGCCATTCCTACCATAGGCCTTACCGCCTAAGGCAGGGTGCACTATACTACATGTGGGGACATAACTGGATGAGCGGATAGGCCCCTGTGCTGGTCAGTTCCATTACTGCCAGTACAAGTGATCAGGGAAGCCATTTTTAAAGCCTGTGCTAGACACTGGTGAAGAGGAGTTCCCCAGCTACATGATGACTTCACTGAAAATAGGGATGTTTGGTATCAAACATCTTGTATTACTAAAGCCACACTGATGCCAGTGTCAGATTTAGTAATCCATGCACACAGAGAGGCACCTTAGAGGTGCCCCCTGAAAACCTACCAGCCCCTGGTGCTGGCTGACTGTCACCAGAGACAGGTATCTGACCCCCAAGGGTGAGGGCCTCTGCTCTACGGAGGACATAAAGCAAGCCTGCTATAGAAAGGGGTGCTTTTACCTCCTTCCACAGGATGACCCGCAGATTAACATTCCAAGGCAGGGAAGCTTCAAAGCGCCTACAGCCTTTGGTATGTGAATCTGGTTTCTCTCACAGCAGAAGAAGCCAATCCCCTTTGTCCAGAGCCATTTGACACCTGGACAGGCAGGACAATTATCTAGTCATATAGGCGTGATCACCCTTAGGCTAATGCCACCCCTAAGGTGGGCAACCTGAAGTGGACGCAACCTTTCAAAGGTAGCCATTTTGGTGATGGCAAAATTAGGAATTCTGGAACAGGGTTATACCCAACTCCACCAGGAACTGTTCATACAGGAGGTGTAGTAACCACAAGGGTAGGTAGCCCATTGGCTACTACCCTACACTCCCCTAACACCCCTAAATTCAGGGCCTAATTTATAAGGTTTTGACGTAGGGCAGCACGTCAAGAAATCTTGCTGCGCTGCCCTACGTCAAAACAAAAGGGGAGGAATGCGCCGTATTTATGTGATATGGCGCATTCCTGTCCTTTTCCCCAGCGCCGGTGCACAATCGGCTGCCATGTGCTAACACAGGCCCCCTTGCACCATTGGTGCAAGGGTGCCTGCGTTGCAGGCCAGATTGATTTTGTGCAGGAAGGCACACCTTCCTGCACAAAATCAATCACAACAGGTGATTATCTTTTTCTATGTGTGCTGCA
This sequence comes from Calotriton arnoldi, assembly GCA_963921515.1. Taxonomy (NCBI): domain Eukaryota; kingdom Metazoa; phylum Chordata; class Amphibia; order Caudata; family Salamandridae; genus Calotriton; species Calotriton arnoldi. The sequence continues at coordinate 231,424 of CAWUFW010015514.1, forward strand.
GAATGCAGCACACATAGAAAAAGGAAAGCACGAGGAGAAATAAAAAATTTCTCCTCGTTGCACCTCCCTAACGCCACCCCTGGGGTGGCGTTAGGTTCTGACGTATTCCCAGGTTTACGATTTCTCGTAAATCTGGGAATGCGTCAGGTTCCATGGGTGTTGCGGTGGAACACCTACAGCAACACACATGGAACGCCACTTTCATGCAGTTTTCTGCGTGAAAGGAGCACATATTTATAAGGCCATGAAAAGCCACGTAAAGTGGCTTTACGTGACCTTATGAATGAATGAATGAATGAAGTAGCATTTATAAAAGCGCGTGGTTACCCATAGGCATCCCAGCGCTGTGACAACAGTGATGCTATAAGACACTCAAAGAAAAAGAGAGGTTTTCAGAAGTTTCCTAAACTTAAAGTGATTAGGCTCAGAACGAAGGTGGAGAGGAAGATTATTCCAAAGTCTAGCTGCATTGTAAGTAAACAGACGACCTCCACTCCGGACACGTTTGATCTTGGGAACTACAATAAGGCCTTTATTCGCCGATCTAAGGGGTCTGTTTGGGCAATAAGATTGAATCCATGAATGAATCAAACAAGGACCGCTGTCATAAAGTGCTTTATGCACGATACACATTGCCTTAAATTGAATTCTTTGACAGACCGGAAGCCAGTGCAGAGAGGTGAGAGCAGGTTTAGCCGAGATACGTCTCGGGATATTCAACAGCATGCGTGCTGCACAGTTCTGCACTGTTTGAAGTCTTTTGGTAGTAGATAGCGGGGCTCCCAGATAGATAGCATTCGCATAGTCCAGCCGTGAAAGAATAAGAGCTTGGACTAGCAGTCGTCTGGCCATAAAAGGTAGTAAAGGAAGGATCTTCCGGACCATTCTTAAAAGGCCGTAACAACACGCCGCTACTTTACGTGATTGTTCGTTGAAGTTTAAATTTGAATCCAACCAAACACCTAGGCTTTTAATTTGCTGCTTAGGAACAGGAGGAGGGCCTAAACATCTTGGCCAAAAGGAATCAATGTTTAGAGGGGCAGACTTCCCCAGCAGCATAAGTTCTGTCTTTGCTCCATTGAGCTTTAAAAAAGAATTGTTCATCCAATAAAAGACCTTCTCAAGACAGGCAGCTAGATTGTGGCCTTGTTGGGTCTGATGAGTCAAAGATACAATTAACTGAGTGTCATCAGCATATGTAACAATCTGTACACCAAAGGGGTGTACAGTATCTGCTAATGACCGCAAATATATGTTAAACATGGTAGGGCTAAGGGAAGAGCCCTGGGGGACCCCACATGTAAGGGGTATTAGTTTAGAGGCGGCATCTTCTTCAAAGACTGAAAAAACTCTATTTTGGAGGAAGGATTGTAGCCATTTTAAAGCTGATCCGGCCACTCCCACTTCCCTAAGTCTTTGAATCATCAACTGATGATTAACCGTGTCGAAGGCTGCGCTGAGATCTAGTAAGATCAGAGCAGCACAGCCTCCGGCATCAAGAATCTTCCTAGTTTCTTCCACCACGGCGATCAGGGCAGTTTCCGTGCCCTGTCGTGGTCTAAAGCCCGTTTGAGTGGGGTGTAAACAATTGTTGTTTTCTAAAAAGTGGATAAAATAGAGTTAATATATTTCTCTGCAAGTTTACTTAATCCGGGTAATAGAGAGATAGGACGGTAGTTAGCCCAGTCTTCAGGATCCAGATTGGGCTTCTTCAGAAGTGCTTTGACCCTAGCATGTTTCCATGAAGCCGGTACTATGCTCGATTTGAGAGAGATATTGATCACCTCAAGGATCACTGGTGCGACGACCTCACAAATCTGATGGAGAACAGAGGGCGGGGCGGGATCTAAAGGCGAGCCTGATTTTAGATCACATAACAGCTCTAACAAGGTAGGAAGATCTAACGGCGGGAAGTCCTCCAACAAGGTTTGGCCTTCCGGAATGGCTGCATATAAATATGCTGTGGCACATTGCGCCACCGGAACATCAAAAAGGGACGGTCTGGCAAGCCAAAAGTGCCGGTAGGGCCTCATAAATGAGGCCCTCGGTATTTAGGGGAACCCTGGCATCAGAGAATTAGATACTGATGACCTAATTAGGAGAAGGACACTGAAGAGCCGCAAAAGCAAAGACTGAGGAATAGCAACTGACTTAGCCCCAGCCCTGTCGGTCTGTCTGCTGTTTCCCCGTTGAATTCTTCCAAAGTCGTCTCACCCTGCAAGCTGTCATGCCCCCAAAGCCTGAGAGGACTGCCTGCCTTCAATAAAGACTCAAGGACTCCAGTGAGCTGCTTCCGTGCATCCTGCAAGCACCCCAAAGAAGACTGAGAGACACCGGAATAGCAAAAGCCCGACGCCGCAAAGCACCACTGCACCCGTGCTTCCTAGCCCAAGATGAAGTAGGCCAATGGTGTCAGCATGGTCTCCAATCCCTCAAGAGACAGAGTCCTCTTTGGTTTTGCCCCTCTTGAACTCTCCGATGCTGCTGCAGCCCCCCTCAACCGTGAGTGTTTACAGACTAAGAAACCCGACACCCCAAAGACCCTCTACACCCAGGCACCCTGGCCAGAGGAGAAGAGGACCAAAGGTGTCCCCATGTCCCACAACATCGCAAGACCTGAACCCACTTGTTTATTCAGTCAGACTGATCTCTCAGTCCCGACCTGCAGCCTCTTTGTGACCGGACCGATCCCCCATTGGATAACATTGGGCACCCAACGATGTTTTGCACCACTGAACCTGGCCACGCTAGTGCCGCTGGAGGTGACCTACTGGTAGGGCTTTACACCTTGCCCCATACTCACCTTAAATCCAAAGGATTGGTCCTGTAAGTCGCTGCTGAGTGCCCGAATGCAATACATGTTTTTCCTGCATAGGTTAACATCAGTGCGAAAGGCTTTAATTCCAATGTAAAGTATCAAAATTACCAGACGTTGAAAAACACACCTCTGCTCCCGGATGCTCCTGTGCCTCCCGAGGTGACCTGTTGGTGCTGCCATGAACCTTGCCCCATACACACCTCAAAACCCGGGCCAGGGTCCAGTATGTTGTTGTTAAGTGACTATATGCAGTATATGTTTTCTTCCTAGCTTAACATTGCCGCAAAGTGCTTAAATTATGACGTAAAGTATCAAAAGCCTGTTTTCTTCAAACCTGTTATTTTAAAAAGTACTTACCTGATCGTAATGATTCTGGTGCCTAAACATATATAAAAATACCTGCTAGTTTTATAAAATTGTTGTGGATCTCCTTATTGAGTCATGTGCATCATTTATTGGCTATGTGTGTGTTAATGGTTGTCCAACACTCCTCTCTGATAGGGCTAAGGCTTCTCAACCACACTACCCCCCAAAAAGACCACCTTGGGATTGCTAGAGCAAGCCCTGTCCACTAGTAAGGGAACCCCCGGTCTCTTTGCACTGTGTATCACTGTTTGGTACACCATATAAAGAGCAAGCTTCCAGCAATCTACATTTAGAATGAACTAAGTTTGCGAAATTTAAATTATGTTGCATAATTTCAGGAATTTGTTATGCAAAATTACGGATTTTAAACCATTACGCCACTTCATGTAATTACGCGCCATTTGCGGTTAAAATTTACCACAATGCATCATTTGCAGCAACAATGTACTGCAAATGCACAGGAACAACAGAACGTAAGTGCCTTTTTGTTTTTGCACTTTTTTAGCACAATATTAGTCCTTGCGTCAAAAATTTATATAATTAAATATATATCAAAATGACTGAATTGCATTTCATTTAATTACTAGGTAATTAACGCAAAAGCAATTTACGTGAATTTCGAACATACCTAGAATGAGCACAAGTACAGCAAGACTAAAGATTTCTCAATGCCCGGTGCCAACAGAAATAAGGTTGTAGCAGTTCTATCATTTTATTTTTACCAAAGTATCCTGCTACCCAAATGTCACAGCATCACTCAGGTATACGATACCTATGAGCAATGGTTGGAAGAAAGAGGCCTTGTTATTTCCAGCAAATAATCCATCTTCAACTCTAGGGACATTTGAATGATGAGAAAAGCATACTTGAGGTCCATTTGTAGTGGGCAGTAAGACAGTGCCTTTTAATGAACCCCTTAAATCAATGGTAGTTTCGAGTGTGACTTTTTTGTAAATAATTATTACAGAACGGTCAACTGGGTCCTATATTTCGGATGCAGATCTCAAATCAGTTTGTCCTTTGCCATGTCAATTGTTTTGATACAAGGCAAGCTGCATCATCCTGAAAACCCCCAGTGCTGGCATCTCTCTCTGCTTGCCAAGCAGGAAGCAGCCCCACGGTGAATCACACAAGACACATTGAGCCTGGTGTATCTGGACAGGGATGTAACCTTAGAGTCTGGATTATTTGGAAAGTGAGGGACCTGCAGAGGTTGGAGGATCTAGACAGAGATCAAGCCCTGGAGTCAGTCAGATCTGGACAGGGATAGAGCTTAATATTTCGGCTCCATCCCTATCTAGACACATGAGGCTCTGGAGCTCAATTCCTGTCCGCATTTGCCAGGCTAGAGCACCGTCCCTTTCCAGATCAGCTAGGTTGGAACTCTATCCCTGTCCAGATCTGCCAGACTCAATTTCACCACCACTTCAGGAGAGAGCTCTCCTCTTCAAGCACCATCTCATCACAGTGTAACTCTACGCTGCTTCCCCTTCTGCAGAGAGCTAACCTTTTATCTTCAAATTCCTCCAGCTACCAACCTCAAATCTTCCCACCTCTAATGAGCAGTCCTGCGCCCTCTATTATTATCTCTTTGGAAAAAAGGGCATTCAGCCTGAACCCGCCTCCCTCTTTACCTTCACCCTCTCATCCCTCCAACTGCAATAAAACTCTTCCGCCTTTCTCTCTGCTGTCATGCTTCCTCCTCCCTGTGTAGTTGCCATCCTATTCTAAAGTTCATTTTGCTTGGTAGAAAGGATTGCAGCACACTAATTACTTTCCTACATACTTCAGGGCATATTTACGAGGGCCTTGCATCATGCTTGCACCACGCAATGTGGTATAGTCACGACGCAAAAGCCCCAAGTCATATTTATGAAGCCAAGCAAAGCCTTTTTGCTTGGCTTTCAATGGCTTCACAAATATGGAGTAATGCAACACATCGCAAATTGCTGCGTTGCCTTACTCTGCGCAAGGGAGGCGCTCCATGGGCATTGTGGTTGATGTTCCCATGCAACTCCCATGGTTTTTGATGCATTCCAAAATTTACAAGGACTTGTAAACCAGGGAATGTGTGAAAATCTTACCCCTCCCCAGGTGAAGCGTTACGGGGAGAAATATGTTTATTTCTCCTCTTTTTTTCCTCTTTCTATGCGTGCTGCATCCTGCAGCATGCATAGAAGGAGGAAAACAGCCCTACAGATTGTTTTTGAGCTGGAAGATTCCACTTCCTGCGCAAAAGCAATCCTGCCTGTAAAGCACCATGATGCAAGTGTGCCTGCGTTGGCGCTAGGCTGCCGAAACGGCGGCAGCGCCGGGAGAAAGGACAGGAATGCACTGCATTTGAATAAATATGGTGCATTCCTGCCCTTTCCCTGTGGTGCAGGGCAGCAAGGTAACTTGTTGTGCTGCCCTGTGCCACCATTCCGGTAAACATACATCCAAGTGCTGAAAATACTAGAAACAAGAAACACATGGATGAAGCAGGTATGCCACTCAATACTGTTCTCCAATTTCATATATTTCTAAGACACTTTAAATAGCATAGTTAGTTTAAGAATTAGCACAACATGCCGAAATACATTCTTCTCGTAAAAAGGAATCGACTCTTTGTTCAATCAGTTTTTTGGTAATTTATTTCAACAACTAATGAACAAATAACAATATACCACCTAGTTAGCGATCATAATTTCATTGCCACCAATGGAACCAGAATAGAACTGAGAATAGTACAGCAATGTCCTCTAGATGTTGGCGACAACTGCTTATAATTAGACTGCCATCTTGGAGTAGTGTAATGAATAGCAATGGTGCATCAGCAGTTCTGCATTGGTCATAAAAGGGGCTTCTTTTATTCAGGGTACACCTCATAGGCCCAAATATTAATTTAACAGATTTCGATGCAGAGACACTGGTCAGCCACAACTAATGATTCTGCCGGTGTTTCTGTATCTAAATCCACCTATTACAACTTTGGGGCATATTAGCAAGACCCACGTTAAAATTATCGCCGTTTTAGCGGCAGGAAACTGCCGCTAAAACGGCGATAATGGGCTTGCTAATATGCGTTATAGAATTCCAATAGAAGCCCAGGTTAGATGTCCTGCACATCTAACCTGGGCTTCTATTGGAATTCTATAACGCATATTATCAAGCCCATTATCGCCGTTTTAGCGGCAGTTTCCTGCCGCTAAAACGGCGATAATTTTAACGTGGGTCTTGCTAATATGCCCCTTAATCCCTATGGAATAGGGTTTTTTCCAGGAGAAATTCCTCACGGTATTCCCTTATCCATCGAGATCAATAATCCATTGTATCTCCTGCTCTAAGCTGAGCGTGGGCGGTGTGCAGTAAGATTCATAGGGAGGATAGTGGGGAGAAGGCAGTGGGCAGTAGAGGATGTGGAGATGCATGTGGGGTCTTAGATGCTCCCTCGATGCTGTAGGAGGAGATCGGGCAGAGGCTGAGAACTCGCCAGGCTGCACTTACAGCCCAAGTTTAAGATTATCTTGTGTTCTCGTACCCAGGAAATCTGGAGCACTGGGCCATTTACAGTTGGGTGCAGTGGTATCCCACATGGAAAAATCACTCTGACCAATTTTTTAATCAGGCCTTTGTGAGGGAACATTCCTTCCAATAATGTGCTGGGCTGTGTGTGCAGTGCACAACCCTCCCCTCAGCCAGTACATCATCAGACTGCTGACTAAGAAGTGTAAAAACAGAAAAGATAATACAGAAGGCCTTTCCATCTATGTACTCAGACTCTGGAACAAAATCCCCATATCCATCAGGACTCCCCAACGCTGCTCCAGTTTAGGAAAGAGTTGAAGACTCTCCTCTTTAAAGAGTACTACATCGTACATCATTGACCATTCATCCACATCCCAGATTTCTCTCCTCTTACTCATTTGCTTTATGCTTGTCTATGACCATGTGCAGCACGCCACTGAGTTTTGCCTAGGTTTGTGCTATGGAAATACCATATAGATATATAGATACATATGTACTTACAGCAGTTAATGTCAAATATTTGCCTGTTGTCATGGCTAGTCCATCTAATCCTTGCTAAAAAAATTCAGGGTCGTTACACTTTACTGGTATATTGTATTGTATTATTTTGGGATACAGTATATATTACTACAGAACAGCAGTGCAGTTCCTTTAAATCGCATTATATACCAGTGTACGGTGTGTGTGTTGCCCTAGCTACATTATCAGACAAATATTGGCCCTATTTCCTGGTGGCTGCTGTGACTGGCTGTGTTCCAGGTCCTCGCCTTTAATATTAGCAGGTTAATCTCAGGAAGGAAAGTCAACAACATGACCACAAGTAAGATGTAATCAGTACAATTTCTATTACAAATCCCTTCTCTTTAGTTGCATTGCTATGCTGTTTGCATAAAGCCACACTATGTGAATACTTCCTTTTTATGTGGCCTTCCTTGAAAATGTAATACAGGTGTTTGACATTTAACAGCTGTCAAGCACAGACACATTTGTTTATGGCATGTATTATTTCCCCAGATGTGAGGGATTTAAGTAATATAATGAATGTTGGAAATGTGTCCTTTTTGCAAAGTCACCCCAGTTATTTGCCTTCTTTTACTGAACTCTTTTTGTTGGCCATAGGACTCCTGCTAAGGTGGTGAAGTGCTTGTGCTCTCCCTTTTAAATATGATAAAATTGGTATACCACCAATTGGTACATATATTTACTTACATTTTCTTGGTTATGATACTTCGTGTACCCAGGGCCTGTAAATGTAATACTTCTAGTGGACTGGAGCACTCATTGCGTCACCAACTAATGTATCAGTGTCTCAGGCTTGCCATTGCAAGCCCATAGTGCTGCTTAAAGCTGCTATTTCGATCTGGCAAAATATACCCTTTGCCAGGCCTAAATCTTCATTTTTAATAGTTATACATCACACCTGTGGTATGCCCTAAATGGCCATAGGGCAGGGTGCATGATTTTAAAAATAAGATGTGTGTACTTAAGTTTTACATGTCCTGGCAGTGAAAAACATCCAAAGTCGTTTTTCACTGTTGCAAGGCTGGTTCTCCCATAGACTAACACTGGTTTACCTCCTTAATTTAACTGCTGCATTCAGTTTGGGAACATCTTGAGAAATACTTCTTCCATTCATTTTAATCATGATTTAAAATCATCTTTAATGGTAATGTTGGAATTAAATTGCTATTTTGTAATTGCCATGGTTAGAAAGTTAGAAAGGTAAAGGTGTCTACAAGGGATTTATTTAAATACAAAACGTATCTGTGGAGTGACATCTAATAACACTTATTGGAATTGCAACGAAGACCGAAATGTCGCCGACTAATTCATTCTTCTCTTTAGTGATTGTTAAATTAATTTATATTTGAGTGCTGAAAATGGATAGCCACACATTGATAACTATGATATCTTCTCATATCTGATTTATATGTTCTCTGTTGTCAATGTTTGTTGAGTTTTCTCGTTGTTATTTCTGTACCCTTATTTTTCCTATTTATGAGATTTGAAATATATTTTTCTACTTTGGTTCACCCGTTTGATGTAATTGATTTATTAATCTATTTTGTACAATTCAGTTTGATTCCATTGATGTCACTCCACAGATATACATATAGAACTACTCAAAATTATTTTGTATTTGAAAAAAATCCCTTGTAGGCGTCTTTACCTTTCTAACTTTAACACCCAAGCCCACAAGGGTAGATTGGGTTGCCCAATTACCCTCTATGTTTAAAAAGTTGACATTTTTCTGCCTATGCCAAATGTGCCTTTCCGTAAGTGTCTAGGGTCTCCTGACTGTTGATAGTTCCCCCACTGGAGCAAATGTATATGAACCAGACAGCGGACAAAGGACCTGGGTGTAGAGGAAAGTGGGTCTTCTTGACAGGCTGACTCGGGAGGAGCTGTGCCCCTCCCCTGATTGCACTTCAAAGAGGAGTCCTTCTGGACTTCAAAAGAAGCTTACCCTGCACCTCCCACTTGAACGTGCCTATCCTTTGTTTCTCTAGCCAGACTGGAACCAAACCCAGAGGAAAAGGAAGAACTGACCAGAACAAGTTCAGGGTTCGACAAATGGGGGTGTCTCCCACCCACAGACTGGCACTGGGCATAAAACAGGCATCCCCAGAACCCAAAGTCACAACACTGCTGGACCTGTGATGACTCTGAAGAAGGACTGCACTGCTGTCTGAAGAAGGAAGAATGGCCCGGCTTGCCTAGAATCCAGGTCCTCAGAAGGGACTCCAAGTGCCAGTTGGCTGACCTCCTGTTTGCATTACAGGGACACATCAAGCTTCCATAGGCCTTTTCTGCTTTCTAGCTGGTCAGACCCAACTGGACTTGACTTGGACCCTCTGCTGGCTTCTATAGGAGTGTGCTCTGACCCCCAAGTACTATCCTCAAAGTCCTGGACCATTGGCTGAAGTCAGAGTGTGCTTCTCCCCACTTAACTGAAGGCTTCAATGGACCTAATGCAGCTTGACACAGAGCTCTGCAGAGTCGCACATGTAGCCCCAAACTGAAGCTTTCACTGGATCCGAAGCCAAGTAGCGCAGAGCCCTGCAGTTCTGTGCAGGTCCCAATTGCAAGCCTCACTGGAAACAATGCAGCATCGCAGAGTTGCACCACTACTCGGCTCTGAAAACAGCACCAAGCGATGCAGAACCCCACAAAGCAGTGCAGCTTTTGACTCATAGTCTCACCAGATCCTCAACTTGTAGGACGATGCAGACCCCCGCAGAGCTGCACCACACTGTCCTTGCCTCAAAGTCAGAAGGCAAAACTTCTAGAGGGACAAATCTGGTCCTATATCCTACCTGCACTCAATTGCAGACCGCATATGTGCATTTTGATACATGTATTTTGGTGCTATTTTTACCCCAAACTTTAAAAACTAATTTCTCTGGTTCTACTGATTGGAAATTTGACGAATTGGTATCATTTTATTTATTAAAGCTTACTCTATTTTCCTTAATAGGTTTTGGATTTTTCTTGTGTTTTTTCCCTTTATCGGGTGCTGCATAAATACTTTACAAATTTCCAAGCTACCAGAGGGTTAAGCACAGGTTTATTTATTTACTTTTTGGTTCACCATGACCAGGATTGTGATTATCATTTATTTCATTAAACCAATAATCCAATTTCTTACAATTAAATAATTATATAGTTTTATGACTCAGGGACCCTTTCCTCCACACCTGTGGACAATGTAATACATGCAACTGTTAGATGATTGTTAGACCTGTCAGCCTCAGGGTGGTCTTCCCCAAACTTTGTGCCTTACTCCACTATTTTTGCTGATCCCGTTTTGTTGGCCTGAGGACTCTGTGTAATACACCACTGCTAATCAGTGCTAAAGTGCATTTATTCTCTCCTCTAAACATGGTAAAATTGGCTTACACAAAATTGTCACATTTAATTTACTTGTAGGTCCCTAGTAAAGTGGTACTACATTTACCCAATGCTTGTAAATTTAGTGCTACCAGTGCTACCACTTATTGTGCCACCCACTTCAGTAGTCCTTTAAACATGTTTCAGGCTTGCCATTGCAGCCTGTGTGTGCAATTCTAAACTGTCATTTGACATGGAAAAGTAAACATGGGGCTTTCCTTTTTAATACATATAAGACACCCCTAGGGTAGGCCTGAAATTGCCCGTAGGGTAGGGTGCAGTGTATTTAGAAGTTGGACATATCCTTTTAACTTTTACATGTCCTGGTAGTGACAAACCTTTAAATTCGCTTTTCACTACTGCAATACTTGCCTCTCCCATAGGATAACATTGGGTTCGCAACATTTCATAAGTGATAAGTTTCAATTGGGAACAGGTAAGGAAGTCAAGTTTGGTGTCTAAGGTATTGTAATTCAAATCCCTCTTTATTGGTAAAGTCAGATTTTACGTCACAATTCTGAAAATGGCACTTTTAGAAAGTTGGCATTTTCTTGTCCTAATCATTTGTTGCTTGCAGCCTGTATCCTGGATCACATGACTGTGTGCAGATGGCAGTTGGTCTTTGTGTATTGCTCCCAGACAGTGCGACAAGCAAGTACGGATGCTGACATGATGGGCCATCTCTGACTTTATGAGTGGGAGGAGCTGTCATCAACCACATTTGCACACCACAAAGCCTTTGCCTGAGCACACTCACAAATGGTTTGACACTAGTTTTTTGTGTCCCTAGACAAGCCTAGGCCAGAGCAGTAAGGCAGGAAATTCCCAACATCTCTCTGGGTGGAAATCTACCGAACCTTCTCCGACTTCATGTTGGCACTAGATATAAATAATGGACCCTCAGATCCAACTCTTCAATTCACCTCTGTTCAGTTCAGTTCAGTTCAAGTTTATTTATGTTTAGACAGAAGTCTTTAAAAAAATAAATACAAACAATCATAAAATATTACACTCCACGACGCCAATCCACCCACCCTCTTCCCGACCCCAGCTACCCAAAGAGCCCTACCATGACCGTTCAGCCCAAGCTACTAAGATCCAATGTGTCTCCATATGGAACCTCTGCCTAGTCAACCCATTATACATAACTTCGAGGCCAACATTTTGAGAGTACCATTTTCCAGTCCATACTTGCTTTTAAAAACTTTGCGAGCGAACATGCACCGCCTAAATGTTCCATGTTCGTCACCTCAGGACCTGTAAAATCTCAGAAGGACTGCTGTGCCTCGCTGCGCCCTGATGCCTGATTGAGAAGGACTGAAACTGCATCTTGAATGCAGGACCACAAGAGTAGCTCAAATTCCACCCTCCAAACCCACGGCGTGGGTCACTTGTTGGGGGTAACTCACAACTCCACTGGTCAGGAAGAAATAGGGCTGCTAAGCAGGAGCTCAAATAATTCCAGTCTCCAAACCTGTGGCATGGGACACTTGTTGAAATCTTTCTGGAGGTAAGACCTTTGGCCAGGGAGAGGTGGGGCAGCTGGGCATGAGCTCAAATTCAAGCCTCCAAACCCACAGCGCGGTGCACGCCTGGGCGCCTGCCTGTGTGAAGATCGGGCAATGAGCGGGCCCATTTGCACCCGTACACGGCTGGGCTGGGCCCCCCTCTTGGACCTGATTTTCCTTGGTCCAACTCTGACCCCAGGGATATTGTGCAACGGAATAGTGTGTCTGTTTCCAGTACATTGGAGTGGTTTACTAACGTGCTGTCCTCAGGTAGGTTACTTCTAGACACGTCCTCACATTTTGTTCTATTTCTTTTGAAGTTAACTTAAAATGGGGAAACGGAAGGCCAATATTTCCAAAGGAGGGAAAAACTCAAATGCACCAACTACCTCCTTGATCACCAATTATTTGACTACTGTTTAGGTGCTATTAACTCTGAGTTACACCTTGCTGAGGAAAGAATTGATTCAGTCCAATGCCTGACTATGTCTCTTCTCTCTTCATCATCTCAATTGTTGGAGCATCCTTCCATGTCTAGCGCAGCTAGCAATAAAGTGTGCGGTGAAGATTCTCTATCAAACTGCCAACATTGGGGGATTCCTAGGTGAGCAAATGATGTGGATGTACCAAATGAATGTCCATATGCAACCTCCTGTAGCAATGCTGCTGTTACTGACCCAGCAGATGGCCCCCATATTTCAGGAAGTTCGCCACCTCTAAAAAGGAAAAGGAAAGAGGGAAATTCCTAAAAGAGAAAGACCAAGGGCAATCGATTAATAGCATTTCACAATAATTTTACTTGTAAAAATCATACTGTGGTGATGCCGACTGGGAGGGAGGACTGAGGAGAGACACAGACTTTGTGCGCTAAATTGATGAACCACAGTTTAAATCAGTTAAAACAATGTAGAGAAACCTTAAAAAGGAGATCAATGCACACTTATACATCCTGGTCAATACAATTTGTCAACTAATAATCACAGAGCAATCTTGTCCATTTATTTAATCCAGGCAGAATTTTGTACCTCACAGTGCCCCAGAAGAGCCCATTTTCTTAAACTCTCCATCTGGAACGGCTGCCAGTTTGCAACCCCCTGTTACTGACAACATCATTTCTTTGCTGTCTAAGAGGGTAGACACAGACAAGCATAGGGAACTTAAGGGCGGGTCATGAGAATAGGGGCACTTACTTACAACTCCCCCTGGAATGCTTACCCTTTGTTATTATTTTAGAGGTGGTACCACCCTTGGCCTCTAACCAAAAAGAAGACTGGCAGAATCTCAAGCTCAAAGTGACATAATGGTTGGGAAGAAATGCTGGCTGGCAAAATGATTTCAATACTTCAGCTTTCGATACTGTGAACCACTCTACTTTACTTAACACTCTTAAAGATCGTTTTGGCCTCAACGGATCAGTTCTTAAATGGTTCTCCTCCATTTTCCTACACAGAACCCAGCAAATTAAAATTCACGACTGCCTTTCTAAACCAGTGCCTGTCTCACTGGGTGTCCCACAGGGCTCTATTCTCTCTCCCTCTCTTTTCAACCTCTTTATGGAACCCCTCACCCTTATTCTTAAGCATGCGGGAATCAACTATCACCTCTACGCCAATGACACTCAACTTTATCATAAGATTCAATCCCGCTCTGACGTGCTACACCTCAATGACGCCTTGACTAAGATTCAATCCTGGTTCCACTACAACCATCTCAAACTCAACCCAAAAAAACCTGTAATCATTCTTTTCTCCCCTAAAAACAGCTCGCTCCCCATCCAATCCTGGATCTCGGACCTTACAGCGCTCAACTGCTCTCTCACCTTATCCAACTCAGTAAAATCCCTCAGAATTAACATTGACCAGCACCTCTCTCTCATCTCCCACATAAAAAACTCGGCCAAAAGCGCTCTCTTCACTCTCTATCACCTCAAGAAATTAAAACCCTTCATCCCTGCTGATGACTTTAGATCAGCTGTCCAATCACTGGTCCTGTCTAAAATCGACTATGGTAACGCCATTCTCTCTGGAACACCTAAAGTCCACTTAGCCCCAATCAAATCTGTTCTTAACCTTGCTGCTAGGCTCATTACCGACCTCAAACGGTTCGATCACATCTCCTCTACCCTTAAAGCCCTCAATTGGCTCCCCATTGAAGGCAGATCTACCTACAAGACCGCCTGCATTACGCACAAAGCCCTGCATCAACACACCCCGCTGTACCTCGCAGACAAACTCTTCAAAGAGGGCTGCTCTCGAACACTGAGGAGCTCAAACACACTCGTTCTTGTCCCTCCTCTGTTAAACAAGAAATCTACTCAATCACGCTCCTTCTCCGGAAATGCGCCTACCATCTGGAATGCACTCCCTAAAGAACTTTGTAGCAACCCCTCCTACTTCAGCTTCAAAAAAGACCTCAAACTACACCTTCTCGAAACATTCTGGGGTCCTTAACCCCTTCTCTGGGCTCATATCCCAACCCGGCTTCCTACTGTTTAGGATCCCCCCTTCTGATATCCTGACGCCCTTTCTCCACCCCCTTTTCCACCTCTCACTTTTCTTCTCCCTCTATCTCACTAATCCCTTTCATAGGCCCTGCCTGACATACTTGTTATTTCCCTACCCCCCTCACAGCCTCTCACCACTCCTACATCCTGCCCCCCTCTTCTCTATCCAACCCTTCTCCACGACAACCTCTCTTCTCTTGACTTGCTGTTGATTATCACAATTTATTGTAACCAGATCGTTTAAATTGAGCTGTCATCTATTGTATTAATTGGACTTGAATGTTACCTCATTGTATTTTTTACTATTTTCTTATCTACTCATGTGACCCTTGTAAAGCGCTCTGATACCCTTGGGTCCAGCAGCACTATATAAAACCTTTAAAATAAAATAAATAAATAAAATAAATACTTAAGGAGACACTTACTGTGAGAAGGGTTGAATGGGTTGGCTAGTAGCCAAAATACTCTCTTGGGGATTGTGTGGTTATGATTGTCAAAAAGCCCAGTATTGGAAAAGGAACTTTTACAATGTTTGAACAAACTTGTTAAATGCCCTGGGAGAATTCAGGCACATCCATTGGGGAAGTTGTACAGGCCACCTTCCACCCAACTACATCCTAATCATCTGGGGAGGTGAAATATCAACACTGGTTTAAATCCCAAGCTACAAAATCAATTTACCCCCCTTGACACTATCAATGACAATTAATGACTGCAATCGGCATACAGCTCAGAAGATTTAAACTCTCCTGAGAGGAACTCCCTAACTGTGGACCAACCTTTATTGAGTTCCATGGTCATTTCATTCACCCAAAGTAACCACACCACCGTTCATAACACTTGGGGGCATATTCACAAGGAATTATCTCCGGTTTATCTCCACCTTAACTCGCCAAAAGTGGAGATAGATTTAACATCCCATTCACAAACGGGTGCAAACTGCAGACATCGCCAGTATTCCCGAGAGAACTGCCGCAAAATTTATCTCCACGGTGGACACCACCAACTAACCCTAATGAGATGCAGAGTAGGCGTTCCCGTGCAAAAACACACGAAAAAACCACAACACCACTTTCACAATGAACTGCCAGATCTGCGATGCGAACCAAAAACAGGCGATAAGCCGGGGTAGCACCAGGGAATTAACACCTGCCTTTTGTTGGTGTTAAGCTGGACGACTACCTGCAGCATGAAAGGGAGCACAGCCAAGAGCCACATCTGAAGACCCGCAGATGCCATGGAGACAATGACCATGCAGCCCGGAGACTCATGAGGGATACAACACCCACCGCCACCACTCCCAGGCCCCTCCCCCCCCCGGACCTCCCCCCTGACAAACACATACCATGCACGACACAGCCACAAAAAGCGCATGATGTCGCACAATGACACAAAGAAACACACGTGTGGTCAGAAGAACGAGAAACAGTCACTCATCATTGAAGTAACAACCAAAAACTTTATTGAATACAGCACAAAACACCAATGCGGAAGACTCCTGTCGGGTCCGTCCGGGACAATCCTGATGTCACAGCCTGGAAAATAAAGCACAAAATCAGAACATGTGTCATGCGCACATCAAAGGAGCGAGACACAGAGAAACAGAGAAGGAAAGAAAGGCAGAGAGAGAAAGAGAGAGAAGCAAAGGAAGGGAGAGGGAGAGAGGGAGAGGGAAAGGAAGGGAGAGAGAGAGAAAGAGAGAGAAGGAAAGGAAGGGAGAGAGGGAGAGGGGAAGGGAGAGAGAGAGAGAAAGAGAGAGAAGGAAAGGAAGAGAGAGGAGAGGGAGAGAGGGAGAAGGAAAGGAAGGGAGAGGGAGAGAGAAAGAAAGGAAGGGAGAGGGAGAGGGAGAAAGGAAGGGAGAGGGAGAGGGAAAGGAAGGGAGAGAGAGAAAGAGAGAAGGAAAGGAAGGGATAAGGAGAGAGAGAAGGAGGGACACTGCCGCCCCCGTGCAC
The DNA here is from genome assembly GCA_963921515.1 of Calotriton arnoldi. NCBI lineage: Eukaryota > Metazoa > Chordata > Amphibia > Caudata > Salamandridae > Calotriton > Calotriton arnoldi. The sequence continues at coordinate 247,969 of CAWUFW010015514.1, forward strand.
CCAGGCACCACTGCTCACCTGCTGCCACCGGTGTGTCTCCAACCACGTGCTGGTACACACTGCAAGCCATCAGGTCTGCAATCTGTAAACGAGGCCAGAGTCAATCATGGCAGAGTCCATCTCACTGCACACGGCAACAACGCCTGTCCATCCTGCGCACACATGCAGCCACACCCTACCCCCTCCCGCCGCCCAGCACTGTCTGTCCGCACTTGCGCAACCAGGCCCCACTGCTCACCTGCCGCCAATGGTGTGTCCACCAGTGGGCACACCTCATCCCTGTGCAAGCTCCAGGCCCCAGTCCCGCCACCATGGCATGGTCCACATCATGCGGACCCGCACCGTGGCCCAGCAGGTCCCACACATGACGCTGAGTCCTGAAGCATCAATTGCAGAGACCACATCAGTGCACACGTCATCATCGCAGGCTGTACACCCGCTCAGCAATTTCGGTGCCACTAACCCTGTGCAACCTGAGTCAGCGCCACGTGGAGGTAGGCCTGTGACGGCCGCAAGGCTTTGGGTGCCACTAACCCTGTGCGCAACAACTCATGGGCCCTTTATGATTGAGAACCGTGGAGCGTCCATCATCCAGTCACCACCGACAGAGGGGAATGTGACATTGTCGGCCCCTTATATTGGTGGGGCACATGGCCTGTAAAGCCTGCGCCGGATGGGTGTGGTGTGTGTGCAAAGCTGCATTCAGGGAGTGGTAGCGACATGCTGACAACTAGACCAGCGTCCTGCAGACCACTAGCCTGTAGACGTGCGACATGTGGTGATGTGGCCCCCCCCTCGGAGCGTAAGCGGAGTGGTCCGTCATGGCGTACGCCGGACCAGCGCAGGGCTTGCAACAACGACTCGGGGGCTCTGGGCGTGGTGCAGTCCATGTCTGGACAAGGAAGTGACTAATGTGTGTGTCCCTGTTGTGGTGTCTACGGCACCCGCAACGCAATCGGCAACGTAGCACACTGGGACTGGAATCCCACTAGATGAGCAACATTGCCGTTAGGGGGAATCACTGACCCTACATTCATTCACACATTCATACTTGAATGATGAAAGACATGACACAGCAGTGCTTTCCTGAATGTTTATTGCACATCCAGTGGAGTTCAGCAGCTGGAGCAGTACAGGGCCATGCCAACCCCACTTCACAATATGGGCCCGTGGAGGGCCAGCCAGAGTCCATCGGGGAATGACAAGGACAGAGGATGAGGAAGAGTACAGTCCGCAGTCTGGTCGCCGTGTCATTGGTCACCAAACAGGATATGGAAGTCCATGTCGTGGTCCGAGGTGAGTGCCGCAGAGTGTATCGGCGGTCAGTGGGAGGTCATGGGGCCATGTGCGGCACCGAGGAGCAACAGGCCAGGTGGCGGACATGAATGCTAGTACCTCCTTTGGAACTCAAGCCCATCCACGTCCTCGTCCTTGGATGTGTGCTCTGCCCCACCTGTGGATGGTGCTGTTCCTGCTGCGGCACTGTGTGCCACTGACACATCAGGGGCCGGAGGTGTATTACCGGCCGCTCTGTGTGGCAGTGCCACATCAAGTGCTGGAGGTGGAATGTCTGCCGCACTGTGGGGCACGGACACACCAGGGGGCGGAGATGTGGATGGTGTGGGGGCAGCAGCATTCATCATCGCCACGCCTTGTGGCAGCAATGCCATGATGAGGACATGCAGGGCCTGGTAGATCCCAGCTACATTCCGCTGATGTGCAGCGATGGCTGCCATCCTTTCCACCTCCATCCGCACCATGTCCTCCATGAGCCTCCGCATGCGTGCCATCTCCTGGCTGAGATCGCTGGAGCCACCCTGAGCGGACAGGTGCTCTTGTCTCTGAGTCATGACTCCAGCAATGTCAGCCAGGGCTCGTTGGAGACCATGGAGTGGTGTGTGGGTGTCCATTAGGGACTGCAAGTGGTCCCTGATGGGACTCAGACACCCATGGATGGCGTCGAGTTTGGTAGCCATGAGGTCGAACCCCACCCGCACCTGCTCAGCCATCTCCCTCTGGACCTCCAACACTCCAACACACGGCGCTGGAAGGCCATGGGTTGTTCGGGGGGGTCTTGGGAGACAGCCGGGGTTGTGGGTGCCTCCTGCTGGGTGGTTTGTGGAGTGGGAGGGGTCTCCTTGATGCAGCTGGGCTGCCCTGGTCCTGGAGGTGCTTGGCGGATGAGCTCAATGATGTCTTGGAGGGCTTGGGTGTCGATGCTGGTGGTGTCCTCCTCGTCATCAGTGAAGAGTGGCTGGGACTGCTCTGCAGGTGGTGTTGACGGTGCCCCTGCAATGTGAAGGGGAGATGCTGTGTTACAATGTGTCCACATGTATGTGGCCGCATGGTACATGTTCACATTCAGACAGCATGGCAATGTACATTGTGACAGTTTGTAGATCAGGGCCATGATCCAGAGTGATTGTGGGTGTGCACTGTGCTCTGCTTGATTGTGCATGTGTGCCATTGTGGCCATCTCCCCCCTGTCCCCCCAGTAACTGGTGGTTACTCACCCTGTTGCCGTTGTGTTGTGTCCTGTCAAGCAGTGTCTGGTGCCCGACTCCTGCCACAGTCTCCACACTGATGACTGTCGACACCAGCTCCTCCATGTCATCCAGCTCCAGCTGTGGTGCTGGGCAGTCTGCGTTGCTGCCTTCTGGTTGACTGCGAGTTTCTCCTTGGTCTTGCGCTTGATGTCATTCCATCGCCTCTTGACCTCGTCCATTGACCTATTGTGCTCTCCGACGGCGTTCACCTTGTCCACGATGGACCGCCATAATCTCTTTTTGGTGCCCAATGACACATTGTAGGTGACGAACAGTTGTTGATGGTGTTCTATCACCTCCGTGACCAGGATCCGATTCTCCTGCGGACTGTACTTCGTCTTCCTCTTCTTCTTGTCCTTGCCCTTCCCTGTCACCGTCGTCCCGGGCTGATCGTCCGGGGTACTTGTGGGGTTGCGCTCGTCCTCTGCGCCTGCTCCGGCTGCCTCCATGGTGCTTCGGTGTTGGTCATTTTATGTTTGTGTGTTTTTTCTCCTTTTGTAGTGCTTTTCCCGCCTGCCGTGTGTGTATGGCAGGCCTGGCGCTGCTTATCGCTGATTTCCTCATCGCGAATGGGCTCATCGCATGTTTTTTGGTGTTGGGGTTTGTGTTTTTATCGCCGTTGCGTTGGTTGTATCGCGGACATTGTCCGCGGTTTCAGAGGACTATCGCATGGTACCGCCGTGTTGTGAATTCCACGTTAACACAGGATATTTTCCCGCGATCGGCTGCGATGTGTAAAGTTGCGTTAACAGTTTTTGGTGATATTTAGCACACGTTCTTGTGAATATCCCCCTTGGTGGGCCAGATTTACCAGTTTGTCATGCAGCGCAGTGCAGCAGTCACAAATGCTGCACTGCAGTGCGTGAGAAGGAGAGAGCAGGAGAGGGCCATATATACAAAAATATAGCACTCTCCTTCCCTCTCCCATGCGCCAGTGCAGAAATGTGCGTCCGTGAGTCACTGACACACCTTTGCACCATAATGCAAGGGTGTCTCTGTGAGTCTAGCATATGTTTTGTACTGAAAGGATACCCTTCCAGTACAAATACTATGCATAGACTAACTTTAAACATTTTCCCACTTTGTATGAGTGTTATACAGTGCAGCACACATGCAAAGTTGGAAAATAAAGGAGAAAAAAAGCATTTCTCCTTCATAGTGTCTATCTGAAATGGGCGCTATTTTCTGACGCTAAACCTTGTCTACTTTTTTAGGTAAATAGGGCTTAGCGACAGAAACCTTGGGTGGTTGAATGGGAAAGCAAATGCACCACCCATGGTACGCCCCCTTGACGTCAAGTAATGCAAAACAGCGCTACGCACTGCTTTGCATTACTTTCAAGTCAATTTCCCAGCATAAAACAGTTTTTACACTGGAAAGTAAATATGTGAAAAAGATTTAGCAAACCTTTGCTTCTTTTTTGTGATGCAAACACAGCATTAAATCTTAGCAAATAGACCCCTGTGTCTTATATCTTGAATCCTAGCTGATTTCAGTACAAAACTATCAAACACTGACTGATTGATTAGATTTAGTGAAAAACCGGTGTGGTGTACTGCCAAGAGACTTGGGTGACAGCCGACTTTTGTATCGATACCTTCCACATTTACTGTCACCTGGCAACCCCATCAACTGTGGGCAGGCCAAAAGAGGGCCTACCCATTCTTGTTTCTGTTAAAATTGCCAGTATTGTGTAGAAATAGGGTGTTGTATGCCATGATACCAAATACTGTACCTATCTTTTCCTGGTTCCACTGATCTATTGCTTATTAATTTCTTTTACAATAATTTTTATAAATGAACGACGGAAGTAATTGACCAGCTGGATAATGTTATGACAAAATCCACTACCAAACGTAATCAACGTACTTTTATTATATGGGCAGGAGGTTTTAATCTAAATATGTGTAAATTTAGCAGACAGACTCTGTGGATATGTTGACACAAATGGGTACGATTCCATGTATTTTACCCATACTCCCTATAGGGAAGCTTTACACGGTCTAGTAGTTACAAATAATCTGTTTTTTCCAAGAGACATTTCTTCATCAGGTGAATCGCAGATCCCAACTTCTACTGACTCCAGTCAGTATAGTATGATAGATTTTATATTACTATCTTTAGATTTAAGTGTTTTACTTCCTGACTTTAATATTATTGTAAACGATATGAGTGATCATAATCCTCTCATCATGACCCTAAATTTAGAAACTAGGGCTGCAAATGAGAATAGAAGTATGTGGGTGTTGGGTTTTTATCAGAAAATAAGAGTATTAGGAACAAGTGAATTAAAATAGATCCTCCCCTCTTTTTGAGGGGTCTAGTAGTCAGTAATGCTGGCTCTATTCTCAATTGTTTGAATCCAAACGCTGAACCTAGTATAATAATTACGAGCTTGAATATGATTAGCTAACATAAATTACAGATGTTCACTGCCAAAGAATCTATCTACCCGACTAATGACACACCCAACATAGGTGGTTTAACTCTGTACGGCAGTGCATGAGTAACTCAAGGCAGGCCTCCATGTCCCCCCATGCAACACTAACCTGATCCATCAAGCCCACATGACTTACAAATCAGTCTTAAAATCCCAGAGGGAGGAAATTAGTAAGACAGCCTGGGCTGACCTTGAAGCGGCAGGGTATGCAAGGGATATTAGAGGTTTTTGGGAGGTTGTGAATAGATTCTTTTTTTCTGACCATGCAGGCAGCGGAATCAAATGTCACATTTCAGGCAATGTCTGGAGATCTTAATTTGGAAAGGTTTTTGATTCTGGATGCAGTTCTAATGATTGATTGGTTACGGCAGGTGTTGTCATGATTGATTTTGAGGCTGATCATATTCTGGGCGTTTTCCCGGTGGGCCACCAGGGTGGGGGCCGGTTTTAGACCCCTGGGGAGCCGTTTCTGTTACCGGGGGCTAATTTTCCAGCAATATCGGCCCCCAGCAACAAAAGTGGCACAAAGCTTCCCACTAGCACATTATACCCCGGGCCCCCTCCCCCCGTGGCCTGGTTGAGCTCTTTGCCAGGGCCAGTTTCGGTTCCCAGGCCGGCATTGAATGTTTTGCATGCGGCTATTGTGGGCATGGAGGGAGGAAATAGTTGTACCTATTTTTAAGAAGGGTGAGAGAAATAGCCCGAGATGTTACTGGACAATTTCCCTTTTGGATTCGACTTCAAAGATATTAGAGTGTGTCCTTCTCTTCAGACTTGAGGAATGGGCCGAAAGAAAGAGAGGCATATTTACAAGAATTGTCGCTAAGCAAAATTAGCATTGCTTAGCGGCAATTTTTTTAATGCCGAGTATCGTCGAAAACTATTGCTATGTTAGCAACGTATTTACAATACGTCGGTACATAGCGATAGGTTCAGCTAGCGTCAGACATTGTTGCCGCAAACACTAGCATCATGGTAATAAAAATCTTTACGCTAATGTGAAAAAAGTGACTGCCGGTCAATTAGCAGCAAGAAAACTCATGTTAGTCAGCCAAAAGTCACTTTTTTCTGTTTTGCGGGGAAAAAAAAGAAGAAAGAGCCCATGAAATAAAAAAACAAAAAAACTACCTGTAAGTAAAATGGAGCAGCATGGACCCAGTTCAGCAGCAGACAACAACCCCCCTAACAGCCAGGATGACCAGCCAGAATCCTGATTGCGGAGGTGACGGAGAATCAACACCAGCTCCTCGTCAGCTCCAGGGTGTCATTGGGGACCAACAATACCATTTGACAGTCCATTGTCAGCAAGATGAACGCAGTAGCAGAAGTCAAGAGGACAGTGGCTGATTGTAAGAAGCACTGGCATGATGCCAAGTGCACGACTAAGCAGAAACTGGCCAGCAATCGACAGGCAGCACTGCAGACTGGGGGTGGGAGTCTAGCGCCAAAGGAGAAGCTAGATGCCTTGGAGGAACAGGTGTCCGCAGTCATCTGTGAGGAGACGGTGGTTGGATTAGAGGAACAGGATAGTGCTGAATATGATCAGCTACATCAACAACATGGTAACTAATAATCAGGGATGGGGGGTGGGGAAGTAATGTTGCTTCCGTCCTTGTAACTGTCTCAGTGCCAACCCACACTGTGTGCAGAACAAATGCCAGTTACATAGGTACTTGGGGGGTAAATTCACATGTCCCTTGAGCTGTGGGCATCATTAACAAATACATAGAAAGACACATAACGGTGGTGTAAGGGACTTCTAATCCAGCACACATGCATATATAAAATGACAAATGGCCAGTCATGTGTCTCCTAACTCTTGTATATATTAACAAGCAAAGTGACTGAGTGTTGCATTAGACAACTTGGCTCACCACAGGACTCTGCCACTTTAGAAATGCAGCACTGCACTGTATGTACAACAATACGGCTCAGTTGTGTGTCACAACATGCACTGGTGAAAAATGTAGCTGCCTAGCACCAACGCGTATGGCTGTCTAGGAAGAATACACAAAGCCCAACTGACACCCGTACCCAGTCATGTGAATGGTGCAAGAGTGTCTGCATTGAGGCTAGACAGCTACATTTAGAACATGTGCCTGCAGAAATTCCATGCTGCAACATAATGTAGTAAATACGTCTTAGGCAAGTGTTCCTGAAGTGGCTGAACGCCCTGTCAATCCAAGAAGGCTAACGCTGGGTGACATTAGAGGCTTGCACATATGACCCCAAGTACATAATTAAAGCGTGCCTCATTTACAAGATGTTGCTAATCAACATCAAGTGGGTCAACATTGCCTTGTAAATATTGTGAAGGATGGTTTTCCTCAGTAATGTAAAAAAATAGTGATGGTCCTATGTTGATAGTGCCTTTGAAATATGCCACAAGCAATTGTAATGGCTTAACTGCTGCTTTCATGTGTGCAGCCAAATGCAGCACACATAACCACATCTAAAAATGTTGGAGAGAACGTTTTCAATTTGAATCACCTGGGTTATCTACATGAAAAGCTGCACATCTCTTGCAAGCACCTTGCGTCGATGTTGGGCACATCCCATAATGACCAAAATATACATACTGGAAGAGCAAGGTGCTGTCTACTTTTTGTAAAAGGGTCTGACATTTCTAAGTATAGTGTAAGGATCCAGCATTGTAGGAATGTGTATGATAATATATCAACATGCTTGTTCTGGTTGCAATGCTCCTTGAACCACACATTCCCCATTCCGTCCATGGTAAGTGAATGGTGAGACTGGACCTCATTCACAAGGTTGCAATAATGCATGTCATTTGGCCACATGTTGCCTTGCTACAATACCTAAAAATGCAGTTATCCGCATTAAAGTATCTTATTGTGATATTTTGTTGGCAGTATGTGATTGTCATCATGGTCCTGGTTTTGGAGGTCCAAAACACATATTGACATGCATGGAAACTGTGCCTTAGGTAAAGTCAACAGTGGCAGTGAGAAAATGCACAGCAATTGATGTCTGAAAACCTTCCAGTAACAAATACATCAAATTAACATGACCACGACAGTATGTATCATCTATGTGCCCATCCCTGTAATGTCCAACAAAGGTCTGCTGTGCAACAATGCACCAATCTTAGAAGCCTGCCTCAAAATCTTATGTCCTCCTGCTTGCACTAAGTGATCATAGTCACTGCTGTGGAAAACACAAGGGGAGGGCACGCACATCGCAACTCTGGCCCAGTCCTGTGTCTGTAGACACATTCTGCCAGGAACACTTTAAGTTCTTGCGGCACTGTGTCCATTCAAAATCTGGTCTTTAGGAGTATATGCACTGAAATCACACCATCAAGACAAGAAAGGCACTCCCTGGTGTGCTGCATGATACGTGTTACCGTCTAGCACATTGCAACATCTTTCGGTTATAGCAAGCTACCAAATAAGCAAGAGTAGTAGCCACATGAAAATAAAATTGTCAACATGGTCACATAACTGTGTAGCAGTTTTTTGTCCTAACCTCAGTCTCAAACATACAGAGGGATCACTGGACACACACATGTGTTCAGCAGACATACCTAAGCTAACTCACATCATGCTCCACACCCACAACAAAAACAATGCTACACAAAGGATGCCAGTGATATACATATTAATAGTTGTCTATCATGTAGTGACTTTGTAGTAACTGAACCACAGAAAGTTGAAGTGTGTGTTCAAGTTCAAATTGCAAACATCATGCTTCACCTTGATGAAAAATCATCCTCCTGTACTAAATAGAAAAAGAATGCACCCCTGCATTTGTCACTGTGCCTGTGGGTATTGAAGCTACCTGGCATCAATACAGTCATCCTTTCTCAAACGTGCAAGGGTGTCTGGATAGAGGCAATGATAGTTAACGAACAGGAAGGTGCTCCTCCCTCCACATAAACATCCTTTCATGGGATTGACCTGTGTCAATGTGTGTTGCCCACCTTAAAACACATATTGTAATCTCATATAAGGGGAATCCAGCACAACTCCTTGTCTCATCAACATGGACATCACTGTATCCCTTCTCTCAAGTGCATGAGTGTTCGCCTCATTATGCCACTCTACAAAATAGGTGGCAGTGCCAACATCAATGGGGGGTGCAGTTGAATGTCCACCACAAAATCTAGTGAGCAACAGTCATATGCAAATTTGACTATGTAAGGGTACCTTATCCACAATGCAGTGTTAAGCCACATGAAGTAGATTAGTCCTGCATTGTAAATAAGGTGAAACAACCAGCACCACAGGCAGGTCTGAATAGATGACTTAACAGGTGCAGTAGGGGCCTATAAATATGACCCTCACTGTTGGCATGCAGGGTAACTGTCCAAATCAATGAAGAACCTAAATGTGACAGTCATGGACTTTCTACATTGACATACAAGCCTGCCTGTAACGGTTGTACCATGTAACACAGGAGAATGGAATGTGTCATGAGCTGTGACTGTCAAAAGCTAAAATGCATGCTAAAATTGGACACACACATACAACAGTATCTGCCCTTTACATTGCAGAGGATGAAACATCACCTCCTGGTCAGAAGCCTGTCCCACTCTTCAATGATGAAGATTAAGAAGAGGTCACAACCATCGACCAGGACACCCTCCAAGAGCTGCTCAACTCCGTAGGCAGCCCGTTTCCCGAAGTGGAGAGATCCAGCAGCGTTGTGACGTCTCCACATGCCCCACAAAACATCCAGCAGGCTCCACCTACCACCGCAGCCACAAACTTGTACTCTGAGGACCCACAGATACAATTTCAACATAGTGCGGTAGGAGTCCAGCATGAGATGGCAGACCAGGTGTGGGGGGGTTGGAGAGCCTGGTGCCAAACTGGATGGGATCCGTGGGTGCCTCAGTCCCATTAGGGACCACCTACATGCCATCAGATGCACCCACAGTCCGCTCCGTGACCTCCAGCAGTCCATGGGCGACATCGCTGTTGTCCTGAGTCAGAGACAAGAACAACTGTCCTGTCAAAGTGGAACACGCGATGTGGCCAAAGAGTTGGGGGTAATGCACCAGATCCTGGAGAACATGGAGCGGAAGCAGGATTCCCACTTGGCTGCCAAGGCTGACTACCACCGTGACATTGCTGGAGTCATGCAATCCCTGCAGCTCATCCTCGATGCGGGGATGCCTCACCTAGTGACACAGATAAATGCTGTTGCACCTACAGCATCCACCTCTTCTGCCCCTGATGTGTCTTTGTCTCCCTGCAATGCCGCCAATCCACCACCACCCTCAGCAACGAACAAAGATCAAAGCAATGCTGTTGCTAGACACATGGAAACCCATCATGACAGCGATTGGAAAAAACTGAAATTTTATGCGATCGAACAAGTGGAATGTCATGAACGAGGGGGTGATCGTGATCGAAAATTAAGGCAACGCGAATCACAACACATCATAAGCATATGGACTCTCACTCCACATGGCCTTAATCAAAATGAGGAACTGTACACACACTTATGAGTACATGCGTTGAGCGGAAGATTGTTTATGTGCTGGAAGACTCACCTTCCTGCACTTGAACAATCAAGGGCCATTTGCTGTTTCCATGTGTGCTGCACACGTAGGGTCAGCAAATATGATGAGAAAATTTAAGAACATTTTTACAATGGTCTTACCTATTACTTACTCCACCATATTTACACTGCCCTTGTAGATATAGGGCAGTGTACAGAAAAATGGACTTTGGGGTGTAACATTGTCCACCCCTTTCACCCTAACTATGGTGTGAAAGGGGGTCTTACTCACAAGTTAGCACTAAGCAATGGCATGTGGCTTAACGCTACCTTGTGACTAAAGCTAAGCCACTATCACCACTACAATGTTGTGCAAAGTAACATTGCTGTGGCGATAGGGCCCTTGAAATATGCGCCAACATGTCAAAGATTCACTACATTTGAAGCAAGACAGGGATTAATGTCTGAAATTGAATTTTGCCACCTAACTATGTCTTACGGTTGTATTGACTCATTCAAACAAGTTGTTGCTCTGGGTTAGGCCACTCATCCAATATTGTCACATACACCAGCTCTCATCTTGTGTATGAGACTGCCTCTTTGGAGTAATACTTGTCACTGACAACTGTTGCATGAACTGAGCATCAGTGACAGCTACATGAGGCCAGGGTGTACATGGATTCCAACATCCCTCAAATGTGCCCTCTTCTGTATGTACACTGTGAAACCCACTTGCATCGGCTGGAGTAACATACACAATTTGCAATTATGGACTCAGTAAAATTGCTGCCATAACTTCACAAGATTCATTGACTCAATTAGTCAATACAGACTAACACAATCATATTTCATGTAGCTGTAGCCAGGCTCCATGAACTGAAGCTGCCATGTACACATGACACTATACCAAGAAGGCATATTCACTTTCTGATTTGGACATGATTTTACACCTGCTATCACAACACTACTCAAATTGCTTTTCCAGTGTGTGACAAATTCATACAGTATTGATCTTGCCATAAGCACCCACAGCCACAGCATCCAACGTAAATGAAAAGGAGGGACACAATGGATAGCATAGGACCGACCATCAGATAAAAAAGATTGTCCATGGGCACACTTTGAGAAGAATAGTGTAGGGTGGTGTGTTTCAAAATTGGTTGCCAATCTACTCAAACATGTTGCAAATGCATGGTAGCAACGATTGAGCCATGATAAGGGGTAAACACTATTTGTCATTTACAACAGTGCCCACTTTTCCTGCCTTGCACCAAAGCAGGCCACCTTGCACAATGGTAGCAGAGTGCATACATATTTGGGATGCAGCGAAATATGCTTAATGAGAGGGTAATACACTGGAATAAGTCGTATATTTGCTAGTCCAGTGCAGGGATGCATTTAATAAACTGTGGAGTCATCAGTACATCATAAATATGTTCAAAAATCTCTACTCAATGCTGCCTCATCACAATAGAGGTGAGGTCCATGTGATGCAGACCCAGACTGTGGTCAACAATATACTGGAGCATTCACCTAAAAGTAACAAGGAACCTCCAAGCCCCCATCCTGCCAGGTTCTCTGTAGGGTGGTCAGACTAACCCTTTCACGTTTAGTGCCCCACAATAGATCTACCAAAAGGCTGGCCAGAATTACAAAAAATTGTCGAGGGATTTTGAAGAGAAAGTGCTGCATCGCGTAAAGACACCTGGGTAGAAGGATCATTTTGGCTATGGCAATCCTACCCATAAGGGACAAGGGTAGTCCCTGCCAAAAATGCACTGAACCCCTTATTCCCTCAATTACTTTCCCGATATTAAGCGCCAAGTACTGCTCGGCCGTCTCAGCCAATCTGATCCCCAGGTACCTGGGTGAGGTTCTCACCCATGGGAGCCCTGCCTCCGGTAGCCCCCCATCTGGGAGCGAAGCCAAACTTCCCATTGGGATTAATTTTGATTTCCCGGAGTTAATCTGCAACCCCGATATGCTCCCAAACCTCTTGAGGACGTCCAACAGTATCGGTATCGCCTGAACAGGGTGTCGGAGGTACACAAGAATATCGTCCGCATACATGGACACCACGTAATTGGTCTCTCCCAGTGGAATCCCAAAGGCTGTCATTTCGCTTCTCAGGACCACCGCCAAAGGCTCCATCGCCATTGCAAAAAGGAGTGGCGACAGCAGGGATCCCTGTCTGGTGCTGCGTTGCAGTCTATAGGCCCTTGAGACCAACATCCCCATTCTTATTCTGGCATAAGGGGCTGAGTAGAGTACCCATTTAAGAAATCACACCCCCACCCCCATTGTACGCAAGACCTCCCAAAGATATACCCAACCAACCGAATCAAACACTTGCTCTATATCCAATAACACCAGGGCACATTCCTCCTGATGCAATAAAGGTGAGTGCCACAGATGGGCTAGCCTTCGTAGATTATGAGCAGTACTGCGTTTGGGGATAAATCCCGTTTGGTTGGGATGAATTAGATGCTGCATATGCGGTTGCAATCGGGCCGCCAGGACCTCACTAAGGATTTTTAAATCTATGTTCAACGGAGAGATTGGCCTATACGATACCGGCAACCGGGTATCTCTATCTACCTTGGGTATCATGACCACCAACGCTTCGCTCATAGAAGTTGGTAGTGTTTGACTCTGGAGTGCCTCATTGTATACTTCCAGGAAACGGTTTACTAGGATGGGTGCAAATTTTTTGTAAAACTCAGCCGGTAGGCCATCATTTCCTGGACTCTTGGAATGTTTCAAAGCCATTATGCCCCCCTGTATTTCTTCTTTAGAAATCGGATCGTCTAACAGTTGGCTGGTCTCCATTTCTAAGCGAGGTAAGTTCAGAGCGGCTATGAACCCTGTCATCCTTTCCAGATCTGGAGGAGGACGCCCCGCATATACCCCGGCTAAATGATCAGCCAAGATTTCCAGAATTTGTTTTTGACTTTTGTACTGTGTGCCCCTCAGCGGATTGCATCTGCACTATGGGAGACACCGGCTTCCCGCTCTTTATCAGTTTGGCAAGCAGAGTCCCAGAACCGCCCCCCCTCTATATGCAAGCGTTGTCAATGCGCAGTATAATGAAACTTTTCCAGCCTACATAGTGCCGCCAGCAGCTTTTCCCGTGCCTCCCGCCAATCATTCAGAAGATGAGGGGCCGTCGGTAGCAAAGTCTCCAACTTGGCTAGGTTCCTCTCTTGTACCTTAATGTCTCTTTCGAGCTGTTGAGCAAGTTGTATTAAGGCAAATCCCCCCGGACTACCACCATCATCATCTCCTCCCATTCTGGAGCCCTAGAGGACGCTGATCCCCAATTTGTTTCAAAATGGCTAGAGAGCTCTTCTTCCAACTTATTAACAAAGGGTGGGTCAGTGAGCGCCTCAGTTTGAAGCCTCCATGTCGGGATCACAGACCTGGGCCTCTCAGTGCCCAGGGATAACAGCATGGGGGAGTGTCCCACCTAGCACACAATTAACATCTCCCAGCATAATTACGTCGCCACCCAAATAGGGGGTTGCTGCGGTCATCACCTCATAAAAAAAGCTGTGGGTGTCTGAATTAGGAGCGTATACGTTAATAAACATATCTCCTGTCCGTCAAGGCTGCCATACAAGATCACATATAGTCCCTCAGGATCAAGCACAATGTTGCAGTTGTTGGAAAGGGGTCCCCGGGGACACCCAAATATGAACCCCCCAGTCAAAACCAGAATATGAAGTGGCATACAGCTGTCCCTCCATCTACGTCTAATATACGGCAGCGTATCACCCCATATGTGTGTTTCCTGTAGGCCCACTATAGCAATGCTATTCCGCCGTAAGTAGGAGCACGCCCTTTGCGCTTTTCAAGCATTGCCGTTCCACGTATATTTCAGGTAAGTAGTTTCATCATGGAGGGAGCCATGACATTTTGTGGTTGTCATCGCTCTTAGGTTCCCACCCCACCACCCTGTTTATAGACTGAGCGCACAGCGGAAAATTACAACCCTGACATGGATCCCCTGAACCGTCCCTAAAACATTGAATAACAAACAAAACAAATTGACTCCACCTGTCCCCCCCACCCACTGGGCAGTGAAAAGAATCCATCCCTCCCAACACCGTAGAGAGCAAATAATCCCATCTCCCGCCCTAAACGACCTCCCTCTGAGTTCTTCAACAGTATATCTATCCACTTCAACAATAACCATAGTTGTATTTCGCAGATTATAACCTCCATAAGTGAGCAGTGGCCATATCCCCCTATACAGGTGCAATGCAAGTAGCTAGGCACTCAACGGGGTGCAAGGGCATAACCTCTAGCTCTCCCGGCAGGTCCCAGCCTCTACTGAGGGGTGTGTTCCTTCCCACACGCGGAATATACAGGAGGTACCGTTCCCCACAATATAAAAGGAAAAAATAAACCATTTATATTGATTCCTCTTGTGACCACTTATCTGGTTGTTCTGAACGATGACCCTGCTTCTGCTTCACAGCCCGTGGGTTTAGGACACATTAGTATCAGGGACAACCTCCGACGATGTCAAGTCAGAGTCCAATAATCCCTCTGCCATCTGTAAAGTATCAACCTCACACACTCTGACCCTTCCAGAGCCACCTCTGTCCTTTTGTCGTCTCCCTCCGGAGAGTCGGCATTGTCTCACTGCAGGATCCGTTGAATCCGTGAGTGTCTTTGGATAAGACTGCAAATTCCGCCGGGCGCCATGGTTCCCTATAGTGTCCATCCATTCAGAAGCCTCCTCCACCGAGAAGAAGAACAGAGCCCTGCCTTTGTGTTCAATCTGAAGCTTGGCCGGGAAGAGGAGGCTGTATTTCATCCCGGCTTCTCTCATTCGCCTCTTCACTGCCAAGAAAGTGCGCCGCTGGTCCTGCACCTGCTGCGTGTAATCAGGGAAAACTGCAATAGGGTGGCCCTCGAATTGCATCACAGTCTTGGTACGGGTGGATTGCAGGATCACATCACGGTCCCGATAGATAAAGAACCGGGCTATGATGGCCCTTGGTGGAGCCCCCGGCCGCGGGGTAGGGACCAGCGCCCTGTGTGCCCGCTCAATGTTGAAGAATTTGGACGTTCTTTCTGGTGCAAGAACTTTCGTGATCCACTCCTCCAAAAACAACTCTGCCAAGGGCCCCTCTGCTCACTCCAGAAACCCCACAAACCTTAGGTTCTTTCGCATTCCTCCTGGTCTTCGGCCACTCATCTAGTTTAATTGTCTTCCTTTGAAGCTCCATGACCGTCTCCTGTAGAGATTTGACCTCCGTCTGGAGTGTATCCACATGCTGTTCTGTCATGGTGACCCTATCGGAAACCTTACGTAGGTCCCATCGAAGGAGAGTGACATCAATCGCCACTGCGTCAGTCTTGGTCACCATCTCGTCCCTCATAGTCTGAATGGCCACCAGGATATCATTCAGTGAAGGGTCCCGTTGATCTTCCCCCGGCGCCACCTTCGCATCATCTTCTCCTCGCGAGTCCTGTTGATTAGGGCCATGGGGTAGGGACTGCGCATAGTTTATTATTTTATTAGATTGAGCTGTTTCTTCTCAGGGGCCCTAGGACCCAACCAGCATGAACAGAACTCCGGTCTGCTATCTACCCAGGTGTAGCTTTAGGCTCGTTGTCCCCTGACCCTCGCTCATCCGGTTACCTTCACCAGGGTCTCTCACTTGGAAACAAGGCCAGTCACGGTAGACACACCGCCGATACAAGGCCAGTCTGCCCCCACCTCCAGGCAGCCAGAGACCAGCAACCCCACGGAACCAGGCTGAGGGGCGAGGGGCGACCCAACCATCACCCAATCACGGGCAGTATTCACCTCTCCGGAGTCTCCTTGTTAGCGATCTCCGGGAGTTCGCTTTGTCACACCAGTGCTTGCTGTCTGATGAGTAAGATCTGTGGGGGTCCCCTTTCAAATACGCGGAGCAGGATTCAGATCCCCCAACATGGTCCAACAGGCCTTGGCGCGCCCCGCGGCGCCCAACATGAGCGGAGCCGAGCCCCAGCCCCATCCGGGCTGCAACTCACAGCTCGATTCCTGCCAGTTTCACATGCTAGGGGACCCGCCTCGTCAGTGACTCACCTCCTGTTGTCACGGGCGGGTCCCATCCAATGCAGCATCGCAGTCAGGCCAGCTCCACCTCTCCCGGGGCAATGCATGGGCCACCGCCTCTTCCTGTATATGATATAGCTCCCGATCCTCCGGGACAAATGTTTCAGCCCTGGCAGCGTGCACCGCAGCTTTCACCAGTTGCACCGGAGTCACTGCTGAGGGATTCGGCCGCCAGTGCCCGGCCTCCGATGCACGCCGCGAGAGCACTCGCGGTGGCCCAAGATGGCTGCTCCTTCCTCAGGATGCTAGACTCCTCGCACCCTATCCGCCAGAGTACTGGGACCCAAAAGCTGTTTCCCGGGCCAGACGGTGTTCCTGGTCGGGCCGGTACTGTAAGTAGGGTTGATGCTAATAATGCACCGCAGGATTCTGTCGGATGTTTCCGCGCTGGGAAGGAGCACCGCAAAGCACGTCCTATGTGGCCATATTGCCGGCCATGCCCCCATGAACTGTAACAGTTATGTCTCTGTTCATGGTGCCTACATGAAGGGATATGCTTTGCATGTCTGACACACAACACATGACCATTGCAGCCTTGTGGACTACAAGACATTCCTGCAAGTATACCTGATCATATTGTGACTACAACTTGAGGGACACATTCACAAGGTGCTATTTACCTCCACAACGTCACTTTTCTCGACCCTGTGTAGTCAATATGGGCCTAGCATTTTACCCAAGGGTGTGCTCAGACACTTGACATGGTTTCATCCTGCATTGTGTCTAAGGCAGCCTTTCAAACTCAACTTTGTGTGAAGTGTTCCTTTGGGAATGGGTGTTGCGATGGGCATTCCACCACAACACCCATACAATATTGCAATGGAGCATATTTAAAAGGCTGGCATACATATGGTCCTGCACTTACATTGGGAACTGTTAAAAAATGGTTAGACCCTTGCCCAACTAGGGTAGACGAGTGATTCCATCAGGTCTGGCGTTTCGCCATGTGTGCTGCGTTGTGAGGCTCACATAGGCCCTTCATGCACATTGCAAGTCCTCACAGATGAATCACGTTGTCCACTATCTTTGTATTCTACATTTCGCAGCACACATATAAATGTGATACAGCACTTTCTGATTGTTTATGTGCAGGAGGGAACACATTCTTTCACATGGTCAATCATTCACTTCAACGCAGGCACAGTTGCATAATGCTGCAAGTGTGGTTTCGTTGGAGCTAGGCAGCTTCTGTTTCCAAAAAGTTGATGGCATCATCCTGTGGCGTATATTACATTGTGTCACTGACTACAGTTGTTAACAGAGAAAACAAACTGTAACATCATACAGCTTTTGTCATGTACTTACCACCTGGCCTGCCAACAATGATCCCCAGGTGATCCAATAGGTCTCCCTCACGTCCGACACAATCCTGCCATCAGTGTTTCCACTTGTGGACAGTCCTGTCCACCCCGAAGATGTGCATCATGTGATGTTGGATGTGCTCCCACCTCCCCTTCCTGATCTTGATGTCGTAGGCCTGTGGGACCCGTCCCCCAATTTCCACCATCCGTGAAAAAAAACATCACCAGCCAGTGGAAGCCCTCCAATGCCCCCTCTGCCATACGACCCTCCCTACCCTCACCCAACATCTCCCACCACACAACTAAACCCACCATTCCAAAATAAATTCCCAGAAAATATCCCAAAAACCTGTTAAACTTACAACAAATATACCCCTTAGACAAACACCCGACAAGACAATCACGAATACGCAAAAAACACCGAAAGACAGCGACACAGGACTTGACAAGGACAGTAGGGACAGTAGACTAGACACCAAACCACTCTCTCACACCACAATCCAGCAGACACCTCTAAACACCTCCAGCACTCTCCATAGACACTTAACAGTGTGGTTAAAAGAGAAAGTGAACGTGTACATTACTCCTCCATGAAACAGGATGCATACTGACATCACTTCCTGGACGTTTGCTGCCTGTTTTTCGACTCCGCGTGAAAAGAAATTGCCGCTAAGGGGTAAGCGGGAATTTTACCTTGTTGACACATGTCGTTTGCGAGTGTTTTGCATAGCGGTTATTCAAAACATTATCGCTCACGTGATTTATTTTTTTAGCTAAGTGCTAGTTGATCAGCAAATGTACCATATTGCAGAATACTGCATGCCTAACAACACCATATGGCGATGGTAAGTGATCTGTGTTGTGTAAGTGACTTTAGTCATTTTGATATGTCTTGACATCAGTAATCCTGAGCTGTCAACATGCCCTTGTTCCTCACATTGATGAATATCCAGATATTGTCATGTGTGATAGATTATGCGTGCATCAGTGGTAATCATACTGATTACCATTGGTTGTATGTGTGACTACATATAAGACTGTTACATTACACATTGCTGTGATGTCAGTAGAGTACCAGTATTGAAGAACTATAATGCTGCATACAATGCGAAGGTTGACTATAGAATCGCATTGGACTATTTGCTCAGCTGGAGGCAAAGACGTGCACATTTACATTGGTCTGTGCAAAGGCACTCATGGGCGTAATTTTACAAAAGTGTGCTACCCATTTTTGAGTTTGCTAGAGCATTAAATGTTTTTTGACGGGGCCTATCGACCACATCCATTGTCATTTTAGCGACTTATGTACCATACATCGTTACATGGTGTTAGGATCAGCTCGTAGCAGACAAAATTGCCCCTCACTCTACCGTGACAGCGATACACATTCTTAAGCGAAAGAGAAGAAACAGACAAAGATTTCATGTCACTCAGCCCTCCCTCATTTTTCTGCCTCTAGAGGCAAGAACAGCTTACCAAGACACCTCTGATGAGAATTAAAAAATGTATGCACCAGAATGTAGAATGGAGTGGGCATGACCAAATTCTGCACAGGTCAACAACCCCCACAAAGCCAGCAACAGCCATTATGTTGAGCCAGGGTCCGAGGGGAAGAGGAAATGCCGAATCTGTGTCTCATGTCTGAAAAGTGGCGCATTGTTAGCTAAAAACAGCAATACAGCACTTTACATTGCGCAATCCTTGCGAAACAATGGCGTCCAATGCCTGGAAGCACAGGCAGTCCCCAGGTCCTTGAGACAAGGCTGTGCCTTAGTCTGTGACCTGGAGTGGTAGGCACAGGTGCTGCTGAGTTACTGCAGACTGACGGTGGAGGCGGGGTGCGCAATGTGCACGAGCCTGTGGTCCCTGGCTGTAGACATTGATGCGTCAGCGATCACCCTTACCTGGTGGCAAAGTCGGGCAGGTCACTTGTAGGCACATTGCTGACATGAGAAGCCTGCATGGTGCACCTTGGAGCTGTGATCAGTCGAGGCGCTCCTGCACAACAACAAAGGGTAGTCTGCATTGCATGACACGCACCAACATTACAACAGGGGAGATTGCCAATATTGGGCTGCACCTGTCAGCATCATCAGGCCGGGGAAGGTTGCGGTGGCCGGACGCAGTGGATAGTGAGGCCCCTAAGCTGCGCAAATCTTGTATGGCAGGAAAACAGTGAAGATTCACCTAAGAGGGGCAAGTTGCATCACCTGCATCAGGAGGCTACTCTGCAGACTCGAAGTACACTGCTGTACCCAGGCTTGTGAAATCCGGACTGGCAGAGGATTCTGCTGGCTGTCACAGATTCGGAGTGAGCGGTGTTTTGGGGCCTGGTGTCGATGTCCAGGTTAGGAGAAGGTTGGACGTGGCGTGGAGGTGGCCCAGTGGTCGTGTCTGGGCAAGAGCTGTGGGCACACTGTGTGTACCGCTGTGATTTGCTGGTGCACTGGGGAACATGGAATCTGGTTGCCAAAGTTAGATTGGAGGAGGCGACTGGGTGGTGCAGCCTTTCCTTGCCCCATGTTAGTGAGCTCTTGGGTGCATGGGGGATTTCCATTGGTGCCAGCCAGACGGAGATTTCTGTCTAGCATACACCTGACTGGAGAAGAGGAGCTGGTTGGCCACACTGGACTGCAACACATGTCATACATGGTGCCTGGCATCTTGTGCAATGATGTGTGTTCATGAGTATTGTGTACATTCCTTGAGAGATACAACAGTATGTGAAAGGCCCATTTAATTTTAGATGCATGGTCATATTTGTGTTCAACTGTGCCTGCAGATGTAGGGATATTTTGACTTGTGGAGTTGTGATTAATCCAAAGATTACACATATCATGCAATTGGCATTTGTAAACTTGTAGTGGCAGTCCAGAGAGAGGTGATGCAACTTCATTGTGCTACCATGTGTTTCGTGTTCCGTCTTAGACAATACATTGAACATTACTAATGAAATTGGTTGTAAGTTACTTGCATGTTTTGGCTGTACGTATTGGTATCCCTGTTGCACTTCACTCATGTGTATGTCTGTTCTCTGTCTTTGGGGTGTCAACACAGAGTAAGTGTGAGGAGATGAGAATATTGCCAGTTCTCCACATTTATTGCCATGCCACACTCGTGTTGTTGGGCATGTGACATCCACCCTTTCTTGCCATTGCATTGCCATGTCTATAGTCCTACATACATGTTGTTGATTGCTGATGCCTTGCCAGTTGTCCCATGGCTGACCTATGTGTCATTGTTTGTGCAGATAAAAATATAGCATTGTTAGATCAGTGCAGTGTTGAATGATGAATCAGGCACAGTGTTAGTGATGCAAGACATTTGCTTATTTGTCATTACAGTGACACGTGTCAGCTAGGGAGGTAGTGTCACTTGCTAGTGCAGAATATATGAGTATGCTTGGTGGTAAAAGCATTCCCTGCACTGTATTGATACATTCGTTAGTCTGGCTCTACTATTCTTTGATTCTTCATCCTCCACCCCCGAAAGTTGATCCAGCCCACCATTGTCATGTATCTTTGTGACTTGTGTCAGTAACCTTTTTTCCAGTGGCACAGATTACACAAAGGTGTTGTGTTAAAAAAATTAAGAATGGATTAGAGCTGTGTGGTCCCAGCTACAATAATGCATCAGCCACATATTGTATGGAGTACTACGCTATTGTGTGAAGACGGACCTGATGGTGCTCAGGAAACTACACAACAAGCACTTTTTTCTTTCTCAGTGATAAACCATATACAGTCAGAAGTTCAGATGCCCAAAACATTTGCCCATTACCAGTCTTACTTTGGTTGGTGTCATATCCCTTGCTCGGTGATTGATCTGTGTGACTCTGTTGTTTTGATAACATAACTTTACATGATTGTTCCCCTTCTCAAGTCACAAACCAAGCATACAAGATATTGGTGAAGGTGATATTTTACTGCGCAACATCACAAGGTGGAACCTTTTGTTCAAAGATATGGGTGATACAAGACATTTGAGAGTTGCCATTATGAAAAAAAGTTATGGATGATGGCATCCCTCCTTGATGTTGCAGCTGCTGAAGTTGTAGGGTGGCTTGCATCAACTTCTTCCTCCTGCCCATCCTCTGGATTGTCCAACAATGCCAGCCTGTACAGGAGTCTTCCCCTCGAAATGTCCAGGCAACGGAACCTGGATTTGAGGACTCCAAAGGTCCGTTCCACAATGGCCCTTGTACGGCCAGGTGCCACATTATAGTCTCTCTGGGCCTGTGTGTGGGGTACTTTGATGGGGGTAATCACCCCTGGTGACAGTGCAAAACCTTGATCAGCTGAAACAGAAAATGGAGAAAAAGATACATTAGTATACTGTCCTGATGTGTTTGCAGTGTAGAATTTGTAACTTTGTGTGCATTTTGTGGCTTTTTACTTTCTCCTTCAACATGGTGTAGTAAATACAAACAACGTGCATCGATGCCATTGAATTGTCTATACCTTACAGCCTATACATCACTACAATGCCATTGGCCCAGTCCTGTGTAATACCTCCATGTTGTAACTGTCAGGATGTATGGGTACCTTAACACCTTAACTTTTGGCACATTACTATGAATGTACATCTGCCATATCCATCATTGTGAGGTATTGTACTAAACGATAGCTGGCACCAGAAGCACTTGAATGCTAAATGTTGAACTCAATGTGGCTTAGTTACAACCCCCTTGCACCCTAGGTGGGTCACTGTTTGAGACGCAGCACATAGCTACCTTGTGTACTCTACTTACTGGGACATGTCAAACCAAAGCACATGTCTATTCATGGCCTTGGGCATATGGCAACTTTAAAGCCAATTGATTGTGTGTTGGGGGTGGGCCATGGGTGTTGACGTGGGTGTTTCCACACAACACCCATTTAGTTGGCTACCTTACCGCCTTTGGGGAAAATCGTACACCTGGAAATGCATCAGATTGATATGCCTCACCAGAGGAGGAGTAGGGATGCGCAACATGGAGATACATTAACATTTCTCTTATTTTTATGCTCTTTCTATGCATGCTGCATTCTAACGCAACAAATAGGAAGAGAAAATCCACTTTTGTGATTGTTTATGTGCAATTAGGTGTCCCTTCATGCAGAAATACTTTCATCCCCATGACACAGGCACCCTTGCACCATGGTGCATGGGTGCCTGTGTTGGTGCATTTCTGCTAATTGTGCGCCAGCGTAGGGGATAGCAAAATGATCCATCATCTTGTTGTACATATTACGCATGCCTTTGTTTCAGGATTAATGCAGCAGAGCGCAAGCATATGTCTTGTGGCACCCACTGCATTGATTCCTTGCAATTCATGTCTGAATTCTGCAAGATCTGTATTCCTTGAGTGGCTTAGTGGTTTGTGAGAGTATTTCTAGCCCACTTCCTTGTTGGAGCTAATTACATATATGTTCTTTGCCATTAGGTGTTTGTGTATAGTAGTTCGTCCAGTAATAATATATGTACAATGCAATTTGCTACATGTGCATTCTTACATAGTTGAGCTACATGATTGCGTGACTTGAGGTGTGTGGTTTGTTCAGTTTGTACTTACCAACAAGAGGTCCATTCTGGAACCGCTGGTTGATGACCGATTGGCGGAAGATGAATGAATCATGGACACTGCCTGGATACTTGGCGTCGACATTGAGGAACACACCAAGATGGTCAACTATTGCCTGCACATCCGTAGAGTAAGTGTGCTTCCTGTTCCTGTAGATGTGTGCATTGTCCGCAGGAGGCATAAGTTGTACATGGGTGCAGTCCATTGCCCCCAACACATGTGGAAAACCAGCAATGGCATAGAAGCCTTGCTTGTTGGTAAGTTGTTCTTGCGCAGTGTTGGGAAAGTGTAGGCTGATGATTGCATCCAAGACAGTGGGGAGAAACCTGGAGAAGGATGCCTGGGAGACTCTGGCCACTCTGGCAGTGGTAGGTTGGAAAGTGCCTAAGGCCAACATGTGCAGCACAGCAAGTAGCTTGGTCTGCGGAGGGGTGTTTGTGCTGCCCCGGGAGGTGGCCTGCAGCCTTGGGGCTATCTGGTTGAGGAGGCGTAGAATGGAGGACCTTTTTAGCCTGTAATGGGCTATCACCTCATCCGGACGGAGGTGTATGAGGGTGATCCTTTGGCGGTAAATGCACTCACTTCTGCTGCTCTGCCTCAGTGGTGGTGGTCTTCTTGGCACTCCAAGTTGCAATAGTAGTAGCTCCATGGCATCATTGAGGTTGCCAATGAGGATCTGGGATTGTCTTCTTTATATACAGGTGTGTTTGCACCATTTTTAAGACCAGGTAATTGACGTTAGAAAACTGCTGCTAATTTGAGTTAGCGGCTGTTTTTGACATTTATCGATGTACTGAGATTTTCTTGTAAATGTCGCTTTGCGTGTTAAACTGGAGTTTTTTCACGGGAAAGCCTACCTTGCGTCTCATTTTCATTAAGTTGCCCTAACAGAAGTGGCGATCTTGAAAATTCACGCTGGAAAATTGCCGCTAACTCCAGTTAGCGGCAAACTTGCAAATACGGCGATAAAAAAAAACAGCCGTAACGTCAAAAAATTGACACTACGGTGGCGTTGAGTTCTTGTAAATATGCCCCATAGTCTCTTATCAGATGTCCAATATGGATTTCGATCCGGAAGAGAGACCGTGGATCAATCCCTTAACCTAACATTACTAATAGGAAAGTATGTCAAAGCATGGCGAGGCTCCTTGCACATGGCCTTCATGGATCTCTCCTGTGCTTTTGACAATGTAAATCGATCAAGACTGTGGAGTATACTAGAGGATATGGGAGTGCAAGAGGTACTAGTCACTTTATTGTGAAGATTACACACATACAATTCCGTTAGAATACAAAACGGAACACAATGGTGAGTGTACATCGTCAGTACGCTCTACTCGTGGAGTGCGGCAGGGGTGCATTCTGGCTCCCTTTTTGTTTCTATTGCACATAAACGGACTTGAAAGACGCTTAGGCCAATCAGGAGCTGATGTACCTCAAGTGGGGAAGCACCCAATACCCACATTGCTCTATGCTGACGATGCAGCTATTGCTGGACACATTCACTGACCCCATGTGGTGGGCGTCTGGGGGCACACAAAAATCGAGGCCCTGTGTTTCAAAAGGTGTCACCACTCACATCTGTCACTCCGAATTGGGATTATATTATCTACAGGACTCTGCTACAATAGCTCCTCTCCTATTATGGCTCGAGTTCCAGCTTAGCCCGGAGGCGTCTTTGTCCAGACTAATTCTGAACGACTGCCTACAGTTGGACAACATGTTGAACATTCCGTGGCTTAATTATATTAAGTAGACCTTTTTGAAACCTGGGAGTACTGCATTATTTTACCAAGCCAGAATCTGTTGTGCCGAATTGTAAGCTGCAAAGCAAAATTTGGTTTGTTTTTTAACTATTGTAGCAATGAAAGAGCGCATTATGTTCAAAATATGCAATCGTTTTTAAAGTATTCTCCTTTAATTACTGCTCACTATTTAGAACCCTATTTGGTCTCTATCCTTAGACCACAATATAGATTTCATCTTATAAGATTTGCATAAGCACGCTGCACTTTCTATTGACTTTTTTGTGCAGGATGGATGGTTCATGGACGTGCTTCTATCAACGTCTCTCCACAGAGTTCTATGCACCTTAAACTATTTTGCATTTTATAGTTCACAACGTAAAAATCTTTTATGGGACTCTTCCATCAGAAGTTACAACTTATGGGGCATATTATCAACGGCCAGCGATAATTATCGCTGGCCGTGATTAGCGACGTATTCCCTAACGCAGGCTATCTCTGGAATTTATCGCCCTGGTAGCGCGTCATTAACAACGCGTTTCTCCAGGGCGATAAAAATTCCAGAGATAGCGAGGTTATCGCCGTTTTGCAGGGAACATCGCTGGTTTTCCAGCAATGTTCCCAGCAAAACGGCGATAACCTTGCTGATACGACCCTGTGGTCGTATCAGCACAATCCACCTCCTATGTCTAACATAGGTAAGTCAGGATTGCAGCAGACGTTAGATTTTGGCGAAAACGGCCGTTTTCGCCAAAATTTAACGTCTGCTATAATCCTGTGGGCTGCCTTGTAAATATCGCGATGTGAACATCGGCGATATTTGCAACGTAGCCCATCCGGGGTACGCCCAGTAACGCCCACTTTGCATCTCATTAGAGATGCAAAGATGGGCGTTGGGGGAAAGGGCGATAATGCAAGGATTCACGCGATAGCGTGACCTTGCTGATTAGGCGATAAGATTATCGCCGCTTTTCGTCCGAAAACGGACGCTAAAGCGGCGATAATTGTTTATCGCCTCGTTGATAATATGCCCCTATATTTAATATACCTACACCGCCTCCAGTCCCTGGAAATTTGCTTCGCTGTGATTAACTGAGCCTTAGCAGTTAGGAAAAGATATTAAAATTGACTGGATCACTGTTTTTTTCATCATTACAGTATGTATCGAACTATGTGAATTTTTATGTTGCGTTTCCATGCAACTTGACTTGATATTATGAAATTTTAAACCCTCTGGGGCAGATTTACGTTGAACTAACGCAGCGCGGTGCAGCAAGTCATTTTGCTGCGCTGCGTTAGTTCTGAAGCACAGGGATGCGACATATTTACAACAATATGTTGCATCTCTGTCCTTCCCCCTGCGCTGGCGCACAAACTGCAGCCATGCGCCGGCGCAGGCACCCTTGCACCATGGTGCAAGGATGCCTGCGTCGTGGGGAGATTGTTTTTGTGCAGGAAGGGCACCTTCTTGCACAAAAACAATCAATACAAGCATTTTCCTCTTTCAATGCGTGCTGTAGAAGGCAGCACGCATTGAAAAGGAAAAACGAGGAGAAATGAAAACATTTCTCCTCGTTGTGCTCGCTACGCCACCTCTAGGGTGGCGTAGCTTTTAGACGCATCTCCAGAGTTACGATTTCTCGTAATTCTGGAGATGTGTCTCGTTCCATGAGTGTTGCGTGGGAACACCCACAGCAACACCCATGGAACGCCCCTTCACCGCAAAGTGCTGCGTGTGAAGGGGCCGTATTTACAAGGAGAGGAAAAGTCACGCAGGGTGGCTTTTCCTCTCCTTGTAAATATGGAGCAGCCCCCTGCGCCACCAGTACATCAGGAAAAGTGACATACTGGTGGCACAGGGGGCTCGTAAATCTGCCCCTCTGTTTTTATCACTTGCATGTTCATTGCTGTCGTTTTTATAAAAAGTGCTACTGAACTGTGCATTTATGGCTTTTTTGCCGAATAAAGTTTATGATGATGATGATGACTCCAAGGGCTAGTTGGCTGGCCTCCTGATCAGAGCCTCAGGGATAGAAACGGCTCCAGCACCTGGACTCTGCCTGTTGTGAGTCCTGCCCCCCATGTGGTGCCACCCCAGTCCTAGACCCTTGGAAGTGGGCCTGTAGGTGCTCTGCCAGCCCAGCTGTGGTCCCGTGAGCAGAACCAATGCAGCACAGTGCATCTCCTTGCAGCCGTATCATAACCCATCATTGTGCGATGCATCCCTAACGCAGGACATCACATCGCATCGCAGCCCACAGCTTCCTCAGAACGGCTGCTGAGTGACGCATCCTCGCCGCATGACTTTCCATCACAAGCCCCTCGTCAATGGCATCCCTGATAATGCAGGACTCTGAATTACAGCACCACAGCTTCCCTGGAACCGCTGCAGCGTGAAACATCTTTGATGTGGGATCTTGCAACGCTCCACAATCCAGGATTTAAGGTACTCTAATCAGTAGGCCTAACTTGATCCCTGTGCCAAGCTACCAGAGAGTTAAGCAAAGGTTAATTTGGGTTTGCTTGTGTTTCACTCTGACAGAGGTTGTGGTTGCTATTTGAGGAGGGCTTCACCCCCTCAACCAGGAAGCCTGTTTCCATCAGTTATGTGAGCTCATATCATTGTAGCCGCTAATGGACAGTGAGTTCAGAAGGTATTTCATAGGTCCTTCAACCTGAAATTTAAAAGGGGGCAATGGTTAGAATGAGTGTTGTAACTAGGGACTGGATTTATGAGTCCTGAAATGGAAAATGTAGTTGTCAAAATGTCGTCTGACTTAAATGTTGTGTCTTAAATATAGGTTAGAAGGTACTTAAAAATAGGCAATCTAAATCCAATGGGGGGGTGGATATTTTTGTAGCCGATTTTTAAGACACTATATTTATGTAAGAAAATATTTCTGACAACAATATTTTGCCATACAACCTGAGTAAGTACTGCTGAGAAATAATGTGGGAAATAACAGAACAGCTTCAACACAGTTTCTGCTCAGCACAATAAACTATAGAAAAGGACAACAACTGTCCAACCAAAACATTTTTTCAGACGCAATACCAGTATCAAGACAGGCATTTACTAAATTAATAAAACAAGGGTTGATCTGACATCATATTCATATGTATACACAGTAGTCTTTAAAGAACTAGGGCCCTATTTAGAGTTTAGCAAATGGGATGCTCCTTCAAAACATGGCAGATATCCTACCTGCTGTATTTCAAGTTACATAGGCTAATATGAACTTTATAATATGGCAGATGGGACATCTGCTGCATTTTTAGGTAGAGCCTAGAGAGCGCATGCACTGTCTGCAAGACCTGTAGTAAACAGTATATGGAGGGTAATCCCGCCTGCCGCTTGACATTGGTTCACTCTGGCGTTGCTCTGCTTAGCTGGCTCATTATTGGCTGGCGATCCGATATGTCACTTCCGTTTTGTGGGAAGCAGCACTGACCAACTACAGTTTAGTTACACTGTAGGTCGGTATCTCTTTCGTTTTGGGACTACTTCATCTTCTCAGTGTCCCCGGCCTCGGAAACAAATGCTTGCAGTGTCAGAGAGGAAACATCCTTCGGTTTCACGCCAGGAAACAACCTTCAGTTTGACGCCAGTCTGCTCAGGTGATGTCTTGTTCCTAAGAAATGCTATTTTGTTCGCGAGGGATACTCAGGCTGAAGCAGCAGCAGAGGGGGTCTGGTTATAGATATGCTCACCTCCCCACCCATTCCACCCCAGCTAGGAAGCTGTTCCGTGAATGGCGACCTGTTTACTGGTTTCTTTTGCATCAGCTTTTTTGGTAATTTCCTGTCGTCTTTTACTTTCCTCCCGCTCACTTTGGCCCTTGTTCACTTTGCTCCCACCACCCTCCCGTTGTCCGCATCCCCATTGATCCCGCCCCCTCCCCCGTTTTCCATGTTATCTTTTTTCCCGCATCCCCTTTGCGCTCCCCCCCCCTTGTTTTTTTTTTACCTTCAGCCATGCTTACAACGTGGCTAAAAAAAAACATAGCAAAACCAAAGGGGATGATGGACGGAGTGTTGAACATTGCAAGCACTCACCCCCAGTCAACTGATCTGGGTTTAATCCATCATCATTCTTTAGCTCACTCCGCCACCCCAGTTCAGACATGGTCATATGCAAATCAGTCTGACCCTGTGCCTCATGGGAACAGTCCAGCCCGAACTGCCAAGCCATGTCTTCCCTGGACCGGAAACAAGCATCCTGGGACCGGTTTCTGGCTAACAGCCATCATCAGCTAGGCTAGCTTGAATCCAGTGGCAAAGTGAGCAAGGGACCCACGTCTGGGCATACCCTGCCAACTTAGGGCAAACAAAGCAAAACCAAAGGGGATGATGGACGGAGTGTTGAACATTGCAAGCACTCACCCCCAGTCAACTGATCTGGGTTTAATCCATCATCATTCTTTAGCTCATTCCGCCACCCCAGTTCAGACATGGCCATATGCAAATCAGTCTGACCCTGTGCCTCATGGGAACAGTCCAGCCCGAACTGCCAAGCCATGTCTTCCCTGGACCGGAAACAAGCATCCTGGGACCGGTTTCTGGCTAACAGCCGTCATCAGCCAGGCTAGCTTGAATCCAGTGGCAAAGTGAGCAAGGGACCCACGTCTGGGCATACCCTGCCAACTTAGGGCGAACAAAGCAAAACCAAAGGGGATGATGGACGGAGTGTTGAACATTGCAAGCACTCACCCCCAGTCAACTGATCTGGGTTTAATCCATCATCATTCTTTAGCTCACTCCGCCACCCCAGTTCAGACATGGCCATATGCAAATCAGTCTGACCCTGTGCCTCATGGGAACAGTCCAGCCCGAACTGCCAAGCCATGTCTTCCCTGGACCGGAAACAAGCATCCTGGGACCGGTTTCTGGCTAACAGCCGTCATCAGCCAGGCTAGCTTGAATCCAGTGGCAAAGTGAGCAAGGGACCCACGTCTGGGCATACCCTGCCAACTTAGGGCGAACAAAGCAAAACCAAAGGGGATGATGGACGGAGTGTTGAACATTGCAAGCACTGAGCACGGGACCCACGTCTGGGCATACCCTTCCCACTTTGGGCGAAATGCAAAACACACAAGATGATGGACGGAATGTTGCACATTGGCAAACATTCACCCCCAGTCACAGATCTGGGTTTAATCCATCGTTATTTTGCTTCACCATGCTTGGCAGTTCGGTCTGGACTGTTCCCATGAGGCACAGGGTCAAGACTGATTTGCGTATGGCTATGTCTGAACAGGGGTGGCGTGGTGAAGCAAAATAACGATGGATTAAACCCAGATCTGTGACTGGGGGTGAATGTTTGCCATTGTGCAACATTCCGTCCATCATCTTGTGTGTTTTGCAATTTGCCCCAAGTGGGAAGGGTATGCCCAGACGTGGGTCCTGTGCTCACTGCGCCACTGGAGTCAGGCTATCCTGGCTGATGAGGGCTGAATGCCCGAAACCGGTCTTAGGATGCTTGATTCCGGTCCAGGGAAGACATGGCTTGGCAGTTCGGTCTGGACTGTTCCCATGAGGCACAGGGTCAAGACTGATTTGCATATGGCCATGTCTGAACTGGGGGTGGCGTGGTGAAGCAAAATAACGATGGATTAAACCCAGATCTGTGACTGGAGGTGAATGTTTGCCATTGTGCAACATTCCGTCCATCATCTTGTGTGTTTTGCAATTTGCCCCAAGTGGGAAGGGTATGCCCAGACGTGGGTCCCGTGCTCACTGCGCCACTGGAGTCAGGCTATCCTGGCTGATGAGGGCTGAATGCCCGAAACCGGTCTTAGGATGCTTGATTCCGGTCCAGGAAGACATGGCTTGGCAGTTCGGTCTGGACTGTTCCCATGAGGCACAGGGTCAAGACTGATTTGCATATGGCCATGTCTGAACTGGGGTGGCGTGGTGAAGCAAAATAACGATGGATTAAACCCAGATCTGTGACTGGGGGTGAATGTTTGCCATTGTGCAACATTCCGTCCATCATCTTGTGTGTTTTGCAATTTGCCCCAAGTGGGAAGGGTATGCCCAGACGTGGGTCCCGTGCTCACTGCGCCACTGGAGTCAGGCTATCCTGGCTGATGAGGGCTGAATGCCCGAAACCGGTCTTAGGATGCTTGAGCCCGGTCCAGGGAAGACATGGCTTGGCAGTTCGGTCTGGACTGTTCCCATGAGGCACAGGGTCAAGACTGATTTGCATATGGCCATGTCTGAACTGGGGTGGCGTGGTGAAGCAAAATAACGATGGATTAAACCCAGATCTGTGACTGGGGGTGAATGTTTGCCATTGTGCAACATTCCGTCCATCATCTTGTGTGTTTTAAAAAAAAAACATAGGCACGATTTTTTGGCTTTCCCAATGCTTGTTTACAGTGAGAGACAATGCTAATTTCTTGTAAAGGGCTGTTTTGCTGACAGATTTCCTGTCTGCCCACAGCCTGGCACCCTCCCCCACCTCGCGCAATGGCTGTAAAATGCTGAAATCAGCATTACTGCAGAGCTGCGGTCACAGGGCATTGTGCGCCTTTTGACAGATA
Organism: Calotriton arnoldi; assembly: GCA_963921515.1. NCBI lineage: Eukaryota > Metazoa > Chordata > Amphibia > Caudata > Salamandridae > Calotriton > Calotriton arnoldi. The sequence continues at coordinate 279,693 of CAWUFW010015514.1, forward strand.
GCTATGAACAGAGTGATAGGTCTGAAAAATAGCTCTCTAATTGAAGCCACATGTTCAATGGCTCAGTCGCATTTGTGTGAATTGCAATACAAACCCAAGAGCCCTCTCTTTTTGACGCACACACATCTCTTCGTAGCGGCCGTCCCTGTAATCTCCCACACCTGAAATTAATTTCAATTTCATGCTACCTTTCTTACCAATTGAACGAAATTGCTACTTCTTTTTATGTAGTTGGGAAATCATATTTTAAACGGAAATTAATTAATGCCCCCTCTTCCAATGAAGAACATGCTTGTCAACTCATCCTGACATTACTGTGCTTCTGCAAGATTTTCTTTTGTTTTATTTCGTCCCTGTTAGACTTGGCATCTTTTGGCGTGTTTCCCCTGAGTTTTTACTTTCTGACCTCCCGGTTTTGACTCTGTTTTTGCTGGCTTAGTGTCTCCGCTCACTTTCTCACTGCTGATCAGTGTTAAAGTGGAAGTGCTCCTGTTGTAAATTGTATTATGGATTGGTGTTTCCATGATTGGCATGTTTGACTTAATTGTCAGTCCCTAGTAAAGTGCACTGAGTGTGCCAGGGCCTGTAAATCAAATGCTGCTAGTGGGGTGCAGCACTGGATTGTGCCACCCACACAAGCAGCCTGTAAATGTACCTCTGGCCTGCCATTGCAGAGCCTGTGTGCAGTCTGGGACTGCCATGTCGACTTGGCAAGTGTACCCACTTGCCAGGCCCTAACCTTCCCTTTTCTTACATGTCAGTCACCCCTAAGGTAGGCCCAAGGTACCCCTGTGGGCAGGGTGCAGTGTATGTGAAAGGTAGGACATGCCTTGGTGTGTGTGGCATGTCCTGATAGTGAATTACTGCCAATTTCGTTTTTCACTATGGCAAGCCTACCTGTTCCCATAGGACAGAATGGGGAGTTTGTTTATAACATCTTATAAACATAACTGGCCCTGGGAACAAGTTAGGGAAATAAAGTTTATATGCCTGAACTCAGAATCTAAAGATGCATCTTTTAGTGAAGGTAATTTTTACATTCTGTTTGAAAATACCACTTTTAGAAAGTAGGTATTTTCGTGCTCAGCCATCCAGTAGGCCTCTGCTAGGTTTGTGGATTGACTGTCTGGGTTTTGGATGACAGGGGCTGGAGGGGAGCAGTGGCTCCAGAGAGTCTAGATGGGTCAGGGAAGAGCTGAATAGACCTGGGCTGCATTTAGAGTAGGGGGAGGAGATTTCCTTTCACCTGAATGTGCCTGGTCTGCCTCTGACAAAGCTGTCTCCACCTCCTGCCAGGAAGCTGCACCCAGGAGGACAGAACTGGTTCTGGCTGGACACAGACACTCTCTGCCTGAGAGGACAAAGAATTTTGGGCTATAAAAAGTGGGGCCCAAACCCCTAAACTTTAGAACTCGCTGGAATCAAGGAACCTGCCAAGAAGAAGAGCTGGAAGAGCTGCCAGGAGGAGTACTGCCCCCTTTGCTGTGTTGTTGCTTTGTTGGGTTGGCCTGAAGTTGCTACTTCTGCCTTGGGCAGTGAAAGGACTGGACTGAACTTTCTTTACTTGTGCTGAGTATCTCCGAGGGCCTGAAATCGAGTTGGCCTCCTGTTCTGAAGTTTCAGGGACTGCAAAGACTTCGCCAACCTCTGGGTACTGCTTCTGGAGCCGCTGTTTCAGTTGGCAAAGAGAAGGGAACGCAAACGACTCTGTCACCGACTCCGTCGCTGGCTCTGTGTCCTGACGGCACAGCAGACCGCACCATCCACATCTTGCACCGCAACCCTGTTCTTACCGATGACGACCCCCGCTGCCGCTACTGAGCCGCTGCTTGCACCGTGACCTGTGGGCACCGCAGTCCTCACCGCCTCACTTCACTTCGCCATCCTGGTCTCACCAATGCTGTCGCTGCTGCTGACTCGACACCCGTGACCGCATCGTGGTTGGGGGCACCGCTCGTAAAGTTTCACGATGCACCGCCTCGTCCCACATAGCCGCCTGGGCCGGCCGACGCCAGCTCCCGCAAACCGGCTCTGTCACCTGCACCGCAACCTGCCAGCACCGCATCGAGCACCGTCTCACCCTGCACCGTAAGCCTTGGTCTCACCAACGCCGTCTGGACGATCATCACCGAGCCGCTGCCTACACCACATCGAGAGGACACCGCACCCTGCACCGCTTCCATTTTGCAACGCAACCGCGACGGTTGCCACGACCGGCTCGCACCCCCGTGTAAGCCGCAACGAGAAAGGTACTGTGACGATTTTTCTGGCCCGTATCAACGCGGTCGGCTGGAACTGTTAGACTCTGTTGTTTTCATGGTAGCCCCGGACGGAGCTACCGACTCATACGAACAGTGTTTTTGAGGTATTTCTGCAGTTTAGAAGACATCTTGCAAAGTATCTATTTTTCAAGTACTGTATTGTGGATTCCTTATCGTTTTTGGTCTTGTTTTGAGTGTATAAAAATATTGAATATTTTTCTAAACTGGTGTGGTGTCCTTTTGTAGTGCTTTCACTGTATTACTGTTGGTTATGTGCAAATGCTTTACACACTGCCTCTAAGATAAGCCTGACTGCTCATGCCAAGCTACCAAGGGGGTGAGCAGGGGTTATTTTAGGAGTGTAACTCCCTTATCCTGACTAGAATGAAGGGTCCCTACTTGGAGAAAGGTGCAAACCATTGCCAACTAGAGACCCCCATTTCTAACATTGGTTGTCAGCGGTGAGGATAGGGCTTGTGTTTGCACTTGACTTACAGTGATTGATGTGCACTACTACCATATCGCAGACCATAACGTGCCACATACTGTTTTTTTGGTCTATTTTTGTGATCCTATCGTTTTGGAACTTTAAGTTCCTACTGCATCATGCCTGACACAGCAGCACCATCACTTGCATCCCTAGAGGTGGTCTTTGAGGAGGACAGGTTGGAAGACTGCAACGTCAAGGAGTTGAAGGCTATTTGTAAAAACCTAAAGGTCCAAGTCAGAGGCCTCACCAGGAAGGAGGAGCTACAGAAGGCGCTGAGGGCCTGGGTAGCAGCCAGACATGCCAGCGAGCAGTCTGGAGATCTTAGTGGGGGGGGGGGGTGGAGAAGCCCACTCCTAGGGAAGATGTGCTGTTGGGAGGGGGGGTCCCTCCAGACCAGGTAGCAGTGGTTTATCCCCGGAGGAGCTGGAGGACATAAGGGAAGCGAGGAGACATGAGATAGAGCTTGAGAGGCTCAAGATGGAGTCACAAAGGATGGTATTAGACCATGAGCGTGGGCTCAAGGAGCTGGTATTGAGGAGCAAATCCAGCACGCATGGTGGCAGCAACTCTTCACTGCAGGCAGATAGGATTGTGCAGATCCCCAAAAATGTAGGCAAAGAGTTCAAGAAGGGGGATGACATACAGAGGTGGTTTCAAGGGTACGAGTCGTACATTCACATGAATGGGGTCTCTGAAAGGAACTGGGGGGCAGGGTTGTGGCCTCTCTTTCCAGAAGATGCTAGGGATACCCTGATAGCTTTGGGTAAGGGCCAGAACCTCACCACTGCTGATATGAAGGACGCTCTCCTTACCTGGTATGGACTCACTCCTGAAAAGTACAGGGATCAGTTTAGGTCCAGTAAGAAGTCTGATGCCAACACTTGGTTGGAATGTATAGATTCATTCTGCAGGTCACTGGATGGCTGGGTGAAGGGCAGTAATGTAACAGATTTTCAGGGGCTCTACAATTTGATTGCATTGGAGCACTTGTCTAGTCTATGTTTTGCAGACCTGCGCCAGCACTTGGTTGATAGTAAGCTGACTGACCCCAGGAAGCTTGCTATGAAGGCGGACCGCTGAGTGAGTACCAGGGTCCACAAGAAAGCGTTTGGCGGAGACTCAGCCAAAGGTGGGCATGGACCCCAGCAGAAAAGTGGGGGGGACAAGGGTAAAACACAGGAGTTCTCTAAAGGGCCCCAAACTAACACCCAGGGTAAAGGTTCCCATCCCCCAGGAGATAAGAAAGCAGTGGTCTCTTCAGGAAAGCCTGCAGAGACCGGCCCCCGCAAGAGTTTTGCATGTGACCAGGTGGGTCACTTGAAGGGGGACCCCAAGTGTCCTAAGAGGGCACAGCCACCCACCGGTGGGCAATCCAAGGTGTTGGCTAGTGTAGCGCTTGGGGAGGAGGGGTGCCCACAGGAGGGTGGGGATCCCACAGAAATGACCCCGTCTCACTAGGGGACAGTGAGATGGTCCCAGGAAACCAGGTGCCCCCTAAGACAAAGAAATACAGCACCTGGGTGATCATCAATGGGAAAAGGGTAGAGGCTCTCAGAGATACTGGAGCCAGTGTGACCTCAGTCCGGTGTCACCTGGTCTCTGAGGAGCAAGTAGTCCCCGGGGCATTCCACCAAGTAGTTGCTGTAGACAACTCAGTGCGCCAGTGTATGGCGGCCCAGGTTTCCTTTGAATGGGGGTTGGGGGGTCTCAGGTCCCTTTAGGGTGGTTGTGAGCCCTACCATGCCTGTAGATTGTCTGCTAGGTAACGACCTGGAGCAGTCCTTGTGGAAGGATGTTGAGCTCAGGTCTCACTTGGTTTGCCAGAGTGGGCATGTGTGTCCACTCGGTCAATGGCGGCCAGAAAGGGTGATCAAGAGGACTTGGAGCCTGAAACACGGACCCAGGTCCCTGCCAAGAGAAAGGGCAGGGTGCGCAGGAAACCAGACCCTGAAGTTCCCACGGACCGGGAGGAGGCTGACCTTGAGGGGGACGCCCCAGTGCCTACAGGGGAACAGGTAGCTGAAGTGGGGAACATCTCTGAGCTGACCCATTGGCAGCAAGAAGGGGGTCCCACCAGGGAAGAATTCTGCAGGGAGCAGAAAGAGTGCCCTTCTCTGGAGGGTCTGCGGCGGCAGGCTGCAGACCAGGCAGCTGGTGATCAGTCCGGATCACATTGAATCTACTGTGAGAATGGTTTCCTGTATAGTGAGCCTAAGGTTGCTGAGCCTGGTTCAGCCCGTGTGCTGGTGGTACCCCAGCGCTTCAGGACCTTCCTACTGGGTCTGGCTCATGACGTGCCTTTGGCATGACATTTGGGGTGGGACAAGACCTTTGACAGGCTTGTCACCCACTTCTTCTGGCCCCAAATGCAAAGGCAGTCGGATGAACATTGTAGGTCTTGCCAAACTTGCCAGGCAAGTGGTAAGAGTGGGAGGTAGGTCAAAGCTCCTCTGCAACCTTTTCCAGTTGTTGGATTTCCCTTTGAAAGGGTAGCGATGGACATTGTGGAGCCACTGGATCCCAAGACAGCCATGGGCAACAGGCACATCCTGGTCTTGGTGGACCATGCCGCCCGGTACCCGGAGGCCATCCCTCTCAGGACAACAACAGCGCCAGTGGTGGGCCGGATGTTAATGGGGATATTTTCCCACGTGAGGTTCCCCAGAGAGGTGGTTTCTGACAGGGGGACCAATTTCATATCCAAGTATATGACATCCCTGTGGAAGGAGTGTGGTGTAACCTACAAGTTCACCACTCCTTACCACCCACAAGGTAACGGTCTGGTGGAGAGATTCAACCAGACCTTGAAGGGCATGATTAAGGGTCTAACAGAACCCATGAGGAGTAAGTGGAACGTCCTCTTGCCATGCCTTCTCTTTGTGTACAGGAAGGTGCCTCAGAAGTCTCTTGGGTTCAGTCCCTTTGAGCTTCTGTATGGCCACCCTGAGAGGGGACCTCTGAGTTTGGTAAAGGAAGGCTGGGAGGCAGCTCCCAGGAAAACTCCCCATGATGTTTTAGTTACATGCTGGCCTTCAGAAACCAAACTGCCCGCTTTAGGAACCTCGCTCAGGCGAACCTGGAAGCAGGCCAGGAAGAAATGAAGACGTGGTATGACCAGAATGCCACTCTGGTCAAATTTCAACCTGAGCAAAAAGTGTGGGTCATGGCCCCGGTGGAAACTTGTGCCTTGCAGGACAAGTGGACTGGGCCTTTTGAGGTGGTGGAGTGCAAAAGTGATGTCACCTACCTGGTGAATTTGCAGACTCCAAGCAACCCTTTGAGGATCCTCCACATGAACCGCCTCAAGCCCCACTTCTAGAGGTCCGAAGTGAGCATGCTCTTGGCGACAGATGATGGGGTAGAAGAGGAGAGTGCACCTCTCCCTGACCTCCTGTCCACCAAGGAGCATGATGGGTCAGTGGGAGGTGTGATCCTCTCCCCTACACTGACCCCAGAGCAGCAGAGTGACTGTCACCAGTTGTTGGGACAGTTTGCCCCACTGCTCTCTCTGACCCCCAGTGTTACTCACCGGTGTACCCATGACGTGGACACTGGTGACAGCCCCCCTGTAAAACACAAGATATACAGGTTGACTGACCAGGTCAGGGCCAGCATCAAAGAGGAGGTCTCTAAGATGTTGGTGTTAGAGGTGATCGAGCCCTCCAACAGTCCTTGGGCCAGCCCAGTGGTCTTGGTCCCAAAGGCTGCTGCACCCGGTGCCACTCCAGAACTGCGGTTTTGTGTGGACTACCATGGGCTCAATGCCGTCACCAGTACTGACCCACGACGCATCCCCAGAGCATTGATCGTTTGGGAGCTGCCAAGTTTCTCAGCACGTTTGATTTAATGTCTGGGTACTGGCAGATTGCCTTAACCAATGGGGCCAAGGAGAGGTCAGCATTCTCAACCCCAGAAGGACATTGCCAGTTCCGGGTGATGCCCTTTGGGTTGACCAATGCCCCTGCCACCTTTCAGAGGTCCTATTGCAAAAGTGCAGCGTCGTCGAGCCTAGCTGGGTTCAAGAAGAAAGGTGCACCACAAAGGAAAATATTCCAGCCTACCATTGACAGCATGCTTAGGTCGGAGGGGCAGTACCAACGCAACCACCCAACGGCACGGTTGTACAATGCGAAGCTGGCTAAAATGTTAGCGCTGGACCTTCTCCCTTTTTCATTTGTGGAAGGGGTGGGTTTCCTTGAATTTGTGTCAGCCATCTGCCCTAAATGGAAGGTTCCCAGCCGGTCCTATTTCGCCCGAGTTGCTGTTCCAGCACTACATCACGATGTGCTGGAATTGGTTGGACAAGCTTTGCAGCAGAGTGCTGTTCACAAAATCCACCTGACAACAGACCTGTGGACCAGTTGCCAAGCCACTGATTACATGTGCATCACTGCACACTCGGTCTCTTTTGTGGGGGTTAGAGACAAGCTATCTGAAGTAGGTGCTGTTGACACAGCTGCAATTTTTAATGCTTCTCGGAAACATGCAACTGTAGCCATGTTCGCCATGGAGAAATCTCATACTGCTGAAAACATTTTGGAAGAGTTTAACAACAAGGTCTTTGAATGGCTGCGCCCCAGAGGGCTTCACATTGGTTTTGTTGCCACGGATAATGGCAGTAATATACTTAAGGCCATGACGCTTGGTGAGTATTTCAGGGTCCCGTGTTTGGCGCACTGCATTAACATTATAGTTCAAGACTTTCTGAAAAAAGAACCCATAGTCAGCAACTTACTGACCACCTGCCGCAGAATATGAACGCATTTCAGCCATTCTTTTAAAGCCCGGAAGCAGCTGAGGATCATTCAACGTGACTATAGAATGCCAGTCAAAGCACTGATCCAGGAGGTGGCAACACGTTGGAACTCAACGTATTACATGCTTGACCGTCTGTTTGAGCAGTACAGACCAATCTATGAATATGTCATGCAAAGGGCGGATGCTACTGTGAAAGGCATGACCCTTCAGATGGACCAATGGTGCCTAGTTAAATCTCTTACAGAGATGCTTCTTCCTTTCGAGGTCTTCACACGTGAAGTCAGCAAGGAGGACTGTACTATGGGCCAAGCTATCCCATTGTTGCACATGCTAGAGAAACAGCTGAAGGGGGTGTGTGAAGCGTACATAGGTGTGGAGGAAAAAAAAGAAGCATATGAGTTGGTGGAGAGCTTATCATGTCGCTTAAGTGAAAATGCAAGGGTGCAAAATAAGATTCTGTCACAACAACATTACATTTGTGCCACAATTCTGGATCCACGGTACAAATCGGCACTGCACAGTAAGACATTACTCCCTTTTTCAGAAGTGGATGTTGCCCGGTACAAAACTTGGATAGCTGAAGCAGCCAGTACATTGGAAAATGAACGGCTGGTAATTAAAAATTAAAGGCCTCAAACCCACGTCAAGTACTGCAGCAGGGCATCCTGCGTCAAGTTCAACTTCAGAGCCTGTGGGCAGTGCATTTGGTTCACAGCTGTCACCAACACTATCGACAACAGCAAGAACCGGATCATCAGCCCCAGTACAAACGGCACAGGATTGGTATTTACAGCAAGGACTTGCTAGGTCCAGTGCTGATGCAAAGACAAAGAGGCCGCACTAAGTTTAGCACCCCTGAACATTGATCGAATGGTCCAGGCCTACCTGGATGACCCAACAGAGGTCTACATTGATCAAAACCCATTGCGGTATTGGCATGGCAAAAGGGGCCAATGGCCAGTGCTCAGCAGGCTGGCGATAAACTATCTGGCTTGCCCTATCGCAAGTGTCTCTTCTGAACGTGTTTTCAGTGCTGCTGCTTCCATTGTAACAGTGAAAAGGACCAGTCTCTCACCCAAAAACGTGGAGAGGTTAACCATGATCAAAATGAATCAGCAATTTATACCACCGAATTACACAATACATGAATCAACGCAGGAAGATGAGGACAGCGGCTCAGGTGACGGAAGTAACGTGTTAGATGCTGATTACCTACTTCTGGTTGAACCTCCAGAGTTTGAGGACGAGCTATACTTCCCTGACAACTAGGCTTCCACTTCTTACTGTGGTTCTCCCTTATTTACTTCTATTTGTGTGTCTGTATTTCTGTTTGGAAACTTCAAATCACAACAAATCCATCACCACCGTCTTCGTATTTTATTGCCTTATGAGTTTCAGCTCTCTGCATTTCAGTCCACTCCTCCGAGTCCTGCTCCTCCATCCTCCTGAATCTACCTAAATGTATTGCCCTCAAGCCAGATGATGATTGGATGTAGCATAATCGAAGAAAAACTAAAATCTTGCCTCGTTGAGTCTCTCCAAAAGAAGTGGAACATGATGATGACTACTATAGCTATCCTCCTTTCCGAGCCGATACAGACTGCCCATTAACTGAAGATGAGAAGGAACAGGTAATGAATGATGACATGCATTGGACGCTGACTGAGTGATTTGTGTTGTTGTTGTTTGTAGTGCATGAAGGTAATTCATTGTGTATTATTATCTAATCTACACACTAAAAGTAACTCAATGCAATGTTTGTTTCCATTCTTGTTTTTCAATAACAATTTTCTACTTCTACTGCAGGCCGATCCATTGTATTTTGAATATGGAAAGGGGACTCAATCTGTACACTACTGCACACTGAGTTGGACAACACACCATGATGATGACCACAGTGACATTATCTCTTCGCACTCCAGTCACTCAGTACGATCCGAGATGATTGATGGAATAACTCAGTGCGTTTCATGAGTGCATTACAAGGTAACCAAGTCAACAACAACCACTGCAGACCTACATGTCTGTGTAGTGGTGGAGTCGAGTGTGGTGGTATGACTGACAGCGGGGCATTGATTTAGTCACTTAATTTGTAAAATGCTATGTTGCTGTATATCTGCTTTGTCTGCCTCTGTCAAAAAAGGTACGCTAAATGGAGGATGTGTCACGGGTGCCGTGGGCCTGCTCTGTCCTGTTGTAGTTGGAGGTTAATGCTGGAAACAGACTAGAGTAGACATGATGTATCCAAATCCATGCCGCCTCTGAAAGTGTTCTTGTTGCACTCCACCGTAATTTAGGCATTTTTTTCTACTTGATTTTTCAATATCCCTTTTGTTTTCCCATCTGCAATTACAGGCCGACCCTTACCCTGTGCTACACTGGGAAAAACAACTCTCACTTACCTTACCAATGAATCTACATCTGCCAGGCAGGCAGTGGCGTCACCCAAGATTGATGGCCGGAGCGTCCATGGAAGGGAGGACCAAGACGAATGCCGAGATGCAACTCCCCATTTTGACCAGGATAACATACAGTAACAGTATCAACTTTCATCATCTTTTAAATTTGATTCATTTTTTTGTCTTCAATCATTACTACTGTGTGTTGTTGTTGTTATGTTTGCTCTCTGCTTATAATTCAATTCATCCCTACAGCAATTTTTGACTTTTCTTTGCTATCTTTAAGCCCGGGCCGGTACAACAGAACAGAAACTGTATGTAATTTGGGTCTCTCTGAGGGCAGACAGGCAAGGCAAATTGCATAATATACTGCTGCCCTGTACTGTCTAATTGTCTAGTAGTAGTAGTTAGTAATATCATTAACCATCAAGTTATCATCATCATGCATGCATTTTCTTTTTCTCCCTTAACTGATTTATGGATATGGTTGTCTGCCAAGATTGTGTTTTGTTGTTGTCCATGCGTACTGTTTTTCTTTGTCAAACCTTTCCCAAAACCCCCTTCCCAACCATTCATCAAACCCTAACCCTCTTCCCCCGGGCTGTGTGACTTATTGAGGTGTGACTAAATTAAATGTACACCAATAATTTATCACACGCTTGCTGGGGCGGATGTGGCTAAAGCAACAAAAATGCATTTTCAAGGCAGGGCGCGGATCTTCTTCTGCTTGCCCACCCTCCTATGAGCAGTATATTTGGGATTTTTTTACCAAAGGAACTTAATCCATCAGCATTAATTGCCGTCATAGATTGGATTTGTTGTCATCCTCCGAAACAGCACTAACGGTTACGCTTGTGTCAAGTCACGGTGTACTGTAGGCCTAGTCGAGTGACTCGACACAGCTAGAGTTTGTAACTCTATGTACTAGGCTATCCCCGCAACCATTATGTTTCCTTGTATTTTGGCATATTATTGTTTGGCAGTAAGTTCCGTACTGTACTTCGTTCTACTACTCCTCCCACAGTCTCTCTCAGGCGACTGACTGTCTCATTTTCTTTTATTTGCAAGTGCTACTGCCAGGGTCTACTACTACTACCACCACAACCATGGCATGTTGGGAAAGAAAACCATCATGACCATGCAGCCATCGCCGTGCCCAAGTTAAACATCAAGCACAGGTAAGAGAAGAAGTTTGGGGGAGGCATAATTAATAACGTAATTTTTTTCATTAATTCTATTTCACACACCCCTTTGAGTCCAGTTGCAGAATGCATAGATTAGGAGGAGAGACTGACAGTACTAGTAGGACAAGTCCCTCAGTGAGGGGTACCGCATCTGTCTGTTTGTGTCTTAGTAACTCAGCCAATTATTTAAATCAAACACTGGCTGTGGCACTGCACCAGCAAGGAAACCGTGTGACGTAAAACAGTAACCCCACCCACAAAACATTAACCACATCGTATATAAAGTCTAAATATGTAATTTAATACCCTAACAAAAATAAACTATGTAAAAAAATCCCACAACACCTGACCCACCCCTCTCCCTAACCCCAACCAATGTTCATGTCCCGGAACGAAAAAGTCCAACAAATGTCCAAAAGTCCAAAACCCAACGCCCGATTCCCACCCACCAAAATAAGCTATAAAAAAGGGGCAATAAATAAACGGGGTCTCAGCGGGCTCGCCTCTCCAGGACACGGATGCGCTACTCCAGGCGGGCCACGTGGTGCTTCAGCGCGCGGCAGTTGCATCCACAGTGGGGGGGGCAGCAGTGCTTGTTGCTGTGTGGCGGCGGGCGGCTGACAGGCGGTGGCGCCGTAACACTGGAGGGGGGTGTCTGGGGCCCGGGGCATTGGAGGAGGCTGCAGCTGCTGCCGCCTCCTCCTCCTCTAGAAGAACCAGACGCTGGTATTCGGCCTGTATGGCCTCCAGCTTCTGGTGCCGGGCCTTGGCTGCCAACTCCTTCCTGTTGACTTTACCTTTGGAAGGAGTAGCTATATCAAGAAGAAAAAATAAGACTATTGTAAAATATACTCTTAGCAAAGCAGTCAGACAAATTCATTCTACACATAGTGGCACAGTAGCACTAGCAAGCACAGTACGTAACATTTGTGGTATGTATCTATCCTCCCACTACCTCGGCCTCGAACATTTGTGGGAGTTTCAGGCATTCCACCACCCATGCATCTGATTCATATCACACACCTATGCATGCATCCCACGTATCCTTCTCTGCCAGTCATAAATATAAAATCTCGCCCGTCCTTCCTCCTTCCACCCTTCTTTCCCTTTTCGTTCAACCCATCCATCAAGGTCATCTGATCAGACTTTTAGTCTTCTCCATAAAAATTTCACAGCTGAGTTGAAGTCCGATAGAAGAGGCCATTGGTTACTCTCAGTACACTCCCGTCGCTAATGCTATTGCTAATGCTAAGTAAAGGGTGTCTTCTTCAACCGGCGTTCACAACAACTTCTTACTTAAGTCTCAACAGTACAGTATACATTACACCCTTGCAGCGAGTGTAATGTCAATAAGTAAGGATTAGGAATATAACTTACCACCACCCGCCACTGCTGCTGGCTCACCCCCTGCAGCTCCTCCAACTGCCGCATCGCCTGCACCCTCAGCGGCCGCGTCACCTTCGCCGCTGGCCCTGGTACTGGTGGTCGGTAGTACGCCTGGAAAAAACATTACACATTTTTCAGATGCCATATACACCTCCCCCTATTTTTCACTAGCAAGAATGAAAAAAAAGTTAATACATACATAATACAATTACAACATACATCACTAGTATAAATCAGGTAGTAGAGTAGACACTAGTAGTGTTATATGGTCCCTAGGGTCATTCTAGTCTTTGCTAAGTTACCCCGAGCCATGCAACCATTTTAGCTCTGTCTTTTATTTTTGCGCAAGTTACCTCGCAGCTTGTTGTGAAAGACGCCTTTGAGCCCACGTGAGCTCATACTGCTACTGTCTGAGCGCTGCGTACAAGGTCGAAAAACAAGCGACTTTGTTATGGAGTTCTGGTGTTAGTCCATATTGCTTATCCATAAAAAAAACAGCACTTTTTGGCATGACTGAGAAATGCTTGCACTATACTAACGCGCACCATTTTTCTCATTACAGACGGAAGATTCCCTTATACGAAGAACCAGAGCTTTGCAGAGCTTATGATGTAACCAGTACTAGGTTCTTCTAAGGTGAGGGCTCCCCAGAATTCTCACATCTCCATTTATAATTTTATATAAACTAGATTCCTACCAAGGGGAGGGTGGTTCTTCCACCACTGTTCAGTTATCATGATCTCGCCTTTTGGCTTCTATGGACTTGTAGTTGTAAGTAACTTGTAAGTCTAAGTGTAACAATGTTTATTGTTTTAATCTTATGCATTTTACTGTTGCTGCTGCATTATACAACGTACAGAGCTTGTCAGTTGGAAATAAAAAGAAACCTTTTGAACTTACATAGACTCTGTGGTATTTGGTGTGGACTTACACGAGAGTGAGCAAAAGGGTGTGCATTGCTTCCGCGACAGAGGTTGGGAGTGTTATGTTGTCTGGGTTGTCTACTCATTGGGTATTTTGGGGGGGCGTTTCGGAGTAATGAGACACTATAACTAGTCGGTCAGGGGATTGTGGTGGCTTCCGATTGAGGTGTGAGGAAGGTCCAACCTCCCATCACCAACGTCCTATTTTCTTGTGCAAAGTTCTGTATGTGCAGAATCCCTACAACAGTAGTAGTATGTCCTATCCTATCTAAAATTCTAAAATGCGGTTGGGCATTTTCTTGGTGGGAATTGTCGAAAAGCCTCAAGAATAAGAAGACTAGTAGTAGTAGAAGAGGACAACCCAAAGGACTGGACTCAATGGCTATAGCTATTGGTGAATATGAGTTTTATTTAAAATATTTGAAATGAAGAGTGGGCAACTGGGCAAGCTTAGCTACAGACAGACTAATAGTAGTAGTACAGAGAGTCATAGCAGACGCAGTTAGAGGCAGGGATAACAAGAATTTAGAAACAGATAGTATAGAGCAATGAAGGTTTTGTAAAAATTCGAATTAGGATACCGAAATAATAGATCGGAAAAAATAAGGTGCAGGAAAAGTTTGGGAAATATAATTATTAATATTAACCACTGGAGGACTTACTGGGGCCAGCAGCAGAGCCCTCGATAGAGGAGCGGTCCTGTCCCTGGGAGGCATCTTGTAGATCTTCTTGGCCCACCGCCTGCGACCCCGTCTTCTTGCCCCTGGGTGCTGCTGATCATGTAAGATTTCATAAAGAAAGAGACAAAAATTAAAGTTTGGTGTGAAATAAATAAAATATTTTAAAATAGGCACCAAAAACATTTTTGGTAACAAAAATTGCAATAAAATTGACCTATCTGATCGACTGGTAGTATTGCGAGACTCACGGACCGTCTAGCAAGCCTAACTACCACCTGACCTAGCCCACCTATTCCAATCCAGACGGGCCAATTGTTCAGTAAGTCTGCATTTCCATTTATTTTAGTCCTCAAAAATGCATAGATGGAGGACACATGCATAAATTTTTGCATACACCAAATTGTTGGCTGGTTGCTGCTGATGTTCTGCTAGTGATGATATAAGCCTATTAACACTCAGTAAACAAACTACAAAAGGTTCTGCTAAGGACTGGGGTAAGCAGCACTCAGCAGCACGTGACGTGACAGAGGATGCGTCACGCACACCACTTACAAATTACCAACTAATAAGTAACTAAACCTATCAATCCACCACTATCCCTTCTTAGTGGCAGGAGGACAAAGGAAGGACTACTCTCTCTAGCATTACATCACTTAAGTTCTCTAAAGTAAACTCTTACATAATCATCAGGCCAAGCGAGCGCAAAGTTGCAAACAAGTAAGATTAGTTGCGCCGAGCGCCTGTGTCATAACAATCACGGATTTTTAAACGTAATTTACCTGCAATGTAAGCAGCAGCATTCTTGCTGGTCGGAAAAAAAAAATATTCGCAATATATAACACCGAGCAGAAGAACACAAAGTAGTAATATTAAATAGCTACTCACCAAGCCCCGGGACCTCCACTCCTAGCAGGTCCAGCAGGTCCTGCTCCCGGTCCAGAATATCGGACCACCGGTGCGTCAGCTGATTCTGGGTGCGCCGGACACCAGAGCAGCGAAACACTGCCCGACGCACCTTGCCCCACCGCTGCCGACGCTCCCAGAGCCCATACCCGGACCCAGGCCTGCCGCCTGCTGCCAGGGTTAAGGGGAGGTGGCGCTGAACAAAAAAAACCAGTGCGGCCACCTCCGCCTCATTGAATAAGGCCCGTGCCTGCACCCCTCTTTGGCGCCGCCTTCCGCAAGGAAGGCGGTTGCGGCTCTGGCTCCGACTTCAAGCCCTGTGGCCCTTTGCAATGGTTCTGGGTAGGCGGGGGACGGAAAAGAAAATTAAATAAAGTAAGTAAAAGAAATGAAAAAGCAGGTAATAGAAAAAGTGTGAAAAAGTAGTTAAAAACACACAAAAAGTAGAGAAAAACTCAAAATATAGAATCAGGAAAATAGAGAGATAGATAATAAACAAAAAAGACCCAAAAAAAGTTTACAGAAACAAAGGATTGAAAAGATAGAGGGAGGATTGAAAAGCAGGCCCAGAACCATAGCAATAGAGTGAAAAACAAGATGGCCACGCCCATTGCGACCGCATGGGCAAGTTCGCGTGATATTTCCCCCCCGAGCACGCAAAAAGCATCGCGAACAATTAATGCGCGTTCCCGAACAGGAAACCCTTATCGCGAACGGGCGGGAGCATGCAATACGCGACCCGGAACAGGAAATACCATCGCGAGCGGGCTGGACAAGTGAAAACAAGATGGCCGCGCCCGTTAGCGACCGCATGGGCAAGTTAGCGATATATTTCCCCGCGAGCACGCAAAAACACATCGCAAACGGACGGGACCAGCAATTCCGCGATTTCGCGGAATTTCCGCGTGCTCGCGGAATTTTTTAGCAATTTCGCGAAGAATTGCGTAACGCGACTACGCAAATTCCACCCACCCTTACTTAATTGTCAGTCCCTAGTAAAGTGCACTGAGTTTGCCAGGGCCTGTAAATCAAATGTTGCTAGTGGACTGCAGCACTGGATTGTGCCACCCACACAATCAGCCTGTAAATGTACCTCTGGCCTGCCATTGCAGAGCCTGTGTGTAGTCTGGGACTGCCATGTCGACTTGGCAGGTGTACCCACTTGCCAGGCCCTAACCTTCCCTTTTCTTAAATGTCAGTCACCCCTAAGGTAGGCCCAAGGTACCCCTGTGAGCAAGGTGCAGTGTATGTGAAAGGTAGGACATGCCTTGGTGTGTGTGACATGTCCTGATAGTGAATTACTGCCAACTTCTGTTTTTCACTATGACAGGGCTACCTGTTCCCATAGGACAGAATGGGGAGTTTGTTTATAACATCTTATAAACATAACTGGCCCTCGGAACAACGTAGGGAAATAAAGTTTAGTATGCCTGAACTCAGAATCTAAAGATGCATCTTTTAGTGAGGTGGTTCTTACATTCTGTGTTTGAAAATACCACTTTTAGAAAGTAGGTATTTTCTTGCTCAGCCATCCAGTAGGAATCTGCTAGGTTTGTGGATTGACTGTCTGGGTTTTGGATGACAGGGGCTGGAGAGGAGCAGTGGCTCCAGAGAGTCTAGATGGGTCAGGGAAGAGCTGAATAGACCTGGGCTGCATTTAGAGTAGGGGGAGGAGATTTCCTTTCACCTGAATGGGCCTGGTCTGCCTCTGACAAAGCTGTCTCCACCTCCTGCCAGGAAGCTGCACCCAGGAGGACGGAACTGGTTCTGGCTGGGCACAGACACTCTCTGCCTGAGTGGACAAAGGATTTTGGGCTATAAAAAGTGGGACCCAAACCCCTAAACTTTAGAACTCGCTGGAATCAAGGAACCTGCCAAGAAGAAGAGCTGGAAGAGCTGCCAGGAGGAGTACTGCCCCCTTTGCTTTGTTGTTGCTTTGTTGGGTTGGCCTGCAGTTGCTGCTTCTGCCTTGGGCAGTGAAAGGACTGGACTGAACTTTCTTCACTTGTGCTGAGTATCTCCAAGGGCCTGAAATCGAGCTGGCCTCCTGTTCTGAAGTCTCAGGGACTGCAAAGACTTCACCAACCTCTGGGTACAGCTTCTGGAGCCGCTGTTTCAGTTGCCACAGAGAAGGGAACTGCAACCGACTCCGTCACCGACTCCATTGCTGGCTCTGTGACCTGACGGCACCGCAGACCGCACCGTCCGCATCTCCCACCGTAACCCTGGTCTCACTGACGACGACGACCGATGCCGCCCCCACCGAGCCTCTGCTTGCACAGTGACCTGTGGGCACCGCAGTCTGCACCGCCTCGCTTCACTTCGCCATCCTGGTCTCACCGACGCTGTCACTGCTGCTGACTCGACACCCGTGACCGCATCGTGGTTGGGGGCACCGCTCGTAAAGTTTCACGACGTACTGCCTCGTCCCACACAGCCACCTGGGCCGACCGCCGTCAGCTCCCGCAAACCGACTCTGTCACCTGCACCGCAACCTGCCAGCACCGCATTGAGCACCGTCTCGCCCTGCACTGTAAGCCTTGGTCTCACCGACGCCATCTGGACGATCGTCATCGAGCTGCTGCCTGCACCTCATCGAGAGGACACTGCGCCCTGCACCGCTTCCATTTTGCAATGCAACCGCAATGGTTGCCACGACCGGCTCGCACCCCCATGTAAGCCGCAAGGAGAAAGGTACTGTTACCTAGTCTGTTCACACTTTTGCTGGCCCGTATCGTCGCGGTCAGCTGGAACTGTTACTCTGTTGCTTTCAGCATTGTGGTAGCCCTGGACGGAGCTACCGACTCGTACAAACAGTGTTTTTGAGGTATTTCTGTAGTTTAGAAGACATCTTGAAAAGTATCTATTTTTCAAGTACTGTATTGTGGATTCCTTATCATTTTTGGTCTTGTTTTGAGTATATAAAAATATTGGATTTTTTTCTAAACTGGTGTGGTGTCTTTTTGTAGTGCTTTTACTGTATAACTGTTGGTTATGTGCAAATGCTTTACACATTGCCTCTAAGACAAGCCTGACTGCTCGTGCCAAGCTACCAAGGGGGTGAGCAGGGGTTATTTTAGGAGTGCAACTCCCTTATCCTGACTAGAAGGAAGGGTCCCTACTTGGACAAAGGTGCAAACCATTGCCAACTAGAGACCCCCATTTCTAACAGTCCCAGATTACAAAAAGCTTCTCACATGCTCGCCTTTCAAGCCCACAGGTTTTGGCACCCCTCTGAGTGACCTTGCCTCCCGCCCAAGAGTGCCCCAAACCAGCGTCTGGAATAATTATTAACAAAGTCGTGGTTTCTAAGATTCTAATATTTATTAGAAATCCACAGTGAAAAAACAATATTTATTGGTGTTGTGTGACGAGCATCATGTCGAGTTTTGTCACATTCCGATAGAGCACGTGGTCTGGAACGCAAAAAATCTGAGTAACGAAAAAAGATGTTGAAGACTGAATTATAGTAATTGTTAATGGAATACTGTCCACGCTTAGGCCAAAGAGCAAGCACGCCGTCGCCAGCCACTGCTGGCATTTACGCTACCATGTGTAGCAATCAGAACAGTTGGAACTCGAACATTTATAACTAGTCGATTATTATTCATACGAATGTAGTATGTTTTTATAATCGACAAAGTACGTAAAGTAAACAAAAATCGCCTTGTTAACCGAGTATTTTTTTTAATTGTGTTGAGAACAAATTGGACTTTTGAGATGCTCAGGCATAGCCCATTTGATTTGTACGTAGGGGGCATTACAGGATTCAGACAGAAGGGTAAATGTGTTTCGCTATTTTTATTTAGGCTGAAATTAAGAAACGCTTACCAAGTAATATACAATATGATATTACTTGGTAAGCATGTTGATCAGAAAAGTTTCGACTATAAGCGATTTACGGCACTCTGGTGCCCTAAAAAATGCTGCATTTGTGTACAATCTTCGCAAACAGGCTCCAGGAGCGGTGTAAACCAGATCTGGCAGCGAAGAGCCAGTTCCACCAAGGCAAGCAATGCGCAGGGTAAACAAGCCATTGTAAGGAGGCCTGGACAAGCCGGGGAGGAGGCTGTCAGTATCTGAATTTGCGATCTCCTCAGAAGCCGATGACAGATCCACAAATCCCCCAAACTGCCGCCAGCAACAGTCTAAATGTAGAACTGCTACAGAACTCAGCTCGGGGGAAAGGGGAATGGGAAGACAAACAAGAGAGACTGCCTCAGGTAAGGACCTCCTTCAGGAATACTGCTCTGGTACCTGCAATTAAACACAAACAATTATTGCTATCCCTATACTATGATTGGAACTTAATATGAGCCTGCTCTCTGTCCTTAGTTACCTGTATAACCTGAGGGATTAGCCTCTCTCTAGTGAGTTGTGTGCAATTTAGATTGATTGGAAGAATTTCTGGTCAACTCACACTGCGCGCACAATTTGCTACCTTTTCAATGGCGCAGAAAGAAATGATGTATAATAAGTGGTTCAGCCGTTCAAAGTAAAGATACTGTAATCATTCTTTTGAAGTTTTGAGACAGTAGAGATACTTGAGAAAGTCCTCTAGAAATTACGCTGAATGCTGGAGACCTCACAAAGAAATGGCTTTTCTGGAGTCTTAATCCTTACGTTAAAAGTCCAGCACTAATCGCTAGCAAGCGGAGATTAGCAACTGAATGTCTCTAAAATGCCGCTCGCTGACGCGCAATCTTAGTATGCTGACAAGCGCGTTTTATAGAGTCTAAATATCCTTACTTGGCAAAAGGAGAAAACTTCTCTTCACAGAAGCTGTCTCTCTCACCAAACACGGGTCCCACGATCCTTGTAAGCTCTTCTTGACTAATGGCGAAGATCGCTCTTGAGAATGGACGACAATTCTGAGGAAAGGGAAAAACATATTTCACTCAAAGACATCTTGACGCTTATATATATAATAAGAAGCGTCGCGGGTGTACACGAGGAGAAACTTGTCACAAGACTGTCCTTAAACAAACACTATGAAGAACTTCCAGACAGAGCGCTGAGGAAACGCTGCTGCTCCTGACTGAAAACAGTTGAAGTGCGTCGCGCGTAGCCTGCGCAGGCGCATTGTCCCTGCTTGAGAATCTCGAGTCTCAACAACTAGACCGAGAACCCAACCAGGAAGTGAATTGAATTCTCTTGCTGCAACGGCCATGCGGAACTCGCACCTTCCGCAAAATGGATTGTACAGCTGCCTTCCACACCGGACTCAGCCATCGCCAGTGTGGGTATTTCCTCATGTCTAGTTTCTTTAGAGTTGTTTTCGAGTAGACACAGGCGCTTACAAGGGGGGTCTTGACAGTACCTCCCTCCAAGAAGCGTCCCTTCCAAGTGGGTTTCATCGGATTTGCCCTGTGAAAGGCTTGAATAAGTCTTGGAGCATGAACATTACTGTGAGGCTCCCAAGACCTTTCTTCTGGACCAAAATTCTTCCAATCGACCAGATAATACAATTTGCCTCTGCTAATTCTAGAGTCTAAAATGTTATTTACTTCATACTCCTCAACTGAATCCACTAACACTGGCCTTGGTGTAACAAGAGCGCGTAAATCTGGGGGATTTCTTTTTAATAGAGACACATGGAACACTGGATGCACTTTTAGATAAGAAGGTAAGTGTAGTTTTACTGTTACTGGATTTATGGTACGATCCACTGTAAAAGGACCGATAAATCTTGGTTGGAATTTTCGATTTTCTTTTAGTCTTAAATTCCTAGTTGACAACCAAACCTTATCTCCTGCCTTAAATACTGGGGCCTCCCTCCTTTTCCTGTCTGCCTGAGTCATGTAAGAATTCTTGGCCTTGACTAAATTTTCATTTGCTTTCACTAAAGTGTCTTGTATTTCTTTTACAAATTCCGCTACTGCTGGAACTGACTTTTCTTCTTTTTCGAAGATTAAGCTAGGGTGTCTTCCGTAGTTTAAATAAAAAGGGGTATAACCTGTAGAGGAGTGTTTGGCGTTGTTATAAGCGAACTCTGCTGCCCAAACCAACTCAGACCATTCTAATTTTTGATCTCGCAAATAGAGTCTTAAATATTGCTCTAAATCTTGGTTTACCCTTTCCGTCTGTCCATCAGTCTCCGGATGGAAGCTGGTGGAGTAACGGGAGTCTATTCCTAATCTCTTTGTAAATGCTCTCCAAAAGTGTGAAACAAATTGTGACCCACGATCTGACACCAGGACCTTTGGAATTCCATGTAGCCTCACTATGTGTTGAGAGAATAACTGTGCTAGCTGAGAAGCTCGTGGAATACTCTTTAATGGAACAAAGTGTGCCATTTTGGAGAACATGTCTACCATGACCAGGATGGTGTTAAACCCTTGACTTGTAGGAAGATCAATGATTAAGTCCATAGAGACTGTGTGCCAAGGATGAGGCGGGGTAGGCATAGGCATTAAAAGACCTTGTGGGGCGAAGTGATCTGATTTCCCCTCTAAACATCTCTCGCAGGTGGAAACATACTGTCTTATCTGGGCTTTCATCTCTGGCCACCAAAAGTTCCGCTCCACCAACTCCGTGGTCTTAAGGATTCCTTTATGACCAGCAAGTAACTCGTCGTGACAGGACTTAAGAGCCTTTTGTTGTAACGCTTTTGTGGGAAGATATAGTCTCTGGTTCTGATATGGAAGACCTTCTCTAATTTCTCTTTCAGGTTGTTCACTCGTCCACTTTTTCATCTCCTCTTCCGACATAGAATCTTCGATCTCTTGTTTTAGATCAGAACTAGAGATTGTGACGATAATTTTCTCTGTAGGGATTATATTCTGTTTTACTTCTTGAGTTTCTGCAACATTTGTATCAATTCTGGACAATGCGTCTGCTTTGGCATTACTTACTCCTGGTCTGAAAGTGAGTACGAAATCAAAATCCGCAAAGAACAATGACCAGCGTAATTGTCGTGCCGTCAAAGTACTGGCTGATTTCAAAAATTGTAAGTTGCGGTGATCAGTATAAACTGTGACCTTGTGTTTAGCTCCGAGTAAATAGTGTCTCCACTCCAAAAATGCACACTTGACTGCCAACAACTCCTTGTCTGCTATCGAATAATTACATTCAGGAGGAGTTAGCTTCCTGGAGTAATAAGCCACTGGATGTAATTGGCCTGTATCACAGTGTCGTTGGGATAAAATTCCTCCAATGGCGATGTCAGAAGCATCCGCTTCTACAAAAAATGGTTCCTCTATCCTTGGGTGTAACAAAATTGGTGCCTGGGTAAAAGATCTCTTCAAGAATTGGAAAGCTTCCTCAGCTTCTTTTGACCAGTCAAATTTGACTCCTTTCTTCAGGAGACGAGTGATAGGACTAACTTTGAGTGAAAAATCTGAGATGAACCTTCGATAGAAATTCGAAAATCCTATAAAACTCTGGATCTCCTTCACATTTTTTGGAGGTGGCCAATCCTGCACTGCCTTGATCTTAGAGGTATCCATGCTAACTCCTTCCGGAGAAAGGACAAAACCCAGGAATTCAACCTTTTTCACATGAAAGGCACATTTTTCAAGTTTTACATAACGATGATTTTCCAATAGCTTGGTTAGAATGGATTTCACATGAGAGACATGCTCTTCAACATTTTTTGAAAAATCAATATATCGTCAATGTAGACCACTGCAATTCTATCCAAGTACTCTCTGAGCACATCATTGACGAAATGTTGAAATGCCGCTGGGGCATTACACAACCCGTACGGCATTACTTGGTATTCGAAAAGGCCATATCGACTACGAAAGGCCGTCTTCCGCTCATCTCCTGGGGCTATGCGAATTAAGTGGTACGCCCCACGCAAATCCAATTTGGTATAGATTTTGGCATCTTTGACCTGGTCTAACAGGACAGAAATCAAGGGTAAGGGGTAACGATTTTTTATGGTCACTCGATTGAGAGCTCTATAATCGATACACGTTCTGAGATCTCCATCCTTCTCAGGAATGAAAAATAAAGGGGATGAGACCGGAGATTGGGAGGGGCGGATGAAACCATTCGCTAGATACTGATCCAGATAGGTCTTAAGGTATTGATTCTCAGATTCGGTTAGTGCGTATATCCTGCTGCAAGGTAATATGGCTCCGTGTTCAATCTCAATCCTGCAATCATATGGATGGTGGGGGGGAGTTTTTCTGCTTCTTTTTTGTCAAACACTGAAGCGAGTTCTTTATACTCGGCGGAATTTCTTTAGTTTCTAAAGAACAAACGATAGCAGGATGATTAGCTAACTTCTTGGCAGGTGATTCTTCGTGTTCATGGGTTTTTTCATTGAAACAGTTTTCTTTACAATATGAAAAATTCATTCGCACAGTTCTTTGATTCCAATCGATACTGGGGTTGTGTTCTGTGAGCCAGGGTAAGCCCAGAATTAACTGGAATTGGGGGGCATCAATGAGATTAAAGGTAATCAATTCAGTGTGCCCCTTGAGACCAGACAAACGAATCAATTCTGTCTCATGCGTGATGGGCCCAGAGGAAAGGTTGGTTCCATCCACTGCTCGAACGGCTTCTAAGACTTGTTTTTTCATAAATCTAATTCCGACTCGTTGTGCATATTTAATATCACAAAAGTTCCCCGTCGCACCTGAGTCTATCATCACTGAGACTCCTTGTAACTCCAAATCTCGAACTTTAACTGTGAAAGTTACCACAAGGTGAGGTGCCGCAGACTGTAACGTATTAGCGATTTGTTGGGAATCAGGAGCTGACTTGAGATTCGCTTCCACCTGTGCAACTCCGTCTACAGGTGGAGCCGACCTTTTACCAGTTGAGAGGTCTTTGGTTTTTTCGGACACTCTTTCACGAAATGGCCTGCTTGCCCGCAGTACAAACACAATTGATTAGATCTGCGTCTTTCTTTCTCTTCTTTCGTTAAAGGACCACGAATAGATCCAATCTGCATTGGCTCATCGTTAGCTTGGGATTCCGAGAAGCGATGACCTTCTGTTCTAGCCCGATCTAATCGAGACGGGAACGGGCGAGTGTCTCTTCTTTTCTCATTACGCCGCTCACTGATCCGATGATCTAATTGCAAAACCAAGTCGATTAATTCTGATACTTCGGAGGGTCTACTTGGAATCTGAGCCAAAACATCCTTTAGCTCATCTTTTAATCCTCGATAAAATATTGCAGCTCTTTTGGATTCTGGCCAGTTAGTTTCTACTATTAATTTATTGAAGTGAGCAATGTATCCCACCAAATCTCTGTTGCCTTGTCTCAGCTCCAGTAATTCATTGTCGGTGGCTTGAGATGCAGATCGGCGATCAAATATTCTTAAAAATTCAACCTTGAAATTCTCAAAATTAAACAACAATGGGTCATTCCAAGTTACCAGAGACATTGACCATGCAGCTGCATCGCCAGTCAGATAAGACAGCATGAATGCCACCTTTAATTGATCCTCTGAAAAAATCACTGGTCTACACAAAAAATGAAGTGAACACTGAGTTAGGAATACTTGCGCCTTTTGAAGGTCCCCACTGAATCTCTCGGGGGGGCCAAAGGAATGATTGGGGAAACTGCATGTATAACTTGGGTGGCGACTTCTGGAGGGGATTGGTTACTTGAAAAAACTTGAGGACCCTTAAATCCTGACCCATATGTCACCCCAGATGCAAATTCCTCCAATTTCTGCTTAATTTGAATTGATTCTTGACTAGTTCTTCTAACTTCTGCTCTTAAGGCCTTGTTTTCTTCTACAGAATCATTCAATTGTTTCTGCATCCCATCTAAAATGGTGACTAAAGCCTTGAAGTCTATTCCCTCTGCCATCTTGCTCGGGAGGAGATCTATAACCTCAAATAAAGAGGAGGCACTTCAATCTGTCAGTATCTGACTTTGCGATCTCCTCAGAAGCCGATGACAGATCCACAAATCCCCCAAACTGCCGCCAGCAACAGTCTAAATGTAGAACTGCTACAGAACTCAGCTCGGGGGAAAGGGGAATGGGAAGACAAACAAGAGAGACTGCCTCAGGTAAGGACCTCCTTCAGGAATACTGCTCTGGTACCTGCAATTAAACACAAACAATTATTGCTATCCCTATACTATGATTGGAACTTAATATGAGCCTGCTCTCTGTCCTTAGTTACCTGTATAACCTGAGGGATTAGCCTCTCTCTAGTGAGTTGTGTGCAATTTAGATTGATTGGAAGAATTTCTGGTCAACTCACACTGCGCGCACAATTTGCTACCTTTTCAATGGCGCAGAAAGAAATGATGTATAATAAGTGGTTCAGCCGTTCAAAGTAAAGATACTGTAATCATTCTTTTGAAGTTTTGAGACAGAAGAGATACTTGAGAAAGTCCTCTAGAAATTACGCTGAATGCTGGAGACCTCACAAAGAAATGGCTTTTCTGGAGTCTTAATCCTTACGTTAAAAGTCCAGCACTAATCGCTAGCAAGCGGAGATTGGCAACTGAAAGTCTCTAAAATGCCGCTCGCTGACGCGCAATCTTAGTATGCTGACAAGCGCGTTTCATAGAGTCTAAATATCCTTACTTGGCAAAAGGAGAAAACTTCTCTTCACAGAAGCTATCTCTCTCACCAAACACGGGTCCCACAATCCTTGTAAGCTCTTCTTGACTAATGGCGAAGACCGCTCTTGAGAATGGACGACAATTCTGAGGAAAGGGAAAAACATATTTCACTCAAAGACATCTTGACGCTTATATATATATAATAAGAAGCGTCGCAGGAGTACATGAGGAGAAACTTGTCACAAGACTGTCCTTAAACAAATGCTATGAAGAACTTCCAGACAGAGCGCTGAGGAAACGCTGCTGCTCCTGACTGAAAACAGTTGAAGTGCGTCGCGCGTAGACTGCACAGGCGCATTGTCCCTGCTTGAGAATCTCGAGTCTCAACAACTAGACCGAGAACCCAACGAGGAAGTGAATTGAATTCTCTTGCTGCAACGGCCATGCGGAACTCGCACCTTCCGCAAAATGGATTGTACAGCTGCCTTCCACACCGGACTCAGCCATCGCCAGTGTGGGTATTTCCTCATGTCTAGTTTCTTTAGAGTTGTTTTCGAGTAGACACAGGCGCTTACAAGGGGGGTCTTGACAGAGGCTGTCCAATGGCAGCACGACTGGCGTGGCTGTGGGTCACACTCCATCATCACCAGCATCCAGGCCTCGTCTCCCTGAACACGCTCACCCTAAAGGCAGGCTGGTCTCACAACCATCTATAGAACACACCGACTTTACCATACCAATTGAGCACGCCCTCACCGAACAATGCTGGCTTCACAGAGCCACCGAAGAGCTCACCTTAACAAGCATTTTACAATGCAACAGGTCTCGCATTTACGCGAGTTTGAGCTATTGGCATTGTAAAGGACAATACCTTTTATTTATGTTTTGGTTTTTGAAACATAAATAAATCGCATTGTCATTTACAATGCCAATAGCTTAAACTCGGGTAAATGCGAGACCTGTTGCATTGCAAATGCTTGTTGACAGAGCATCCCATCTGTCAAACTCTATATTAGGCACCAAGATGTGTAAAATAGTAACATCTTCCAATGTAATGTGTAAGAGAGAGAAAACCCTTATGCAGAATTTTGGGATCCCTTTAGTGTTGTGTGGTGTTGTTTTTTATGGATTTGCAAGTATAAAACCTACTTGGATCCCCTAATTAGTTACATGGAGAAATACCAATGATGATCTTAGGCTCCACGGTCAATAGGCTCTAGGTTATGGCTTGCTGTCGACTTTACAGGTTCCTCTGGGATAGGCATCGGCCTGCAGAACCCTAAAAGCTGCCTATAATTGGGAGTGCAAGGTCCGTAGGGCTGCACCTCATAAAAAACCTATAAAGTTTGTTTTTTCTTATATTCTCTCACACAACATTTCCCTTTAAAGGGTGACTTTCCCTGATAACAGATCAGTAACCAGCAAAATTAACAAGATGTCCCTCATCTCATTTTATGTAAAATATAGTGATTGTGAGTGTGGGTGGAAAGTGGGTCTTCCAGAGTCTGAATATTCTGGAGGTTTGTGCACCCCATCAAACAAGCATCTTTGTGACTATTCATAGACGATTTTCCGTTGCCCTAACCATCTTAGAAAAAGCAGAGATATTCCTCTCAAGGGCAGAAGTAAATACCTCTATTTTGGAGTGGAATCACCCCGAAAATGACTGAGGGGAAAGGAACGGGTTTAGTCATAAGTAAAAACATTTCCCTACAGAAAAAAACCCAAAAAAACGAAATGTTAGGAAGTATATTTGCAGTTACTTTGGGGCATATTAGCAAGGGCTCTATCGCCGCTTTAGCGGCACTTTTTGCCGCTAAAGCGCCGATATTTTTATCGCCCTATCAGCAAGCTGTCACTAACAGGTGTTAGCGACAGCTTTTAGGCGATAGCGACTGGTTTGGGTGCCGCTTTGCATGTCAGCGATATTTATCGCTAATGACATGCAAAGGAGGCGTTCCCAACTAATAGCGACTGAAAGCAGTCGCTAAAATACCTATCGCCTATTAGCAATGCCCGCGAAGCGATAAAAAAACGCGCGCTAACCACAATTAGCGCTGGTTTTTTAGAACTGGTAAAAACATGACTTACCCATTATAGTCAATGGGAGGTGGATTCTACGGCTAAGTCACCAACTGCCTATTAGCGACATTCCCCTTAGCGATAGGATTTTTATCGCTGGAAATCTCACGTTAATGATGGGATTCGCCGCTATCGCTGGATTTCTATCGCATTGGAGATAAAACGTTGCTAATAACGCGTTATCTCCGCAAACGAATCCAGCGATAGCCGGCGATAAAAAAAATCGCGCTAAGCGCGGTCTGCGATATTTATCGCACGTTGTTGCTAATATGCCCCTTTATTTTTTGCTATGCAAGAATATTATTATGAGTAGTATTGCAATATTATTATTGCATTCTCCTACCACAACTCCTACTCTTATTCCTACTTGCTCATACTTTTACTTCAACTTACCCCAATTCGTACTTCTCCTTAATGTCAGGTCTAGCCTAGAAACAGGTTTAGCTGTCTGCTGTGATGAACAAAGACAATACACAGATTTAATTTTTATCATCTCCAAGGGGGTTTGTTGGTTTACTGTGAAGCCATTGGCTATTAGCTATATCCCCAAATAAAGAGTAGTTCTATTGCAAAGGATGACTGGCGCATAATTCCTGCACTGCAGTGGCGATGCACCCCTTTTTTTGCTTCAAACCTTTGTCTACCAACCGGATTTTCTCTTCTCCTTCTTACCGCTACTCGGGTCACTACTCTTACCCCACTCCTACTTCTTTTTCCACTCCTATTCCCACTCCATCTCGGCCAGCATGCCTACCGTTATTCCTACTTCTACTTGTACTCCTGCCCTTACTACTATTACTAAACATTATTTCACTTATTCCTTCTTACTCATACTCCTACACATACTCTTACTCCTACTTTACATACTGAACACACTCATCTTACTTTTACACATTTATGATTTACCACCACACTTACTACTACTCACAGTTATAATTACTTTTACTTCTATTCTAAGTGCTAATTACTCTTACTCCTACTCTAACTGAGTAGTTTTACTCACACTAACCCCTGCCCTCACTCCTGCTTACTCCTCTTATTTCTGTTACTCCTCCTTTCATATTTCTGTTCTTTCTCTCTTATTCATACTCCTGCTCGTACTTGTAGTATTGTTCCTACAGACAATACTACTTATGCTTAAGCCTTCTTTTATTCCTACTTAATCTTACCCTTACTTGTGCTTTTTAATACTCTACTATTTATCTGTACGCCTACTTTTTCTCTTACTCATGCTTAAACATACTGCTATTCTTACTCCTTCTTACTTTTTCTTCACCGGTTCATCTT
The DNA here is from genome assembly GCA_963921515.1 of Calotriton arnoldi. NCBI lineage: Eukaryota > Metazoa > Chordata > Amphibia > Caudata > Salamandridae > Calotriton > Calotriton arnoldi. Next base: position 308,528 of record CAWUFW010015514.1, read on the forward strand.
ACTCCTACTCTCATACTCCGACATCTATTCTCTGACTGTCTGATGAGCTTGTCTCCCTTTAAACTTTCTGCCATGTATAATACATCTACTTACTGGTCTTGCCTGAAGTGCTTTACTACTTTGCCAACTCTTACTACTATTCCTATTGACCTACCATCTGCCATTTCCCTTCCTTCTGTACTTCTCTTGCCTGCACTTCTCTCCTCACCATGGTACATCAGCAGAGCCATCCCTTTCTCACTGCAAGCAAGCAGCACTTTGTTGCTCTGTGGTCAACCTCCGGATCTGTAAGCAAAAGTATATTCAGTGAGTTGTTTTGATGAATTGACACCACCCCTTAAGTAAAGGATAGCCCATTGATACCAAGCCTTTCAAGTCACATGAGCCATTGAGCACCCAGACGCTCCCCTTTGATCCATAAAACACCTGCGACTCTCTCAAGTTAACTGTTCACTGTTCCACTTAGGCAACAGACTTAACAATGTGCTTACATCGAGCCAAAGGCTCTCACTCCAAACACGCCAACGTAAATACCTTCATCTGTATCCAGTGAATTCCCACCTACAAACCTTATAGTTCAAACACTTACTCCAAGTTGATCAAACCTCTAGAACTTTCAAGATGAGGTTCTAAGTTATTTTTTCTCCTTTCTCACAAAATGGTACCAAGTAGTAATTTGAAATGTCTTGTATTGTTTCCCGAGCCTTGTTCCTCTACCCTGAAGCAACCGATTCTAATGTTATGGGATATGTTATAGGATATAGGTATCTCCATAGACCAATATATTATATAGACGACACACAAATACACCTAAACTATTGGTAATTAAAGAAATTCCCACTCTTAACACTTGACTTAGAAGACTGCTGACGTGGATAAAACAGCATTTCCACATACTCAACCACCATAACACAGAGTGCTTCCTCTTTAAACCCTCTCACAGAAAATAAGCCCAACCTGTCACTGCTGGGCCTAGTAAAATCGAAATACTCCTCCTTATCTCACACTTTAAAATCACTCAGCTTCACACTGGATTCTACCATCCCATTTATATCTCATATCAACCGAGGGGACAAGTCAGCAGCTTTCTACTTTTACTCAGTCAAATCAATTCATCATCCATTCTTATCCCACCGGTTGAAAGCAGCAGTTCAGGTTTTTGCTGTCTTCAGTCTGAATTTCAGAAACACCACCCTAGAAGTTTGATTTATGCTTGTGGAAGTATTTGTTGGAAGTCTATTGCTTTCTTTTATGCTCTCTGTGGCAATTTTTCTGCTGCCGAGAAATGAGTGCCACGTGGCATACACCAACCACCGCTGAACACCACTCCCCTCAAGTGCACAACCAGCTAGCCAACATGTGTTAGTGGGCAACACTGAAAAGTGACAAAAGTGGCTGCTGTATCCTGAGTCTATCAACACCTGTAGGACGTTAATACTTCTGTCTCGCTGACATCTCCCACGGACGTTTTCCACGGAAGTTTGTCTAACCATCCTTTGGTGACTTGCACCTGCTAGGTGACTCACGTCGTCTAGGGCAACCATGAAAGTGTTTTTTTGCAAGATGTGCAATAATGCCACATTGACCTCAGTGTCTTCCCTGTCCTTTTTCTTTTTGCCAAAAGCAATAGATTTGAATAAATGCAGTGAGATTTCTGATTTAAATGTTAGCAGACGGGTTTCTGTTTAACAAACGTGATGATTAGCCTGTCTGCCGTATTACAAGTGCCATTGGACACAATGCAATTGTAATAAGGAGGACGAGATATCTGTCACGATGAACTAACCCATCCGGCGAGCTCTAAATCAGGCCCTTAGTTTGTACTTCTGCTGGCCATACCTTTCAGCTTAAACATTTAGGGTTCCTGAGCGTAACTACAGGTAGCAAATTGTTTGTGGAAAGTATAATATAACATAGTCTACACAGGAGGTTGGGCACCATCAGCTCTGAGAGGGAAACAGCATTAACAACGTGGTTGGAGTCACGTGTGGCGTTACAGCGCAAGTGTTACCACGCTTGACTTAACCACGCATATTACTTTACCACGCATGCCTTTACAACGAGACGAGTTTGGGAGGAACAGGAAGATTAGCTGGTTAGTGAGCAGTTTTCTGTTTTTAAGGCTGGAGTCGGGGTAGTTTCCTGGGTTGAGGGCCGGTTTTAGGGCGTAGGGTGGGGGACTGGGTTGTTTTTAGGGCTGGGGTTGGGGTAGTTTTCAGGGCTGGGGACCGGGTTTTAGGGCTCAGGGGGTTGGGGTTGCTTTTAGGGCTGGGGGTCGGTTTTAGGGCTCAGGGCGGTGGTGTTTTTAGGGCTGGGGCCAGGGTCGCTTTTCAGGGCAGTGGGCTGGATTTTAGGGCTCAGGACAGGGCGTTGGGATGTAACCTTTACCACGCATATGCTTTACCAATCATGCCATTATAGCGAAATTAGTTGTAAAGGCATGCGTTGTAAAGACTGCGTTGTTAAGGCATGCAATGTAATCACATGCGTTGTTCCGTCATACAGCCGCTCAGAGAAACCCCCTTTCCTGTGTTGGCAGCATCTAAATTCCCAAAAATTAACCAAAAATAATCTTTCTAATAAATTCGTACCACCCATAAAAACTAACTATCTTGCACACAAATTAATGCTCCAAAGCTGCAAAACTTTACAGCCCATGCTCCTGTCCTCAGTGAGAGAGCAGTACTGTACTGTGAAATCTCCAAATCTGTCAACTATTTTACAAGCTTGTGTTACTGAGAGGAGGCACCTCTTTTGAGAGTGCCAGACATCTTCAAATACAGATTAAGGGTATATTTTATTTTATTTCCATTTCACTGCATTTTTCATTCATTTGGATCTTTGGTGGAGATTGTATTTGACGGGGTGATTTAGTATAACAGTGTCTCATCTCCAAGAAATCAAACCCAGCAAAGTTGAAATAAATGTGACATTTTAATACAAGTTATGTTTTTTCTGGGTCTATCGCCTGGGCCAAAGAAGAACTCTGTTTAGAGTGGGGTAATCTTTTACATGTTCAGGGTATTTCCTTGTTTATCTGCAGGGTCTGCTCTTAAATGCTTGTTAGACCTGGCATCATTTGGCGTGAGTAGCCCTGTCTTTTTGCTTCTGACCTCCTGTTTTTGACTGTGTGCTGCATTTCGTTTTTGCTGGTGTTAGGACTATGGGCACTAAAGTGCAAGTGCTCCCTGTGCAAAACGTAATGGTGATTGGTTTATCCATGATATACATATTTGATTTACTAGTAAGTCCCTAGTAAAGTGCATCAGGTGTGCCCAGGGCCTGTAAATCAATTGCTGCTAGTGGGTCTGCAGAACTGATTGTGCCACCCACATGAGTACAAACATGTTTCAGACCTGCCACTCTGTCTGTGTGTGCAGTTTTTAACTGCCATTTTGACCTGCCGAGTGCACCCATTTGCTGGGCCCAAACCTTCCCTTTTACCACATGCAAGTCACTCCAAAGGTAGGCCCAAGGTAGCTCCATGGGCAGGGTGCAGTGTATTTAAAAGGTAGGACATGTACTGGTGTGTTTTCCATGTCCTAATAGTGAAATACTGCTAATTTAATTTTTCACTATTGCAAGGACTATCCAATAGGGTAACATGGGGATTGCCTTGAAATATCTTTTAAGTGTAATTTCCCATTGGGGGCAGAGAGCAATTTGGAGTTTGGGTTCTCTGAACTCACAATTTGCATGTTTGAAAATGCCACTGTTAGAAATGGGGGTCTCTAGTTGGCAGAGGTAGGTACCTTTGTCCAAGTAGCGACCCTTCCTTCTAGTCAGGATAAGGGATTTACACTCCTAAAATAACCCCTGCTCACCCCCTTGGTAGCTTGGCATGAGCAGTCAGGCTTATCTTAGAGACAGTGTGTAAAGCATTTGCACATAACCCACAGTAACACAGTGTAAGCACTACAAAAGGACACCACACCAGTTTAGAAAAATATCCAATATTTTCATATACTTAAGACAAGACCAAAAACGAAAAAAATCCACAATACAGTACTTAGAAATCTTCAGTTATCAAAATAAACTTGAAATAAAGTTCCTTGAAGTCGATAACTTCGTCTGGGGCTATCACAGCATCGTGAACTACAAATTCCAAACAGTTCTGGCTGACCGCGGCATCGCGCGCCAGCTACGGTGTCAGGAAGACCTGTAAAACAGTACCTTTAGAAATGCAGGGCGTCAGTGACCTCTCGTTGAGCTCTGAAAGCACAGCGTCTGCAGGCGTCGGTTCCGGAGGTCGGTGCAGGAGTTATCAGGCCCTTGAAGTCACACGCTTTGCAGATCGAACTCCTCGCGGTTGAAGTCAGGAGCGCTGGCATCGGCCGGCATCGGGTGCTGTGGTGCGAAGTGCAGCGGTGCTTGTCGCGGTGCTGGCAGGTCACGGTGCAAGCAGCGGCGTTGTCGTGGCTCAAGCGCTGTTGTCGGCTGACCAACTGGAGTCGATGGCTCTGGCGTCGGTAGGCCAAGGCTGCGGTGCGGGATGAGGACGGTGTGCTGTGTAACTTACGAGCAGTGCCCTTGAACCACGGTGCAAGCAGCAGCGTCGATGTCAGCATGAAGCGGCGTCATCGGGGATACCAGGGCGACGATGTGAAGCAAGGCAGTGCGGAGTGTGGTGCCCACAGGTTGCGCTGCAGGCAGCGGCTCGGTGGCGGCGTCAGCAGGCGTCGTCAGTGAGACCAGGGTTGCGGTGCCCTCTGCGTTGCCTTCAGGACATGGAGTTGACAGCGGCGTCGTAGATGGCGTTGGGTTGCTTTTTCTTCTGTTACAACACAAAACACACAGTCCCCAGTGCGGAGGGCAGAAGAACTTGAAGTCTTTGCTGTTCCTGAGACTTCTGGAACAGGGGGCAAGCTCTACCTCAAGCCCTTGGAGAAACTCAATAAAGAAGTTGTAGAAAGTTCAAGTCCTTTCACTGCCCAAGACAGAAGCAGCCACTGCAGGCCAACACAGCAAAGCTCTCAGCAAAGTGGTAGTTCCTCCTCACAGCTTCTCCAGCTCTTCTTCTTGGCAGTCTTCTTGGTCCAAAAGAGTTCTAAAGTTCTCGGGTCTGGGCCCCAATATTTATACCACCAAATACTTTGTTCTCTGAAGGCAGAGAGTGTCTGTACCCAGCCCAAACCAGTTCTGTCCTCACTGGTGCAGCTTCCTGGCAGGGGGTGGAGACGGCATTGTGCAAGGCAGACCAGGCCCATTCAGGTGCAAGGAAATCTCCTCCCACTACTCTAAATGCAGCCCAGGTCTATTTAGCCTAGCCCTGACCCATCAGGCTCTCTGCAGCCACTGCCCCTCTCCAGCCCCTGTCATCCCAAAGCCAGACAGTCAATTCACAACCCTAGCAGAGGCACCCAAGATGGCTAAGCAAGAAAATACCTACTTTCTAAAAGTGGTATTTTCAAACACAGAATGTAAAAATCATCTTCACTAAAAGATGCCTTTTAACATTCTGAGTCCAGACATACTACACTTTATTTTTCTACCTTGTTCCCAGGGGTGGTTATGTTTATAAGATGATATAAACAAACTCCCCATTTTATCCTATGGGAACAGGCAGCCTTGCAATGGTGAAAAAAGAAATACACTGTAATTCACCACCAGGACATGTCACACGTATCATGACATGTCCTACCTCCAACATACACAGCACCCTGCCCACAGGGGTACCTTGGGCCTACCTTAGGGGTGACTGACATGTAGAAAAAGGGAAGGTTGGGGCCTGGCAAGTGGGTGCACTTGCCAGGTCGACATGGCAGTTACAAACTGCGCCAGACTCTGCGGTGGCAGGTTTGAGTTACCTTTTTCAGGGCTACTTCTGTGGGTGGCACAACCAGTGCTGCAAGCCCACTTGTAGCATTTGATTTACCAGCCCTGGCACTCTCAGTGCACTTTACTAGCACCTCACCAGAAAATCAAATATGCCAATCATGGAAACACCTATCCATAACATAATTTACAACAGGAGTACTTGTACTTTAACACTGAATAGCAGTGGTAAAGTGCCCGGAGTCCTACAACCAACAACAACAGGTCAGGAAAAAATAGGAGGAAGAAGCAAAAAGTTTGGGGATAACCCTGTAAAAAGGGCCATTTCCAACAGCCACTAATAGAAAGTGGTATGTGACAACAATCGGTTCTGTAGGGAGTGTTGTATTTCTTCTACATGAATTGCTTGTATGCCCCGAATCAATAGGGATAGAAAGAATAAAATCAATATACCAGGTATTTACTAATTGTTACTTGTTTGTAAGTGAAGACACCAACAAGGTATGGATTTAAGACACAGTATATTAATCATCATATATCGTGAAATCCTGCAAATGGTGGCATATCCAAGGAACATACAGGACTGCTGTATAACATTTATATAAACAAAATAAGCTAGACATAAATATTACAAAACTGTGATACATAAAGAACGAGAGACAGTTACAGATGTTAACATACAATACATAAATTAATCAATATGGTGTCCAAAGGAAACGTGTATATGTTGGAGCAGATGTCCTATTTTGCTTGGATATGTAGTCTGCTCTACATAGGTAAGGAACACCTCTATTTGTCGTCGACGTTTCGACCCAGAGAAGTATAAGTGTTAGTATAAAACATCAAAGACGGGTCTTCTTCAGGACTTGGAGTCAAAGGGAACAGCCTGTCATGAGAGAGCCTCAATAAATAGGCATACTCTTCCGATATTCAAGATCCGGTTTCCAAAGTCATTGAAGGGGGGAGGGTCCGTATATTGGTATCACGGAACACAAGTGCCCCTTTTGATTCTTCATCTGTGGTGAAGGAGCCAAAGATTGGACTCCCATGAGTATATGGCTGGCTTGCCAGTGTCCCAGAAATCCAGAACGGATTCTCTGCATGAGGGGTGACCGTAGCGCATCTCACCGACCGGTATTGAGGCTCTCTCATGACAGGCTGTTCCCTTTGACTCCAAGTCCTGAAGAAGACCCGTCTTTGATGTTTTATACTAACACTTATACTTCTCTGGGTCGAAACGTCGACGACAAATAGAGGTGTTCCTTACCTATGTAGAGCAGACTACATATCCAAGCAAAATAGGACATCTGCTCCAACATATACATGTTCCCTTTGGACACCATATTGATTAATTTTTGTATTGTATGTTAACATCTGTAACTGCCTCTCGTTCTTCATGTATCACAGTTTTGTTATATTTATGTCAAGCTTATTTTTGTTTATATAAATGTTATACAGCAGTCCTGTATGTTCCTTGGATATGGCACCATTTGTAAGATCTCACGATATATGATGATTAATATACCGTGTCTTAAATCCATAACTTGTTGGTGTCTTGACTTACAAACAAGTAACAATTAGTAAATACCTGGTATATTGATTTTATTCTTTCTATGCCTATTGATTCGGGGCATACAAGCAATTCATGTAGAAGAAATACAACACTCCCTACAGAACCGATTGTTGTCACATACCACTAGAAATCCCAGGTTCTGTGGGATACTGGGTTACCCCATTAGCTTTAATAAACTTTTAGAAAGTGGGAATTTTCTTGCTTAACCATTCTGTGCCTCTGCCTGTCTGTAGAATATACGTCTGGGTTGGCTGACGGTAAGGCTCTTGTGTATTCACTCAAGACAGTCACACAAAGGGAGCTGAGGTGTGCCTTGCATATCCTGATGGCCCATCACCAGTCTGATTGGCCTTCTTGAGCTAGAGTGGTGGGAAGGGTTGTCCCTGACAGCTGAATAGGACCGTGCCTGTCCCCGCAAAAATCTGTCTCCACCCAACACCCCCTCGTAGTGTGTCTGGAGCCAGGTCAGGGTAAGGCAGGGTCTTGTGCACTACAAAGACTTTCCTTTGAAGTTTGCATACTTCAAAGGCAGAAAGGGGTATAAGTAATGGACCTTTGACACCCCAAAATCAGAACACTTCTGGACTGAGGACACTCTGCCAGGAAGAAGAGCTAGAGAGCAGGAGTGGCTGCAACGTTGCTGTTTGCTTTGCTGCGTTGGCCTGCTGCTTTGTAGCTGCTGTCCTGGGAGTGAAAGGGCTAGATTTTGCTTTCTGTATCCTGTTTCCAAGGTTCTCCAATGGCTTGAGTTGAGCTTGCCTCCTGTTAAGAAGTCTCAAGGCCATCAAAGACTTAACCTGCCCGTCCCTGGGCTCTTCTGCTGAGAGTCATGACTTGCCAAGTGGTGCCAAATCCAGTTACTGGGCCCTTGGAAGTTTAATCTGATGATCTTAAGGAGAGAATCCATGCATCTACTCCCAGTGCCTGTTTTATTGATGCCCCAATGTAAAAGTTCAACGCATCGCCACTGCCTGCCCCAAAGCATGGTTCACGCTTGACACAACAACCACGGCTTTCAACCCAGGCTCCAGAGTGCCATCGCAGAGCGTCAGAAAAATTGTCGCAGCGTTAGTCCTGAGCACTGTGTCACGGAAGTCCGTGACACCCGCTCCGACTCCGACACAGCGCCTGCTTCGGGGCTGAGAAATCAACTCAACGCCTGATTCGGGATTGTGGAATCCACACAGCGCCTGCATCACTGCTGTCGCATTGACGCAGCACCTCAGGATTTTCGACGCATTGTCCCTGGGCGCCGATTCTTCATCGACACCACACCACAGTACAAAACCGAAGCTATGTGTCCGGAAACCAACGCCTCACGTCAGTAAGGAACCGACGCATCACCTCCCCTGCCTAGCTCCCCTGTATAGCAGTAAGGAACCGACGCAACACCTCCCCTGTCAGTAAGGAACCAACGCATCACCTCCCCTGTGTAATAAGGAACCGGCACATCGCCTTGCTTTACCAGCACCTCACCTCCCCTGCGCCTTGCACCGTCTTTGATTTTTGACGCATCTAAGGTACTTTGTGCTTAATAGAACACATACATTGATTTCTATGGACTTAAATTGCCTAATCTTTTAAAAGTGATATTTTGATATGTGTAGGTTGGATTTTTGTCATTTTGGTCTTGTTTTATTCAGATAAATATTGGCTATTTTCCTAAACTGGTGTGGACTCCTTTTGTAGTGTTTTCACTGTGTTACTGTGTGTGTGTGTGTGTATACAAATTACACATTGCCTCTGAGATAAGCCTAACTGCTCGTGCCAAGCTACCAAGGGGGTGAGCATGGTTTTTCTTACCTGTGTGACTCTCCTACCCTGACTAGAGTGAGGGTCCCTACTTGGACAGTGTGCAAGCCACTGTCAATTAGAGACCTCATTTCTAATAATGCTTTTGTGCAGTAACTGGTTTGCTGACGCCTGTGTGTAGGTCCTTCTTTTCTGAGTGCTATTGTTCAAGAAGAGAATCTTCTCTTTTTCACTGCATGGTCTGATGTAGGGTATGGCCCTCCTGCACTGAACAAGTTGTTTAATCTTCAATTCATGACAGGCCTGTTCCTTCATTTCATTTTTGTCCAACATTAAGAGGAGAAAGCTAAACCTGAATGTGACAACAAATGAGCAAGTATCTTGGGCGCCCAAGTTCTTTTCTCAATGAAGGAACAGAGGCTGACCGAGGAAGTATTTGAAGTGAGGAGTTTTGTGAAAATAACAAGTTCTAGATTTGCAGCTTTCACGAACATTGTTTGTGAATTAAGTCCATATATGACAATATATCCTTTAACGAAGTGTGAACCTTCAAACCTTCTATGTGCACTGTGGTAAAGGAAGATGGAGAGTCCAGCTGTATAAGTAGAGTAATCCCACCCTTATATCTCACTTGGGGCCCTCTGTTTTGGGGTATTTGCTCTGTACTTCCAGTTTTCAGGGGCTTCACAAAGGTCTGCAGGAGTGCGCATCATACTTTAAGCACCTGTCCTGCTCCGGGGTTGTTGCTTGGAGTACACAGCCCAAAGTTATTGTATGGCACTCATTTTGGATGACATATAGTGCAGGAATGGTAGGGCCTGATGTTTGGATATATTTGTCCTCACCAAGCTCACTCAATGTTGTTGGTCCTATATGGAAATATGCAGAGATAGGCAGCAGCAGTCATCAGATTACTACATATCCGAAATCATAGTACTTAAGTGAACGCAAGATCTAAATGTCAAACATTTGGTGCTACCACAATGCCTGCCACCCTGTTACCTACCGGTGGTTCCTAGGCCTTTGGTCATGTGACCTTATGTATTTAATGATAGAAAAGTATGTATTGGAGCAATCACTAATTATTCATATCAAAATCAATATGAAACTCAAACTTAATTTTAACACAGTAGAGCATTTAATGCTGATTAATGTGTTCCCAAATGAAATTATACACTGCTGTAGCCAATACGTGTTTCGTCCCAATATACTTTCTCAAGGATCATTTAAGACAGCTACAGTAGATGAAAAATTGGAAATCGTCATGGACATTAGCCATGCAGTTTGGCGTCAAGAGGTAGTACAGGGTAGAAGTTCTTTCTTGCATTGCCAGAAAAAGAGTCTATGATTGCAGATGTTATAGCGATGTTTCACTGGTGATGTAGTTCTTCCTTAGTCAGAAGGTTGAAGTAAAGTTATAAAGGCATTCCAAACATTTTAAAAGGATCCTCTCTGCTCAGTAAGTCCCATCTGTTCATTTCATTGTTCCGGCATGCGTAGTGGGGCACTACACCTACCCAAACTGTGGAACAAGCAGATGATATAGACCTATCATAGCCTTCACCTTCTACTTTCCCCGGGAAGTAAAAAATTACAGAAGATCCTTTTCAAATGCTTGGAACACAATCTTTCATTCCCTGCAGAACAGATTCAGCTGAGAAGACTAGTACAAGCTTTCATCGTTCATCGAACATGCACAGTTAAGGCATGTGTGGCATGTAGGTTAGAGATAAAGATCTCTGAGTAGGTGCTGAACTCGCTGAGAAGAATGTACAAGTAGGTGAATGAGTGAAGTTAAAGTGATAGTCCACATTACCATCCTGTATGTCCTGCAGCTGTTATTCAGAGACTTGCTGTCACAGTTGTAACTCTTATTGTCACATCCCACAGCCCTGCTGCAGTCACTTCCTGTAGATATAAATGCTGCCATTCAGATTTGTCAGTAAACCTTAGATCTCAAAGGCTGTGCTATTACTATACCAGTTCAGAGATGTTCCCTGCTCGGTGTGTGAAAGGGAAAAAGGGGGAGACATGTGGCAGTATAACCAATTAAGATAAAATGCCAAAATAATGCCTCTTTACTTCTCATTTGTTCTCCCACCTCCATTGCCTCTTCTGTCCCTATTTCCCCCTCTCGTTACTATATATTCCCCCTTTTCTCTCTATTCAGTCTCCATCGCCATCCATTCTGTCTTTGTCCATTTTATCATTCAGTCCCCCTTTCATGTTGACCACTTTGGCTTACATTCTCTCACGGCTCAACTTTATCTAATTTTCCTCTTTTTTCACCTTCATTTGTCTTTTCACCCCCTCAACAACCTCATTCTCTTCATTCACACATATCTTTCTCTTTCCCTCTTCTGACCCAGATGAATTTATTATATATTCTGTCATTTTCCCACTTCCTCACCCCCTCTATCTCTCACCTACCCCCTCTCATATTTCTTCCTCTCTACTACATCTAGCTCCCTCTTTGCTACCTAGGTCCAGCACAGGGAGTTTTGTCACCCTAGTTCACGGTACATTTTTCTGTTCCGCCCATTATAGAAATAGTGTCCCATTTACTGCTTGTTCTGATAATACAACACACCCTGCTGGTGGTACACTAGACATCAAACTAGCAATCTGTCCCCAAAAATTCTGCTGCTTTCACTAGTGCCTCATACACCACTCTTCTCACAGCTGCTCTCTTAAACTCTTTTTTACCATCATCCTACATTGCCTTCTTAAGCACATTTTCTTCACAAGCCTCCACTTCTCTTTTTCTATCTCAGATACTGTCTTCTGTCACACTTGCCTCACTTTTCATTTGCACATCCATTTCTGTCCATTCTCTGACACCTGGCTCTTGCTTCCCTTCTCTCTTCTCTCAAGATAATCACACACACAATCTACTTATAGTCATCTCACTATTGCACATCATATATTCTTTTATTACACCTTTCTTTTATATATCTTGTAGCCTCACCTTCTTCTTATGCATTTCTCTTATAGATACTCCTTCTGCCCCACACTCCTCTTACCATCCCATTCTCAGTTACATGCACTCTCACAACCTCTCTTTTCAATGGAATACGCCTCTCACCAATACGTATGCACATAGGCACACAATACATTCCCTCTTTCTAATAATCTTTTCCACAAAAAACCCATTTACTTGTCCATACTTAACCTCCCTTACACTGTGCCTTTATGCTCACATCCTTCTCTTTTTCACCTCTTGTTCCTCACAGACACTTTCATTTTTCCGCTGTCTTCTTTGCACGGATACACATGGTCAAGGAAGGCTGTATTTTTATGTTCCCTGTGAACATTGCAAATGTTTAATGAGTATTTCTGAAAATTAAGCTGGTGTAAACAAATCTGTGTCCCACAATTTGGTAATATCTACTTAAAGGCTCAGCTAATACAGTTTGAACTGAAAATCTTATGCTGTAGTGTAGTCTTAAATTAATACAGCAAAGATTTCAAGAAAAGCATGCATTTTGTTTGTTCTGAAAATGATGGTTTGGGCTATTCACAAATTGCGGGACTTTGTGTTGATTCTTTGGTTTTCTTCGTATTGAGAAGTTACTGTAATCCAATAAGTCATTGTTTTTTGGAACAGCACAGCCACAGCTAAATTACTATGCTCTAGACAGGCACACAGGTAGCAAACTCTTCTAAAAGGTTTTGAATGCAGGCATACCAGGTGCTGTGCAATCCCTGCCTCAGAGATGCGCCTCTTCAAAATGTTGAGGGCCACCACTGATATGTACACACATGTAATACAAAATACAATGATGTAAACAAAATAGGATAATATATGTACAATACATTAGAAAACATGTGGCTGTTATGTGGATTGTAACAGTAAACATGAATGTAAAGTAGCTGGACTGCATGATCCCTGCCGAGGTCTGCCAATACAGTACCAGAACTGTGTCACCACCTTGATCTACATAATATTAGGAGACAGGAATTGCCCTGGGATTTCATTACATAACACAATATGCGTATTTGTATGCTCACATCCCCACCTTGGTTCTGAATAACAGATGTTTATTGTTACCCATCTCAGTGGTACTCAGGGCTAGATCTACGAACAATACTAATAGCGATTACCAAATACCGTTTGTTATGTGAATCGCTATTTGGTAATCGCTATAACTAATGTACAAAGGAGTTATTTAGCCCCTATTCCTTAAATACCGATTTGTAATGGGTCACAAAAAGACCTACCGCATGAATATTGATGAGTTAGGTTACAATTTGTGACCTACTACGATTCACTGTCACCACAGGGATGGTGGCCTGCTGGGGTTAGCAGACCATCATGTCTGTGATTGCTTTTAAATAAAGCAATCTTTTTTATCTAAACGCAGCCCATTTTCCATAAAGGAAAACGGGATGTATTTAACCCCTTCCATGCGCACGACGGCCGGGAGCAATCGTGCGCAACGGTGCTCGTGTGCGCACGACGGCTCCCGGCCGTCATGGCACATGGCCCCGGAAATCCGTCTGGTGCAGGCACCAGAGGGATTTCTATTTCTCCCCAGTAGCCTCGGGAGCTGGGGAAGAGCTTCCCCAGCTCCCGAGGCCGCCCCCCTGTTTCAGTGAAATGAAGATCAGTGCGCACGTCGCGCTGACGTCATTTCACTGAAACCGAAACTGGAATGAGCCTTTAGGCTCATTTCAGTTTCACTTTCTACGTGCTCAGGGGGCTATCTCAGCCCCCTGAGCACGTAGAAAGATGGGAGAGGTATCATTGGAAAGGGGAGAATCTCCCCTTTCCAATGGTACTCCTCCCAAGTGGATCCCTGCCCTCCTGGGGCGATCCCCAAGCAGGGATCCACCACTAGACACCAGGGAGGGGGGAGCGGCCCCTTGGGCAAGGGCCTTTGCTCCCCCCAAAACAAAGTTGGCCATATTCAGTCTTTCTGCCCCCCCACTGGATGCCAGGGATTTTTTTTGCGTGCAATTTCAATGAGGGTGGGGGCTGCCCAAAACGGGCACGCCAATGCCCCCACACCCCGCCACAACTACAGCCTTTCTGCCCCCCCGGGGAAGTAGAAAGCCCACTAGACACCAGGGATCTTTTTTGGGGTAATTTTAATTGGGTGGGGGTTGCCCAAAACGGGCAAGCCAATGCCCCCACCCCCCGCCACAATTTCAGCCTTTCTGCCCACTCGGGGAGGCAGAAAGCCCCCTAGACGCCAGGGATTTTCTTTTGGGCAATTCTAATTAGGGTGGGGGCTGCCCAAAACAGGCATGCCAACGCCCCCACCCTACTGCCACAATTACAGCCTTTCTGCCCCCCTCTGGGAGGCAGATGGTGGCAGTAGCCCCCAATCTGCCCCCCCGGGGGGCAAAAAGCCCACTAGAAGCCAGGGATTTTTTCTGGGGGCAATTTGAATTAGGGTGGGGGCTGCCCAAAACGGGCAAGCCAATTCCCCCACCCCTCCCCGCAACAATTACAGTCTTTCTGCCCCCCTGGGGGGCAGATGGGGGCAGAAAGCCCACTAAAAACCAGGGATTTTTTGGGGGTCAATTTTAATTAGGGTGGGGGCTGCCAAAAACGGGCATGCCAATGCTCCCACCCCCGCCAAAATTACAGCCTTTCTGCCCCCCCATGGCGGGCAGATGGGGCGGTAGCTCCCAATCTGCCCCCCGGGGGGGGGCAAAAAGCCCACTAGATGCCAGGGATTTTTTTTACCAATTTGAATCAGGGGTGGGGGCTGCCCAAAACGGACATGCCAATGCCCCCATTCCCCCCCAGAGAAATTTCTGTCTTTATGCCCCCCAGGGGAGCAGATGGGGGCAGTGGCCCCTGATCTGCCCCCGGGGGGGGCAGAAACCCCACTAGGCGCCAGCGATTACGCTGGCTTTTTTTATGCGTGGGGGTGGGGGATGCCCAGAATGGGCATACCAATGCCCCCACCCCCCAAAAAATAGCCACAGTCTTTCTGCCCCCCTTGGGGACATATCGGGGCAACCCCCCCCCCCCCCGATTCCCCCCAGGGCAGCAGAAAGCCCACTAGGCACAGACTTTTTTTTAGCAATGTGCCTACCTGTGGATTTTGGGCCCTAGCGCAGCTGGCACTGGGAAACCTATCAAACCTGTACATTTTTGAAAACTAGACACCAAGGGGAATCCAGGATGGGGTGACTTGTCTGGCTCTCATCAGGTTATGTTACCCAGAATCCCTTGCAAACCTCAAACTTTGTCCAAAAAAAACACATTTTCCCCACATTTATGTGGTGGAAAGTTCTGGAATCTGCGTGGATCCACAAAAGTGCCCGTGACTCACCCCATCCTGGATTTCCCTGGGTGTCTAGTTTTCAAAAATGTATAGGTTTGCTAGGTTTCCCTAGGTGCCGGCAAAGCTAGGGTTCAAAAACTACAGCTAGGCACTTTGCAAAAAAAGGGTCATTTTTCGCTGTGAAAATGTGGTGTGTCCCCCTTGCGTTTTGGGCCGTTTCCTGTCGCGGGCACTAGGCCGACCCACACAAGTGAGGTACCATTTTTCTCGGACGACTTTGGGGAACACGGAGTGGGTGGAATTTTGTGGATCCAGACAGATTCCAGAACTTTCCACCACAGAAATGTGAGGAAAATGTGTTTTTTTGGATATTTTTTAGGTTTGCAAGGGATTCTGTGTAACAGAACCTGGTGAGAGCCAGTCAAGTCACCCCATACTGGATTCCCCTGGGTGTCTAGTTTTCAAAAATGTATAGGTTTGCTAGGTTTCCCTAGGTGCCGGCAGAGCTAGGGTTCAAAAACTAGAGCTAGGCACTTTGCAAAAAAAGGGTCATTTTTCACTCTGAAAATGTGGTGTGTCCACCTTGCGTTTTGGGCCGTTTCCTGTCGCGGGCACTAGGCCTACCCACACAAGTGAGGTACCATTTTTCTCGGGAGACTTAGGGTAGCACAGAATTGTAGAGCAACTGTTATTACCTATTGACTTTCAATGTATTTCTGCCTTCCTAATGAAAGACAATGTGTGAAAAAGAAGTCATTTTGAAAAATGACCTATAATTCTCATGCTAGTATGGGTACTCCCAATTTCGGAAATGTGCAAATATCTACTGTTTCTAAACTCTATATTTTGTTCCCATTTCAGAAATACATAGGTGTCTTTCACACCAATTTTTCCATGTATACATTTTCCCAAAATAATTGCTATATACCCGGTAGATAATAAAAAACCATTGCAAGACGCTGCTCAGTTATTGGCTCTGGGTTCGTCGGGTTCTTGGTGAACCTACAAGTCCTATATATCCCCACAACCAGAAAGGTCCAGCAAATGTAACGGTATATTGCTTTCATACAGCTGTCATAATTAGAAGAGGTTACAGGTGAAAACGTTGACACAAATGGCTGTTTTTTTCAACTAATTTTCAATTTTTCCTATATTTAACTGCTAGTTTCTATGAAGAAACCTTGAAGGATCAACACAAATGACCCCTTGCTGAATTCAGAATTTTGTCTACTTTTCTAAATTGTATAGCTCTCCAGGATCCATTTTTGCTTTCATACCCATTTCTACCATTAACTGGAAGGAGGTTGAAAGCACAAAAAATAGCAAAAATAGGCTATGTCCCAGAAAATGCCAAAACTGTGTAAAAAATTTAGATTTTCTGACAAAAGTCTGCTTGTCCCTGAAATCTGGGAAGATGGTGAATTCAGAACCACAACCCCTTTTTTGATACCATTTGCAGGGAAAAAACCAGACGCTTTCATCTGGAGCCCTTTTTCCCAAAAAAACCAAAATTTTGCTGTATTTTGGCTAATTTCTGGGTCTTCTCCAGGGGAATCCACAAACCCTGGGTACCTTTAGAATCCCCATGATGTTGGAAAAAAAGGACGCAAATTTGGCGTGGATACCTTATGTGGTCAAAAAGTTACAGGGGCCTAAGCGCGAACTACCCCAAATAGCCAAAAAAAGGCTTAGCACAGGGGGGAAAAGGCCAAGCAGCGAAGGGGTTAAACAGAAAAAAATGAAACTTTTAAGTTTCCTTTTTCAAGATTAGGCAGAGGTCCTGCTCTTAAAAAATTTTTTTTGAACCATTCTCAAAGGGGAAGGGTTCCCTTGGTGACCCCTTCCTATTTGTGAAGGGGTTAGCACCAACTTTGAGTTGGTGGTAAAGTGCAAATGATTTGCGACTGCATTTTAGTCGCAAAACATTCCTACATACCACTGGATTTCGGTATTTGGAAGGGACACCCTAAACACGCCCTTTCCAATTACTGATGCGCAAACCCAAATTGTGATTCGGTAACAAGTTACTGAATCACAATTAGGGCTTTGTACATTTGAAAATGCCTTTTTACATACGCAAACAGCCCAATTCTGAGAATTTTGCCATTTGTGACCACGAAAAGGCTTTGTACATCCTGCCCTCATTTCATTAACCTCTTAGGAATGAAAGGCTGTATGAATCAACAAGATTTGAACCTATGAGTATGAGGCTAACTACAGATCCTTTGGGTAGATGCATTATCCACTAAGTCACCAGACCCAGCATACAAGTACATTTTGCATTAGGAAATGTCTAGAAAACATTTATTTTTTCCAAGGGGCTGGCCTGCCATATTTTCAGAGGATATTATCAGATCCCTCAGTGTTGGGGACCTTTCATGCCAACTCTCTCACTCCAATAGAATGGGTGTGAATTGAGTCGAAAGTAGATAAAATCCAGGAAGTGAAATCAAAAGTTGGCCCTTTTGCATCCGGAGGTGAAAATAAGGCCTACCCAGTTTCCATCTACATGTTTTCCAGACCTTCCAGGCTTGTGTTTTTTATTGCCACTGCTTAAACTTGTAGGGCCTTTGGGAAACAATGTCCTAACTTTCTTAGAGTGCATTTCTGTAGGCGTGACCCATGGAGCACTCCCATTCTGAGACTGATTCCTGAGAAAATCCTTGGCCAGGACAACTCGCTTGGTGTATCCGACCTCTGCTCTTTCCCAGTCTGATATCATGCCTAGATCTCGTTCAATCATGAACTGTTGTTTTGAATGGTGCTTTACTGTTTCTAGGCATATTTGCTTTAAGAAGTGTAAAAATTCATATCTCCGGTACCTTTTAACATATTTTGATAATTTTATTCGTTGAATTTCTCTCTATTTTAAAAAGTGCTTTAGTTGTTTTATTGTGCTGTGTTCTTTACTTTAAAATTGTTAAGACAGGTTGATGTTTTGTATGTGACACACATAAGCATCTTTATTTTTGTGCAGATCATGTCTTCTGAGCGACCAAGTGCTAAAGCGGGGGGTAACTGTGAGAAGTTGGCCTGGCATATGCTGTCCACTAATTATAGTGGTCACCTTGCACCAGTCCAAATCGACTCTTATGGTAGGTAGGTTAAAGACAACCTTATTGAAAGCTATCCTAGTGGTAGCTGTGGAGAGCAGCCTTCAGGCTAAGTCTTGAAGGAATGTAAAGCAGCTTGTTTTACCAGTCTATAATCTCTTGAGTGACCAAATGAAAGAGCACCACACCAGGTATATATTCAAAATATATGTATTTATTACTAAACACACCCCTCTAGTCTCTTTATGAGGCTAGAGTTCGAAGTACATAGGTTATAAGATCTTAAGTCACAGTAATAGCACGAATACACGTTTGGGCCCTAGGGGCGTACCAAACCATATACCAATAAAGTGGTATGCGAACCACGACTGAACTAGACACTAGGCCTAGAGCCTCTAGAAGTGCTTGGACCACAAGGAACCACCCAAGGTAGTGACACAGGGGACCCACGGGAGACGCGTGCAGTGTAAATACACAACCGCGATACGCCGTTAACTTCTATGGAGAAAGTCGGGATCGGGAAAATAGAGGAAAGGGACACTTAAAAGAGGACTAGGACAAAACCCTTTGAGATCTAGGACTTTGAAGAGTCTCTACCCACGGGAGCACCGGAGTACTCGTGTTACCTCACCCAGGGAAGCCGGGTGCATAGGTGCCTTTCGGGGTCGGGTTTCGTCGTCGTTTCGTATGGCGATCTGCTGCAAAGTGCGGCTGGCGACCAGGAGAAAAGTGTCCGGGTGGATCCAAGAGTGGATCGGAGTTCTGGTGAACCTGAAAGCAGAGGGGACAGAGTCTGGGTCACTAGCCAGTGACCAGGGAGGCGATGGACAGATGCCCACCGATGTCGAGTGCTTCAGGTTCGTTGACGGTCGTCTTGACTCTTCAGCCACGAGGTCCGGGAGGCGTTGTCGGCGACTAGGAGCAGGATTCGGGCTGTTGCTCAATGTCTGTCAAGTGCAGAGGTGTCAGCGACCAGATTGGACCCAACAAGCCTTGGCAACGGCAAGTCTTGAGTAAGATGTAGATTGTCGATGATGCAGACCAGCAAAATCTGGGGAACTCACTCAGCGAGGGTAAGTGAGGGCAGTCCTGGAGCAACCAGACTGCCAAGTAAAGAAAAGATTGGCCTTCGTTAAGGGCTACTAGCCAACGGGCTAGCGACCGCGAAGGAGCCTCGTGACGCCGCACGTGGAGCTGGCTTACAGGACACTCGTGGAGTGGGGGCCAGTGATCTTCGGTGCAGGTGGTGCTGGAGGCTGGGGCTACTCGGAGCCCAAAGCACGACTTCTTGGGAGACCCAGAAGATGGTGCACTTGCAAGTGTGCTCGGTGTCCAGGGATCACGGTCTCAAGTCACCCACGATAGCCACGGGCCTCAGCTTTGCTGGGGACTCAGGGTAGCCTCGGGGAAGTCTGAGAATCCACCTCTGGTGATGCGATGACTTCGGCGTCCGACGGGAGCTTCAGTGATGCGAACCGGACAGATGCTTCTTTGGTGCCTGCCAAGCAGGGGAGTCACTCCTTGACCCCAAGGGAGATTCTTCAGTCCTCTAATCGTGAGTAGAGCGTTGAAGGTCCAGGATTCAGTTTCAGAGTTTCGTCCAGGTATAATCTAAAGTCCTAAGGACTGGGTTCCTACCTTTATTCTAAAAATAGGGGATGGACTACTCTGTGGCCCCACCTATGGGTGGGTCAGGGCAGAGGGGTGGCTACACCCCTTTCCCTTTGTCCAGTTCGCGCCAAAGCAGGGGCTGCAAGCCCCTGATCCGGTTTGAACTGGGGTATGCACAGGGACACCAAATGTGTTCCCAGTGCAGGACTTCAAAGCACCCGAAAGTGCTCCCGCCCAGCCCCAATACACATTGTCCTGTCTGGGGAGGTGGTCACACCTCCCTGGGACAGGAAACCTATTGTCCAGGCCTCCCCTGCCGGAGTTTCGTCCAGCAGCAGGAGGCCAGACTCG
Source organism: Calotriton arnoldi (assembly GCA_963921515.1). Lineage (NCBI taxonomy): Eukaryota > Metazoa > Chordata > Amphibia > Caudata > Salamandridae > Calotriton > Calotriton arnoldi. Next base: position 328,885 of record CAWUFW010015514.1, read on the forward strand.
TGTCTGTGGCAGCAGCATCCATTTTGTGATGCCAGGGCTCTGGAAAGAAGTTACCGGACTCGTCAGAGTTAACATGCCTTTCCCTCTAGAAGGGTGGAATGCTACCCCCGCCGCCAGGATTGGCGGGGGTAGTATTCCAAGATGTTTGACACCAAACACGACATGTTTAGGTGCAGCCATTCCATAGTTAGCATTTTACCGCGAGGATATAATGTGTTTAAGAGTATATGGTCAGGCTGCACTACAAACAGCATCAGAGATGGTCTCCGAACGCTGCAGAGGGGCCCTGCTCATGCAGGGGCACCCTCTCACATAGGAACCATGCACTCTGCCTTTAGGATTGATAAGGCCTGCCTTAGGAGTGACTTATAGGTTTATATGTGTGTATGCATTTAGTGATATAGGTAACCTATACCACAGTAAGGGGTGCATGCACCACCTTACCCAGGCTGCAGTAGCAGACCTGTGGTGTCAGTTTGGATGGCCTTCCAGGGGTGGCATAATACATGCTGCAGCCCCTGGCAGGCCTCTGAGGTACCTATGCCCTTGGTACATAGTATACCATATACTAGGGACTTACAAGGGCACTCCAGATCCCAATCAGTGATGTGCGTAAGGCACATGGAGACCTTTTTACAGAGAAAGCAGATAGACTGGGGCCCTGAATAGCAGGATCCCAGTCCAACTAAGTCATAAACCAGCAAAACACCATAAAAAAAAATGGGGGCAACCATATAGTCAGATTCCACCTTCCTACATAACCCCCCCCAAACGAAAGGAGATAAGGCTAACCTTGGCCAGTTGAACACTTACTAGCATCACTTGCCACATTAAAACTTGCCTATCCGGACGCCAACATCATTCTGTCAGGGGACTTTAATATGACCTTATTGCAAGATAAAAAAGGCACTAAAGGACGTACCCAGGCCCCAATTCGACGCGACACTCTTGGTAAGAGATGCACAGCTCGCCTGTACGACCTTTCAATGAGCGTGATTAACGGTCAAAGCCCGACAGACTGTCCTGCAGCATACACAAGGATCACCCGAAAGTCTGCTTCAATCATTGACTATACACTCACGGATCATGACCTTGTTCCCTACATCACGAACTTTCAAATCATTGACAGAGCAGAGAGCGACCATCAACCGCAAACCTTCACGCTGTTAAGAAACATCGCAAACCCAGTTCTTGCCAATGCGACGTCACAACAACTGCATTGCTACAACCTCTAACGTCTCATATGGAAAAAGGACTACATAGGCGACATCATGGGCACATGCTCCAGTCTCTTGGAGAAATTTAAAACAGAACCATTAAGCATTCTGGCCTGGGAGTTCTTCATTAGAGAACTAAACCACAAATGTTCAAAACAGGCCACTGGCAGTAAAGCAGGAAGACATTCAGGGGCAGCTTGGTTTACTAAAAGCCTCAGGATTCAAAAACAACACTTGAACAAATACTTACGACAACTACGAACCCGGGGCTCAGCTTCCTCCCAAGACCTCCTGCTTTTAATTTCAAAAGCCAGAAAGGACCTGAAAAGAGACACAAAGGCGGCCAAGAAAGCGTTTCATGAACACCTCTGGGCGAAACTTCATTACACCTGTAAACAAAGAGACTCCAAGCATTTTTGGGAAATTATCAATCACCTAACCAATGGCAGGAACCGACATCACAACTCGGACATAATGGAGAACACCTGGAGATCTCATATTGAATCTCTATATATCGAAATTCCAACTCCAGGCACCGCCGACCTCGGCTTCCAAATAAGGAACGGTGTCGTCGCCGGAGGTCCAGTAAAAGACGCCTCCACCTCTGAATCACTTGACTTCCCCCCGCGGATCCTTTATGAGCAAGTCTTACAAACAATAAAAAACTTAAGATCCGAGGGCGCTCCAGGGCCCAACGGTCTTCCAAACGCCTTGTTCCGGCATGATCCTCCATTCTGGTCCAGTCTCCTGACTCCACTCTTCTCCCACATTTTAGCCTCCAACACGATCCCCGACTCCTGGAGGTGAAGTATCCTAAACCCAATATATAAGTCGGGTGCTTGTTCTGACCCCTCCAACTACAGGTTGATTGCGTTAATCGACGTGGAGGCAAAAATGTACGCATCGAACTTGCTGGCAGACTTAGAGGACTGGGCTGCCCGAATAAATCTTATTCCCCACACGCAAACTGGATTTAGGGCTGGGATAGGCACTCTTACGAACATCTCTGCGGTAACCCTCCTAGCCAACCAAGCGCTTGCAAAATCAAGGCCCCTGTACGCATGCTTCATTGACCTAAAAGCGGCCTTTGACAAAGTCTCGAGAGCCACGCTATGGGCAAAAATGCACAATTGGGGGGTTCCAGCCAAACTCCTGGAGGCCATAATGAATCTGTATTCTCAGACGTGGGTCCAGATCAGGAAAGGAGACGGGCACAGTATAACTAACAAGATCCAAACTCTTAACGGGCTAAAACAAGGGTGCGTGCTGGCGCCCTGCCTTTTTAACATTTACATCGCCGACCTGGACAAGCACCTTCGGTCAATTCAATCTGACCCTCCAAAACTTGGCAAAATACCTACACCTAGCCTTCAATACGCGGACAACATCGTTCTATTAGCGCAAACACCAGTAGGCTTGCAACGACTAATCACCAAACTAGGAGCTTATATCACCTTGGCTCAATTAACCATCAACCACCAAAAAACGAAGGTGATGCGCTTTGCCAAACAATCTAAAGCAGTGAAAGATCCCAAATTCATCTGGACCTTGGACAAGCAACCCCTGACCCAGGTGGACTCATACAAATACCTAGGCTTTCTAATAGACCGTAACCTCAAATTCAAGACACACCTGGACCAAGGTCGCACAAAAGCCAAACAACTGTAGTTCGCCTTCAAAATCTTAAAAAACAAGCTCACAGGCTGCCCCACCGGACATTTGTTAAAAGTTATCGCAGCAAAATTCCTTCCCTCCATCTCATACGGTACAGAAATCTTGAACTTCAAAGACCCCACAGTTCTAAATCTAGCACAATCAATTTTCTTCAAGAACCTGTTTGGAATTCCCCGACATATTCAACAAGCCCAAATTCTACTAGAATACGGTCTAAGAAATCAGATCCCTGACAGACAAGGTGCACTAATCAAGTACTATTGGAGGATGAGGGACGCAGAGGATAATACTCTTGCACATTACTGCTGGGTAGAGATTGAAAACCAAGCCAGGCTAAACAACTCAATCTTTAAAGTTTTGAAGGACTCCCTCTCGGCACTGCAGCTAGAGGAGGCCTGGCTCACTGTCCCAACCTACTCTGGCTTTAAATCCGTGGTTAACAAAGCAATTAAACGGACTTCCTTATTAATAGACAAAACTGCCTTTGCAAAAAAATCTCACGCCTGGGCAGTGATGCAGGCATACCAGAGGCTGCAACCTCAACTGTATTTGTTAGATCACTTCCCTCACCAGAAAAAGCACTTCTTTACACTACTGAGGCTTGGGTCATTCCCATCAAAGGACCTGACTCCGAAATGGAAACATTCCTGGCAATCAAACGAATGCCGCTTATGCGGAGCAGGGGACGAGTCTTTACTGGATCTAATATGTATCTGCCCCTTCCTAGCAGAAACCAGAAAAACGGTCCTTCGGGAAGCCTTTAGGAAGGAACAAATAAGAACTTGCAGAGCAGCAGTTATCCAATGTCTCAGAGGTCCATCAAACCAACTGTCTTGCAGTGCCATAAACGTTTTGAAAATCGCAGCAAAAGAACTGGACAAAAAAGAAACTGCCTACTTACCCAAGTAGTTTTAGAACAATCAGCCCCGACATTTCTCTATTGTATTGACTGTACGTTTTAATACTTTTGATTTAAACCACCGCCACTTGCCTGCCAATTGACTTCCTCGTGCTTCTCTATATTTTATAAGTCTTTAAAATATACATTTCATGTATTCCTTACTAACGGTGGTTTTCCCACCCTTTTATGATTTTTTTTATGAAATCAAATAAAAGTATTTTGAATGAATGTCTTCTGAGTAAGGTGCAAGTAATTCTTTGTACAGCTCTATCTTAAATGACTCAAGCAGCGTTGCCAAATTAGGGAGCGTCCCCTTATTGTGTGATCCACTCAATTTGAGATTCTATCTTAAATGACTGCATACTCGTAAGTTTCCCCTATGGATGTATGCTCTGTCCTACTATGTTGTATGAATGTGTGGCCAGTGCACTTTTTATGATTGGATGTTGATATCAACATCCTCAGTGGCGTGGTGGCCTGGTGTGGATTGTAGCTGTGGGTGTATGGCTTATACAACTGTCTTCACCACATCAGGTTCCTGTTGTCTGGGTAGGGCTGGATAATTACCATACTGAAGTAGCCAGGATTGTGGGACCATTTATACTGCCATATTCCATATCTAATAAAAAGATAGAGAAATACACCTGAGCAACACCACAATCTCCCTTGGTTACAAGGGCATGTCTTTTTCTACTCCTTGACGCTGCCATTCCTCAACTGTCCAGTGGTAGACATCCAGCAATGTGAGTGGGACCACTAAGTCAATGTCACTGGTACCTGACATTACAGCAGTGGACTGTGACTGGTTTTTGGTTAATCAACTAATCCATGTCATCTGCATCCTGTCTTCTGTATGAAATAGTTCTCCACAAACCCCCAACATTATCCTGCGCAGACCAATTGGCGCCTATTAACATTTTCACTACAGCTGACTAGAATATTGAAGAATTACATTCAGGATGCTACAATCAGTTTTCCCATGAGGGAGGCCTGCTTGTGCTGGTGAAGTGGCAGTTTTTAGAGCAGAGCCCTCAAATGCACAATTGTTGCTGGGTCTATGTTTAATTTTTTTTTTAAATTTTTTTAAATTTTATTTATTTATTTATTTGTTGCAAGCGTCCTCTGTTATAATCACTGGTGGAGGTTGTGCTTATGCAAGGGATGAATTCCAATCATGATAGTAAGCAAGCTTTGATCTTTCTGTGCCTGTTTTGAGCTGCGTTTCAATCAGGTGTTAGATAGCACTCTCGAGACTCTTCCTCCGGGTCCTCCTGTCCAAGATCTCAGACGGTCAGAGTTAAATTACCCCAGTTGTAGCATCCACACATAAAACATGCTTAGCCATTATAACAAAACACATCCACCTGAAATATTCCCGACCCAATGGTTTTGCCAATACTTGTTTGTTTTAGTGGTGTCATTTCCCCAATGCAGTGTTGTACGCAAAGTACAATTCCATATTGTGGAATGCCAGACCCTCTGTCCACTGGCACATTTTTTCAATTTACTTTTTTCTCTATCAAGAAAATATTTTCTCCATGGAGACAGTATCCCTTTGCTTTCGCCCCATGAAGTGGAAATGGATGTACTCTAGTCGTAGACTAGCTGAATACTCTATTAATTGGCGAAAAAGTCACAGAGAAGCTTTCTAATTAACACAAACACATGCGTTATGGTGTTTTAGCAAACTCTGAAAGATAAAAAGTGGCCTCACGGCCAGCACATTTGTGTATGTGCAGCTTTGGTGTATAGCTGGAGAAATTACTTCCATTTTGGAGAAATACATAAAATGGCTTCCCTACTGATGTTTGCTCATGTATGTTTCTCTGGAAGTAAAAAATCAATGTGATTTCTAATCTTCAGCCTACTTCTCATACAAAGTTTACTGTACTAGGATATAGCACAAGAAATATGAAATAGTATGCTACGCTATTCACGTGTTTGTCTGGCCTTTGCCCTTATCCGGCGGGACCTAATTATACAACATTTAAAAGCCACTTCTTGCTTGACTGCTTTTTTCTTATAGATATCTAATCATTAAAAAGAGGCTGGAAAGTTAACACCCTCTGATTCACCAGAAAAAAAATAAAAGCCAACAAGGAAGCTTTCTTTCAATTTGACTTCCTTGTACCTCATTTCGTTTTACTACCGAGAAATGCACCATAGTGCGTTTTAGCAAACAATTCCTCTTATCAGTTACATTGTGTCATATTATTACCAGGCGACGCTACATTAGCTCCCCATTAAGCCTAAAAGAAGAGGCAGTCGTTGGCATGATTGCCTTTGTTGCCATGTGGCTTTGCCTTGTCAGAAACCATGGTTTACTCTACCTTTTAATTGATTTAATAGACCTGTGTTAGGATACATTTGCCACAGCTGCAAGCCAATGGCATAGCTAGGTTGCCATTGCCCCTGGTGCAAGCAAAGCAACTGGGGCCACTCACCGAGGTGACATCTCAGTGTGTCAGCTGCCCCCGATACTCCTCAACCTCCGTCAACAGAGTCTATATATGGCATATCAAAACTCACTACCATTCTCATACACATACTATTGTATTTCCACTCCCTGCACTGCATTGCTGCAAGTCGAAGCCATAACTCTAAAATGCATTACAAAATCCAATTAGTTTGGCTGTTGTAAAGTTCATGCACACAAAGACATGACATGCAGGGGCCTCACACTCACACTGCTGTCCTCTCATAGGCAAATCTCTTACGCTGCACTCAGACAGGCATATGCCGTACTCTATATTCATACAGGCACAACTTTCATCTTGTAGACCACTTACCATGTACTCACAAAAGACAAATGTTGGACGTTGCCCTCTCTGCAGGAACATCCCCAAACGTTTTGCCTTCACCCTCCTAATTTTCTGAACCTGTTTTTGTTGGCTTTTAGGACTCTCTGTACTTTACCACTGCGAACCAGTGCTAAAGTGCTCGTGCTCTCGCCCTTAAACTTGGTGAAAGTGGCTTACACACAATTAGCACATTTCATTTACGTGTAAGTCACTAGTAAAGTGATACTACATGCACCCAGGGCCTGTAAAGTAAATGGCACTAGTGGGCCTATAGCACTGATTGTGCCATCCACTTAAGTGGCCCTTTAAATCAGTCTCAGGCCTGCCTTTGCATCCTGTCTGAGCAGGTTTGAACTGCCATTTCAACATTGCAAAATAAACCTTTTGCCAGGCTTATCCCTTCCTTTTCAATACAGGCACCCCTATTGTACGCCCTAAACAGCCCAGACCTGAGGGCAGGATGCAGTGTATTTAAAAAGTTGGACATGTACTTTAAAGTTTTAGAATGTCAGTAGTTTTTTCACTACTGCAAGGTCTACCTTATTACATTTAATAAGCAATAACTTTTGATTGTGAGGAAGTAGGAAAATCATGTTTAGTGTCTGAGGAATAGTAATTTAAAATCCTCTTCTATGGTAAAGTCGGATTTTAAGTCACAATTCTGAAAATGCCACTTTAGAAAGTTGGCATTTTCTTGTTCTACCCATTTGGCGCCTGCAGCCTGTTCATGTGTCACATGACTAGGTGCAGTTGGCCTTTGTGTATTCCTCCCAAACAGTATCGCAATAGATTGTTTAGGTGTTGGCAGGATGGTCCATCCTGGATTAACAGGGGACGGAGCAGCAACCTATCAGACTTGAACTTCAAAGGCACTGGCTCAGCTCACGTACAAAGGACTTCACACTAGCCTATTGTGCCCCTAGACAGACTGGGACCAGGGCAGGTAGGCACGAAATTCCAGACACCTCTGTAGAAGTAAACTTCAGAAGCATCTCCCACTTCAAAGTGGCCACCAGGTATAAATATTGGATCCTCAGACCCATCTCTTCAGTACACTCCTGTACCTGTGGATACTAGAGAAGAAAGGACGCCCTGCTGCCCTGCTGCTTGAGGTCAAGCCTGTTTGCTGAGATGGAAGACTGGACCTGCACCCTTCATCCCAGGCTGAAGTGACTTCAAGGATCAGCCGACTGACCTCCTGTTAATGCTACAGGGACATAAAAAGCTCTAGAGGCCTCACTGCATCTGCCCAGCTGACCTGCTGCCTGGACCTGCCTGAGCCCTGCTGGCATCTGCTGGAGTGAGTTTCTGACCTCCTAGAGGTGCCCCTCAGGTCCAGAACCCTTGATGTGGCACCAGTTGAACTTTTTCTTGAAGACAAGGAGAAATCCTGAAGTTTTGGGATCTTCACGACCACAAACGGGCCTGTTCGCGCCAAGATCTTGCTGACTCTGCTGCTTGCCAATGTGAAGCTCCGCTGAACCCGACTCTTTGCACTACAGTGACCACCAGCAGAGCGGAATCTGCACTTTGCGCTACAGCATTGACAGCCTGCGGTGACTGCCAACGCGAATCTCCAGCAAAGACTATCCACGACACCCGGCAGGATTTTCGCGCTACAACAGTGACCATCCACAATGACCGGCCTTCTCTTCGCCCTTTAGCACAGAGATATGGGTGCCCAGATGAGATGCTGACAACAATTCTATGTCAGGACTGGAGGTGAGGATTATGCCTTCTTTCTTCACTTTATTTATACAGCAGCCAATTGAAAGACAACACAAACTACGTTTCCCATGAACACTTGGGAAAAACTGTAGTAGAAAAAACATCCAATTAGGAAACAGTCCTGTGACGTCCAATCAGGAGGCCCATTGGCCCAACATAGTCCGTCTTTGCTGGCCCTTACCCCCTCTTTTTTCACTGCTGCGCAGCCAAGATAAGTACTTCAGATACTGTGTGCTTTCATTGCATGTGTTTTTCTCTGAATTTAATTGTTTGTTTAATTTAGGACATTGATTTTGTCACCGGCTCCGCCGCGTCTGCTCTCGCTGTTTTTATCTCTTTTGATTACATCTGGTTACGACCACAGGAGGGTTTTCCACTCCCACATGGCCCTTTCTGGTGCGGCTCAAGTCACCGACCTCCCGCCACTAGAGGGCGCTGGAGGTGGCGCGCGATAACTGCACGCACGTTTGAATTTCCTCACAGAGGAATTCGTTTGGCGCGCCGTGATCCTCCGAGCTGCCGGCCTAAGGGAGACGCCCCGGTGGGGTCAGTAAGCCGATTGAGCCATTTTCTAACAAATACAAGGCTCAGCTTCGCTAACACTTTGCTGCCTGTGGGAAAAAAATTGGCAGCAGAGTCTGTATTGTTTTTTCTCTACGCCCTTCTGGGTCAGCATCATTTATGCCCCAGAGGGCTGTTGGGATACTAACCCAGGCTGGCTCCTTCCTGATTGCGCACCAGAGTAAGACCCCCTTTAAGATAGCAAGACCATTGCATACATTTTTTCTCAGGCTGCCACCCAGCCTCCCTTAAATTTGACGCCTCTTAAGAAGGCCTTTTGGTCTGTCACCCAGTACTCCACTATTGATTGAGCACCTCATCTAGTCCTTTTGTACACGCCCATAATGGACTACAAGGATGACTACCAAGGGATAGAAGACCCCCTGGCTGACCTCCCTTGGTGGGATGACTTCTACTATGCTGCGGAGGCCTCTAGTTAACGGGCAGTGACGGAGGCCATGACCCCTTTAGAGGAGATATTGACCCGCCAGATAGATTGCCCAGGCCCTTGCAAGGTTGACCCCCCCACAGCTCCCGCCCCCTTGAGAGGCTTCGGGGATTCCCCCTTCGGCGGACACAGCGCCATCTCCGGCCAAGTGTGCCCCTGATAGGGGGGTGGACTTAGATGCCTTTGGCAGGCTCAAGCCAGCTTTCCTGGCCAGCCAGCCTTCCTTACGTGTAGGACATGAGGGTTTCCAGACTCCTGTTAACTCTGCCCCTTCCAATGATACAGGTAATGCAGACAATGAACCCAGCCTGTCCAGGTCGTGGCTCCCCTCCCACCCCTCTCAGTCCGCCTAGGGTACTTCAGACATGCTCAACCCTGGTGACCTCATTCACCCCCGGTCCTCCGAATGGGCCCCGGCCGACAAAGTTGCAAGTTATGTGGTGGGGTGCATTCGCAAGCCCGCTAGAGAAAGAGGCCCGTAATTGACTCTGGGCCGAGTGCCCCCGCCCCTCCCTGGAGGGGAAAGTGGCTCTCACCCCGGAAATTGACACACGTATGGCCACCTTCCTACAGAAATTCATAAAAGATCCCAAGTAAGGAATTGATAGGTCCTGATGGGCATGCCAGGACAAGCTCCTAGATATGCTAGGTCCCCTCACAAAAATCCTGGACATGGCCGAAGAGGCCAAGCTAACGGGCTCCCTGATTTCCCCAGAGACACTTTCAGGGTGGGCACAAAGTACATACATACGGTTTCTTACATGTAAGGCACTCCTATGGTAGGCCCAAGGTACCCCCCTGGGCAGGGGGCAGCGTATGTGAAAGGTAGGACATCCACTGGTATGTGTGACATGTCCTGATAGTGAATTTAATTGTTCACTATTGAAAGGCTATCTGCCCCATAGGATAGAATGGGAACTACTTTGTAACATCTTACAAGTATAACTTCCCATTGCGACAAGATAGAGAAATAAAGTTTAACTCAGAATTTAATAACACATCTTTTAGTATTTATTTATTTAACTCATTTGTATGGCGCAATGAATCATCCCCAGAGGGATCTCTCGGCGCCTGAAAAGGGACACCAAATAGGCAGTAGAGTCTAAAACAGCCAGGATTTGAGTAGCTTTTTAAACCGTGCAAAAGTAGGACAGGCACGGATTTCCTCCGGGAGCCTATTCCAATGCTGAGGGGCAAGATAAGAAAAAGCCCGTCCACCTAGCTTGACCTTTCTAATCCTCTGAGTACAGAGTAAAGATCGGTTGCTAGATCTTAACTGCCGTGTTGGTCGGTACCATTCAAGTTTTTTCCCAAGTAGGCAGGGCCATTCCCCTGTACGGACTTAAAGACTGTACATAGCAATTTAAAGATGGCCCGCTTCCTAATGGGGAGCCAGTGCAATTGATGTAGGAGAGGAGCAGATGGCGTACGTGCTGGCTTATTCAGGGCTAGACGGGCTGCCATGTTTTGGACCACCTGCAATTTTTATGCCAGGTCTTCCCTTACTCCCACAAGCAGAGAGTTGCCATAGTCTAGTCGACTGATCAAAAGCGACTGAATCAGAGACTTCCTGGCCACTAGAGGGATCCACGGGAATATCTTCCTGAGCATCCTCATTGTTCCAAAGCAGGCGCCCGAGAGTGATATAACATGTTCTTCCATCGACAATTTATTGGCGATCCTGATGCCTAGATCCTTCGCCCACTTCTTTGGGGAGGGCGGCGCTCCCAGTTCTGTAGGAGACCAGTCAGAGGTCCACAGCTCTTCTGCTGTCCCAAATAGCAATATCTCGGTTTTAGTAAAGATGGTTTTTAAATTGTGTGTTTGAAAATACCACTTTTAGAAAGTAGGCATTTTCTTGTCTAACCATTCTGTGTGCATCTGCCTGTTTGTGTATTGACTGTCTGGTTTTGGAGTGACAGGGGTAGGGGGTGTGCATTCACTGTAGACAGCCACTGGGGAGTTGAGCTGTGCCTGGCCCTTCCTGGATGATTCAGAACTGAGCTGAATGGGGCTTGGCTGCATTTAGAGTAGTGGGAGGAGATTTCCTTGCACCTGAATAGGGCCTGTCTCCCTTGCAGTCAATGCTGTCTCCACCCCCTGTGGTCATACTGCACCAGTGAGGGCAGAACTGGTTTGGACTGGGCTCAGAGACCCTTGCACAAAGAGAACAAAGACACAATGGAGTATAAGTAGTAGAGCTTAAACCTCAGAACTTTAGATCACTTCTGGACTCAAGAGGATCCTTTGCCAAGGAAAAGAGCTGTGAGGATAAGTACTGCCCCTTAGCTGTATGGGGTTGGCCTGCAGTTGCTGCTTCTGCCAAGGAAAGGACAAAGACTGGAACTTTGCTGTGAACCTGATTGAAGAAGAATCTCCAAGGGCCTGTGTGTGCTGGCCTCCTGTTCTGAAGTCACAGGGACACAAAGACTTCACCCCCAGCTCCCCTGAACTCTGCTGCTGAGAGTTCTGACCTGCCAGGGGGTGCCTGTTCCAGTTCTGGGTCTCTGGTGGTTGTGCTTGCTGCTGGAAGCTGGGAGAAACCTAAAGAACTGAAGAAATCAACGCATCGCTCTTCTTGCGGCTGTTTTTCCGATGCAGCACCGATGTGCGAGAAGAAATCTCCATGCATTGCCACGCCGCTGCCGAACAGACGCAGTGCCTGCTACCGCTGCAAGAACCGACGCATCGAGGGATCGCGGCTGAAGAAACAACGCAGCGCTGCTTGACACCGACGCATCGATCGATGACGCATCCCGGATTACAACACATCGCACCTGTGTAGCAAGTTTTCCCGACACATCACCCGTGGACCAGAGTCGTCTTGGAGTGGACGCATCACTTCCCCCTACAGACCGGATTAGACGCATCACTTCTCCTGCGTGCAGCAGAACTGTTGCATGGCCTCCCCTAGGTCTCAGGAACTGATGCATCTCTTTGTTTTCGATGCTTCCCATCTCTGCGGCTGTTTGGCATTGTGAATTTTGACGCATCCACAGGTACTTTGTGTAGAATCACGCATCCATAGTTTTCCATGGACCCAGTTACTTGAAACCTTTGAAAACTCATATTCTTATTACATGTATGTTGGATTTTTGTCTTTTTGGTCTTGTTGAGTTTAGATAAAGATACTTTATTTTTCTAAACTGGTGTGGTGTCCATTTGTGGTGTTATCACTGTATTACTGTGTGTTTTGAGTACAAATACTTTACACATTGCCTTTGGGATAAGTCTGTCTGCTCGTGCCAAGCTACCCAGAGGGTGAGCAGGGGTTATCTAAACTGACTAGAAGCAAGGGTCCCAATTTGTACTTGACCCACAGTGATTGGTGTACATCACTAGTTTAGTGCAGACCACTACGCGAACACATACTGTTTTATTTTTAGTTCTATTTTTGATCTGACCTTTGAAGTATCCATGCACCATGTCTCTGAGTGGTAAACCAGCAAGTGAGGCTCAGGAACTGGAGTTTGACATTGAAATGTTAAGTAGTTACAAAGTAGAGCAACTCAAGCAATTCTGCAAGAGCTTTGGATGTCCCATGAAGAGCAACTCTAGGAAAGAGGAGCTACAGAATGCCTTAGGGGCCTGGTTGGAGGCCAGACAAGCTGAGGAGACAGATGATGCAGATGTGGATGGGGGTGTGCCAGAAGGGGGTTTCAGATCCCAGGATTTGCCTGTTGGGAGAGCAGCCTCTAGGGCTGGCAGCAATCATTCTTCCAGGAATTGGACTCCAGAGGAAATGGAGGAAAGGCGCAGGGCCAGGGATCACAAGTTGGAGGCTCCAGACCAAGGCAGAGGAGAGCAAGAGTATTTGTGCCTTGGAGGAAAAGAAATTGAACTGGCCATCAAGACCAAATAGGTGGAGTCCAGTACAAATGGTGGCAGCGTACAGCCAGTGCAAGGGGTAAGGTTTACATTCCCAAAGACCTAGTACAGAATTTCCATAAGGGGGAGGATATTTATGCATGGTTTGCATCTTATGATGCAGCACTGCGTATGAATGAGGTCCTTGAGAAGAATTGGGGGGCTGGCCTGTGGAGACACTTTGAGGCCAATGGGAGGAATACCCTGACACCTTTGGGGGAGGCAGGTGCTCTGACCTATCCCAATATGAAGGAGGCTTTATGCCTCAGGTATGAGCTCACACCGGAGCAGTACCAGGAAAAGTTTAGGTCTTTCAAGAAGCTAGAATCCAATATGTGGGTTGAGTGTGTGAATCTTCATTGCAGAGCACTGGATGGTTGAATAAAGGGCAGCAAGGTAACTGATTACCAGGGGTTGTACAACCTGATTGGTTGGGAGCACTTGAGAAGTCTTTGTGTTCCAGAGCTGCACCAGCATCTGATGGATAGTAAGCTGACTGACCCCAGGAAGCTTCCTCAGGAGGCGAACCATTGGACGAGTTCCAGGATCCACAAGGGGTAGGTGGGAAACCCAGCCATGGGTGGGCAGGGTACCCATCAGAAGAGTGGGGGGGACAAGGGTAACCAAAAGGAGTTCTCTAATGGGCCACAAAATAGTTCCCAGGGTAAAGATTCCCAGCCCCGCAGTTCTAAAAAGCAATGGCCCCCTAAGGGTGAGCCAGACAATATGGGTCCCTGCAAGTGTTAAACATGTGGTCAGGAGGGACACATGCAGAATGATCCCAAGTGCCCCAAGGCACCACCAGTACCCACTGGTGCACCGTCACCGGGGCTAGTTAGTGTAGTGCTGGGGGAGGAGTTGGTTCCTAGTGAAGGTGTGGAGCCAGTTGTGATGACCCTTATCTCATTAGGAGATAGAGAGATGGTCGCGGAAACCTGCCTGCCAGATAACACTAAAAAGTAACTGCAGTGGCTGACCATCAATGGGAGGAGCGTTGAGGCTCTGAAAGACACAGGAACCAGTGTGACATCAGCCAGGTGTCAATGGGTGTCTGAAGAGCAGGTCATCCCCAATGTGCTACACCCTGTAGTTGCTGCCGACAACTGTGAGCGCTTGTGTAAGGTGGCGCAGGTTCCCTTCGAGTGGGGGGGTCTCAGGTTCCTTGAAGGTTGTTGTAAGTCCATCCATGCCTGTTGACTGCCTGCTTGGCAATGACCTGGAGTGTTCCCGTTGGAAGGAGGTGGAGCACCATGCTCATTTAAAGATGTAGGGACTGCCTGAGTGGGCCTGTGTGACCACCCCGTCAATGGCAGCCAGTAGGGGTGATCAAGAGGCCCTGGAGCCTGAAACAGTGGCCCAGGTGCCTGCCAGGAAGAGAAAGGGCAGGGGGCATGGGAAACCCGCCCCCGAAGTTCCCACGGTCCAGGAGGAGGCAGAACCTGAGAGGGATGCCCTGGAACCTACAGGGGAGCAAGTGGCCGAACTGGGAGACCTGCCTGAGCTGACCCATTGGCAGCAGGAAGGAGGTCCCTCCAAGGAGGAGTTCTGCAGGGCACATATAGAATGCCCTACTCTTGTTGGTTTGCGGCAGCAGTCTGCAGACCAGGCAGCAGGTGGTCTGTCCGGATCACATTTCATTTATTGGGAGAATGGTCTCCTTTACAGTGAGCCTAAGGTTGCTGAGCCAGGGGCAGCCCATGTGCTGGTGGTACCCGAGTGCTACAGGACCTTTCTACTGGGTCTGGCTCATGATGTGCCTTTGGCAGGACATTTGGGGTGCGACAAGACCGATCACTGGCTTGTCACCCACTTTTCCTGGCGTCAAATGCAGCGGCACTTTGGCACACATTGTAGGTCTTGTCAGACTTGCCAGGCAAGTGGTAAGAATGGAGGGAAGTGAAAGGCTCCCCTCCAAGCCTTCCCTGTGGTGAGCACCCCTTTTGAGCGGGTGGGCATCGACATTGTGGGGCCACTGGAATCCAAGACAGCCTTAGGCAACAAGCTTAGCTTCGTCTTGGTAGACCATGCCACCCGGTACCTGGACGCTGTCCCTCTCAGGACAATCACTGCCCCTATGGTGAGCCGTGCATTGATAGGGATCTTTTCCAGTGTGGGGTTCCCCAGAGAGGTGGTCTCTGACCGTGGTACCAACTTCATATCTAGGTATGTGAAGTCATTGTGAGAGGAGTACGGTGTAATGTAAAAATTCACCACTCCTTACCATCCCCAAGGAAATGGGTTGGTTGAGAGATTCTACCGAACCCTGAAGTGCATGATAAAGGGTCTTGCATAACCCATGAGATGTGAGTGGGACGTCTTCCTACCATGCCTGTTATTTGCTTAGAGGGAGGTACCGCAGAAATCCTTAGGGTTCAATCCCTTTGAATTGCTGTATGGGCACCCTGTGTGAGAACCTCTGAGTCTGGTGAAGGAGGGATGTAAGAAAACTCCTGGTAAGACCGCCCAAGATGTGTTCTGGCCTTCAGGAACCAGACTCTGCGCTTCAGGAAAATCACTCAGGTGAACCTGGAAGCCAGGCAGGAGGAGATGAAACCTTGGTACGACCAGAATACCACTCTGGTTGAGTTTCAGCCTGGCCAAAAAGTGTGGGTGATGGCATCAGTGAATCCTTGTGCACTCCAAGACAAGTGGACTGGTCCATCTGAGGTGGTGGAGCGCAAAAGTAATGTGACCTACTTGGTTAACTTGCAGACTCCCAAGAACCCTTTGAGGGTCCTGCACGTGAACCGCCTGAAACCTCACTTTGAGAGGTCTGAAGTAATAATGCTCTGGCAACAGATGATGGAATGGAAGAGGAGACTGAGTCTCTTCATGACCTCCTGTCAGCCAAGGTACATGAGGGGTTAGTAGATGGAGTGAACCTCTCTCCCACCCTGACCCCAGAGCTGCTGCTGTTTGTTAAATGCCATGTCGACTTGGCAAGCGCACCCACTTGCCAGGCCCTAACCTTCCCTTTTCTAATATGTAAGGCACCCCTATGGTAGGCCCTAGGTACCCCCCTGGGCAGGGTGCAGTATATGTGAAAGGTGGGGCATGTACTGGCGTGTGTGACATATCCTGATAGTGAAATACTGCCAGTTTCGTTTTTCACTATTGAAAGGCTATCTGCCCCATAGGATAGAATGGGAAATACTTTGCAACATCTTACAAGTATAACTTCCCATTGGGACAAGATAGAGAATAAAGTTTAGGCTCTCTGAACTCAGAATTTAATAACACATCTTTTAGTAAAGATGTTTTTTAAATTGTGTGTTTGAAAATGGCACTTTTAGTAAGTAGGCATTTTCTTGTTTAACTATTCTGTGTGCCTCTGCCTGTTTGTGAATTGACTGTCTCGTTTTGAAGTGGCTGGGGCTGGGGATGTGCATTCACTGTAGACAGCCACTGGGGGGTTGAGGTGTGCCTGGCCCTTCCCGGGTGACTCAGAGCTGAGCTGAATGGGGCTTGGCTGCATTTAGAGTAGTGGGAGGAGATTTCCTTGTACCTGAATAGGGTCTGTCTCCCTTGCACAATGTTGTCGCCACCCCTGGTGGTCATTCTGCACTAGTGAGGACAAAACTGGGTTGGACTCGGCTCAGAAACCCTTGCACAAAGAGAACAAAGACAAAATCGGGTATAAGTAGTAGACCTTAAACCCCAGAACTTTAGATCACTTCTGAACTCAAGAGGAACCTTTGTCAAGAAGAAGAGCTGAAGAGCTGTAAGGAGGAGTACTGCCCCTTTGATGTATGCTGTGTGGGGCTGGCCTGCAGCTGCTGTTTCTGCCAAGGAAAGGACAAGGACTGTAACTTTGCTGTGAACCTGCTTGAAGAAGAATCTCCAAGGGCCTGTGTGTGCTGGCCTCCTGTTCTGAAGTCTCAGGGACATAAAGACTTCACCCCCAGCTCCCCTGAAATCTGCTGCTGAGAGTTCTGACCTACCAGGAGGTGACTGTTCCAGTTCTGGGCCTCTGGAGGTTGTGCTTGCTGCTGGGAGCTCGAAGAAACCTAAAAAACTGAAGAAATCGACGCATCGCTCTTCTTGCAGCTGTTTTTATTACATGTATGTCTGCCAACTAGAAACCCCCATTTCTAACAGTACGACTCCCAAGCAGAGGGTTAAGGACCCCATATGGAGGAGCAGAGTGAAGGAGAGCCCACCCCTGTCTCCTGTTCAACCTCAGCATGCAGACCCTGGGCTGGGTGACCAGTCTCAGGATACCACCCCATAACTGGTGGGAAGTGAAGTGGGAAAAGGGTGCAAGGCACCTGGGGCTACCTGCCCCCACTTTGAGAAACCGCAGAAGTCAGAGAGCACTGTATGGCCAGGACCTGGCTCTTGACACTGACAGCTGTCAGTGGCCTCTGTTGGTTGTTTGTCCTTGTTGTCACAGTTTTCACTGGGTTGGGGACATCACTTTGTTGGCCATAGTGGTACTGTTTGCCTACTGGGATGCATATGTGAGCAAAGTAAGGTTAGGTGCTGCACATATGGGGTCCACAGGTGAGGAAAAGGGTTTCCCATGGGTCAGTTCAGTGGCTCAGGAGAGTGTAGACAGAGGAATCCGACTGAGTTCAATGAGGCGTAGAAATTACAAGTGCCCCTGAAGTAGTGGGCCATTGGTCACGTTCTATTGCCTAAGCAGGAATGTCCATCAAGGTATTGATTAGTCTACCCTGGCTTTAGGCTGGAGGGAGGTTGTGTTGGAAATGGCCCTTTCTGCAGGGTCACCCACAAACGTTTTGTCTTCCTCCTCACCTTTTTGCTGAATTTGCTTTTGTTGGCTTTAGGACTCTGGGCACTTTACCGCTGCTAACCATTGTTAAAGTGCATATGCTCAGTACTTTAAACATGGTAACATTGGCTTATCTACAATTGGCAATTTTTTTTTTTACTGTTTTTATTTAATTTTTCAAAAACGTACAGAAGTGCCGGCATGAAAAATAAACTGCTCATTTTCACCGATTATAGACATGCACATCACATTGAAGATGACGGTGACTGAGATAAAATGAAATCAAATATAAACAACATTTAAACGACCTTGCAGGTACAAAAAGTAATAAAATCTTAAGCGCAGAATGCAGTTCAAGAGGCTAATTGCCACAGTGGGTACTTCTTGCAAAATGGACCCATCAATCAGTCAGCTCAGGGTGGAGTTGCAAATAAGAGCTGGCAAATGCTTTTGGGACGGGAGGCGCTGGCAGCAGAGAAGCATAAACATCGCTAGTGGTGTCACAGTACATCAGGTCCCGCAGACAGGCCTTCACCAGTGGGGGTGCAGTGTCGCCCCAATGCAAGGAGACTTGTCTCTTAGCCAACAGCAGTGCAATTGCATTAAAGCGTCGGATTCCAGTCCCCAGTGGGAGAATGTAACCCAACATGGCCAGCAGCGGCGAGGGCACAAGTTCAGATTTGACCATGAGCTCTAGATGTCCAAACACCGCCTCCCAAAAAGTTAGAACTGCCGGTCAATTCCACGCCAAGTGGATAAAGTCAGAGTGCACTGTTGCGCATCTCTGACAGGTATCAGGCTTACAGTGGTCCATCTTCACGAGCAACACAGGGGTGATGTAAACTCTATGTATGTATTTAAAATGTAGAAGCTTATGTTTGTAATTATTTGATATGTAGCGTGTTTGCTCGCAGCAAAAAGTCCAATTCTTATCAGTTAGAGGGAGCGCCAAGTCACCCTACCAAGCTGCCCTCGCACCTCCCCCCACCACTGGGCATAGTGTTTGTGCAAGATGATACAGTCAGGAAACTAGGTGTGTGCCATCAGGTGATGTAACTATTGTGGCGAGTGGTGGAAACTCCGGAGGTTCCACAGCCTAAGGGCGGATCGCAGCAGCCAACGACACACGAGTTCTGTGCACCAGGAAGCGATCCAGCGCGGATATGTCACAGCTCTCCGTCAAATTCGCCACCGTACGCAACTGACCGTCCCTGAACATGTCGCCCACTTTGTGAAGCCAACAGCGAGTGAGCGCATGTTTGGTTACGTATCCATGGATTGTCCTGGAGCGGCAAATGCGGAGTATACAAATGGTCAGCCTTCAAATACTTGCGAAGGCGTTCCCAGGCCCAGCATGTAGTCTGCAAGGTATGGATCTCCGCCAGGGCCCTCGCAAGGTCACGCAGGAGAATAGAAGACAGAGGATAGGGGCGGGCCTGTGTGTGAGCAGGCCTCAAAAATTGCAGTCGCGCATCCAGGTGGTACCAGAAATAAGCGTAGTGTGTCTGCGCAACCAAATAATATAAATAAAAGTCGGGTACACCGAAGCCCCCACAAACGAAGGGCTGAGCGAGCGTCTGCCAACTAACTCGTGCCCGAGCCCCCGCCCAAATTAGCCGCGTTAGCATGCCCCGAAGAGTATTACAAAAAAGTGACCGTGAGTGGGATGGGAACGTTTAAAACAAATATAAAAAACGCGGCAGGACTACCATCTTGATGATCGCTATTCGACCAGCTATTGATAGAGGAAGCGCTATCCAGCGATCTATCTGCCCCGCGAGACGGTCTATGGCCGGGCCGTAATTTAGACGGATAACCTCCGAGGCCGAACGATGTAAAAAAATTCCAAGATATCTGGGGGGGTCTTCACACCAGTGCAAGGGAAAGTCCAGCACAAACGGGAGGGTGGCATCCGTTAGGGGAAATACCTCTGACTTGGCCCAGTTGATTACAAGTCTGGAAAAATCCCCAAATCTCACCACCTCTCGTATAATGGGGAAGAGATTGGAAGCCGGCTCCCGGACGAACAAAAGAATATCATCTGCATATAAGGAGGCCAGAAGAGGACCCCGATGGAATCCGATCTCCCGATGCAGATGTCGCTCCTGTAGATGTCGCAGCAACGGGTCCATCGCTATGATGAACAGCAGGGGCGACAGTGGACACCCCTGCCTGGTGCCGCCCGAGAGCGAAAATTTATCAGAGAACACCCCGTTTATTCTTAACTGCGCAACAGGGTTAGTATAGAGAAGGCGGACCAAGGAGCAAAAGTTCAGTGGGAAACCAAGTTTACTGAGGGCTGCCTGAAGGAACTCCCACTCAAGGGAGTGAAACGTCTTCTCGGCATCCAGCAATATCGCCGCGGCCGGGAGAGCGAGATTAATCTGATTAATAACGGCGAATAGTGTGCGCAGATTCACAGACGTCGAGCGGTTCGGAACAAATCCGGATTGAAGGGGGAAAATAATATGGTCAATAATGAGCGATTTCCATGTTGCTAGCACTCTAGCCAGGATTTTGTAATCCTGATTTAATAGAGAAAGGGGCCTATATGAGGCACAGCTATTGGGAGGTTTGCCTGGTTTAAGCAATAATGTGACAATCGCCTCCCTCATGGTAAGTGGCAGTTCACTTGACTCCAGTGCCTCCGCATAAACTTCCAATAGATGTGGAACTATTAGCGTTTTGTAGGCTTTGTAGAACATGCCCATAAGGCTGTCCATGGCAGGTGCACGGGAGCCATCCAGGCCATCTATTGCTTCCTCAAACTCGTCGGCCCCGATAGGCGAGGCTAGGAATTGCTGTTGTCCCTTCTCGATCCAGACCATCGCTATTTCATTCAGGTAATCAGATAAGACGGTGCCAGTCGGGGGGAGCGTGTTGTGTATAGCTGAGTGTAGTATGCCAAAAAAGTTGAAAGAATATCCACACCATGTGTGACACGTGTACCGTCCGCTGTTTGGAGTTGGGTAATGTACGTGTTGTGCTGCTGAGGGCAATATAGATTTTGTGTCTTGCCAAATAGGCCATCACCTGGCGTCCCTTGTGGGGATTCAATAGACCTCTCACGTTCCATGTCATGCATCGGAGTTCAAGCCCCCCTGACCCCACACCTGTGCCCCCAACAGTGGTCTAAGTGGTATGATGTAGCCCACTATGTCTCTGTGCGCATGCCTGTGCAGCTCACCAGCGGGAAAGAGGATGTCCTGCAAGGTATAAAATAACACAAACTCAAACAACCTGTGTACCCTTCCCCCAACCCACATCGGATAACCACCCAATCTGTATCCGGTGAATCCCTATACATATCAAATAAGAAAAAATTAAGAAAAATTAGGATTACACTAAGATTGTCTCCAAGAACTTAAGTGACCCCAAGGGCTTACTGGCTTGCCTCCTGTTTGGAAGTCTCAGGGCCATCAAAGACTTCCTTCAACTGTGCTTCAGCTGCTGGACTCTGCCAACTGTGAGTCCTGCCCTGCGAAGAGGTGCCAATCCAGTCCTGGGTGTTGAAAGTGAGTTCTGCAACTGTTTTTCTACAAACCTCGACGCAGAGCTGACTTTCCGGACGACGATGCAGGACTCAACTGCTAGGTTCGACGACGATGCAAGACACGACTGCGAGGCTTGGTGATGACGCATCTGTCCGACTGCGCGAATCGGGACTGATACCTTGAGTCTTTGACATGGACGCTTGCTCCATCCCAGGTACTTTTTCAGCAGGCTCTGCAGTGGACCTTTACCCGGCCTGCCCCCCATCGCAGTCGGCATGAACTTTGGATCTACCCCAGTCCAGTGTGACTTCAAGTAACCCCTAGGCGCTATTGGCTTTTAAGCACTATATTGCTGTTTATTCTTTAGAATTTTATATCTCAAGTTCTACTTATTGGATTTTTATGGTGTTTTCACTGTGTTACTGTATTTTTATTGTTGCACAAATACTTTACACATTGCCTCTTTAGATAAGCCTGACTGCTCTTTGCCAAGCTACCAGAGGGTGAGCGCAAGTTATCTTTTAGTGTGTATCTGACTTACCCTGACTAGAGTGGTGATCCCTACTTGGACAGGGTACATTCCTCTGCCAACTAGAGACCCCAATTTCTAACAAAATCAAATCAATAAAATGCTACACAATAACACAACACAACAGAAAACAGCTACATTCCACACATGAGAAAAGAAAACCACAACAATGCATCACTAAAACATCACAAAACACAACAGCACAACAACAAAACAAAGTACAACAGAACAGAATAGAGCACAAAAGAAAACTCCTGCAATAGAGCAGAATACAAAACAACAATGAATGCTCACATAATACAATACAATGACAACCGGAAAGCACATTATAATGGTAAAAGAATACAACACAACAATGCACCAGGCTGCAGCACAAAGTACATTAAAAAAGTAACTTAGCAACATATCATAATATCATTACCCCACAACAACAGACCGAAAAATAATAAAACACAAATCAACACAATGACACAAAACACCAACAAATTGTGTCAACAAAAACATCAATACCGCGGCTCGACTGGTAACCAATGCCCCCCCAAGAACAGCCTCCCTCCCTTTGCTGCAGAAACTACATTGGCTGCCCATATGGAAAAGGATTCATTTCAAAATATGTTGTATGGCTTATAAAGCCGTAAACAGATTAGGCCCTAGTTATCTCAATGACAAATTTGTTAACTATGTGCCTCTCAGACCCCTCCGCTCAGGAGACAAAGCACTGATTTCAGTCCCGCGCTTTAGAAAGTCTCGACAAGGTGGTAAGGCCTTCTACCATCTTTCCCCACGCCTCTGGAACGAACTCCCCATACGCCTGCGACAATGTACAGACTACCTGGCCTTCAGGAAATTGCTGAAAACATCGCTCTTCTAATCAGGTCTCCTCAGTTCGCTTATGCGGCCCCAGCGCTGAGATACCCTTATGGGGTGATTTGCGCGCTCTATAAGTGAAATAAATAAATAAATAAATAAATATGACACAAAAGGAAAACACAACCTAACACATATGAAAGGGATACAAAAGAGATATAAAATTGTTTCTTTGTAGTGTTTTCGTGAGAGGGTGGTTTTGGACAGAGCCTTGGTAGAAAAAAGTATCTGGGTAGAAGTCCAGTTAGGCAACAGTCAGGTGCATTTGTATTTATGCTAAATTGAAGAACAAGGAAAATTAGGAGAGTGTGTAGTACTAATAACTAATGTGATGAGGATGTTTAGTGGTATGGCATGGTCTATGACCCTGAAAATGGCTGAAACATCGAGGTGGATCAGAATGGAGGTATGGCAGGTGGAGGAGAACAAGCAGAATGCATGGTTACAGTAGAGTGTGTAGTGTAGAAACCTAAACAAAGTGAGATGTAGTAGTCAGCGACACAGGTTACATAATCTAACACAATATTTTTAAGAGTTGAGATGTGGAATATAGACAGAGAGATAAGCTATCTTTTTCTGATAGCAGTAGAGTACCTAGATGACCATCTCGAAGCAATGGGAAAGAGGTCTGATGTTAAGGTTGGATAAGAGGTTGCACAATTGGCTCAAGTGAGTGAGTAATAGTTGGTGTTGGGATGAGAATGTCCCCAGTCTGTAACCCCGGGCGTAGTGTGCGTAGCGGGGCTACGCGGAGGTCCACGGAGTTGCAAACAAACTCTGTGGAGCTCCGCTCCGCCACCCGGCTACACCCCCCCTATTATAACAAGTAATTAAACATTAATAAAAAATAAATTTTAAACCACTTACCTGTACTGCGGCGTCCCCGGGCTGCCCTCCTCCTCTTCCTCGCCGTCTCGCTAATCCTTGTGAAAACTGCGCATGCACGCGCGCCCACGCATGCGCATTTCTTGCGAGAAACACTACGCCCGGGGTTACAGAGGAACACGACCCTGACTAGGGACATTCTCATCCCAACACCAATTATTACTCACTCACTTGAGCCAATTTCTTGCGAGAAATGCGCGGGCGCGCGCGCATGCGCAGTTTTCACAAGGATTAGTGAGACGGCGAGGAAGAGGAGAAGGGCAGCCCGGGGACTCCGCAGTACAGGTAAGTGGTTTTAAATTTCTTTTTTATTACTGTTTAATTACTTGTTATAATAGGGTGGTGGAAGCGGGGGCTGGCCACCTCAGCTCCGCTGTGAGTGTGCAGAGATTTGCCTTCTCCGCGTTCTCCGCGGAACGCGGAGAAGGCAAATCTCCGCACACTCCGCGGGCGGAGCGAGGTCTCCGCCCGGGGTTATTCCTCTGCCCTAAGTGCCCAACTGTGAGTATCCTGTAACCAATTTTTGGGTTTTGGGCCTAGCGCCACACTAACCTAGTATTTGTTAGAAAGCCTAGGCCTCGCCCCTGACACGAGATCCTGGACCTATCCTGTGATAGCAGAGGTTCATCAAATGTGCCTTTAGTTTTCTGACAGTTGACTACCGTCCCTGTCATAGTTTAGCATGTAGCATATGTGCCACTGGAGTGAAGGCTTAATGTTGTGCTCGTGTAAAGTCCCACATCTATACGCTAACCCAGATCCTAGTGCTAACATTCCAAGTGCATGTTATCTGTGTGTGTGTATATGGCATGTGTGGTATTTGCATTGTGTATAAGACAGTCAAAGGAATGGAGGCCTACAGGATCCATTCTGATCTTTTCCTGTGCACAAAATGGAGTTGAGGGTGTTTTCCCATATAGTGGAATTGTATCGTTAATATTCCTAAAGCTAGTCGGAAAACACCAGCAGTGACAATGGAGGAGACAGGGCTTCTTTATAAATTTGATTAGATCCTTTTGCTGAGAGAGTCTTCTGATTAGTTTTCCTGAGCACTGTCATTTGGTAGATGGTGGGGGTGAAGAATGGGACTGCAGTCTCTGTTGTCCAGAGGGTGCAAAGTCCTTTGACTGATGTCAGCCTTTTGTCCCTTTCCTGATCACTGTTTAGTGTGGCTAGTGATGGGCAGATGCAAAAAGCACACAACTATTTGTGCCTTCCTTCTGTGTACTACAGGCTGGAGACTGCACTGCTGTGAGAAGTATCAGTCTACACAAAGACTGTGTCTGGAAAAAAGATAGAGACAACAGATAGAAAGAGAAACGAGCCCAGCCTGTTCTGGAAGTGGAACCTGAGAATCCACATACCCCGTCTGCATTCAATCAATCAATCATGTCACTTATAAAGCGCACTACATACCCGCGAGGGTCTCAAGGCGCTGGGGGACGAGGGGGGTGGTGCTGCTACTGATCGAAGAGCCAGGTCTTGAGGAGTCTTCTGAAGGCCAGTAGGTCTTGGGTCTGTCGGAGGTTGGTGGGGAGGGTGTTCCAGGTCTTGGCGGCGAGGTGGGAGAAGGATCTGCCGCCGGCGGTCGTTTTCCGGATGCGGGGGACTGTGGCGAGGGCGAGGCTGGTCGAGCGGAGCTGGCGGGTGGGGGTGTAGAAGCTGAGTCGTCTGTTGAGGTAGGCTGGTCCGGAGTTGTGGAGTGCTTGTGTGCGTCCACATTGACTGCCTAAAAGTGGATACACTGACTCACTTGTTGTTCCACTTCCAAGAAAAGGGAGTGAGAAAAAGTCTTGCTGCAGGTACCCGCTTTCTGCTCAAAGACTACTGAAGTACTGCTGCTTTGGCGAGAACTAAGAACCGCAAAATGTTTTAAAATAACTGAGCGCACAAACTGTAACCTGAGCCTTGGTACTTGCCCTAGAACTCAAACCCAAAAGGTGGATCCTACTTAGCACCAAGAGAAGGGGTAAAAGGGACCAGGACCTGAGGAGTAGTAGCCAAAATAATAGTGAAGTAATTGTAACTGTAGCCTGTTGTGCGCTGTATTAAGCCTTACATTGGTATTGAAGTACTTTTGTTTATCAAAGTAAAGCACTGGGTTATCAGTTATTGCACTGCTGGGTGATTGTTGAGTTCTGAATTTGTACAGCCCCACGCTACCTCCCTGAGAAGTCTGTAACTGCTCGCTATCACTATCACTAAGAGTCAAGTGCTGAAGGGGTTGTACTTGGCCCAGTTTTTAAGAGCCATAGTAGGAGGGTCCCCAGAACATCATTGGCAAATGACTGCAACCTCCGCGGCTGAGGCCCAATAGTCCCTGCTTGGCCCGTGACATTTACTAATGGGTTTTTATGTTGCATTGAGGTAGCAGGTCATTGGGAAATGTGGAAGGGGTTGCATGAAAAATTGGTACATGTGATGGAACATGCCAAAGTGGTAGCAGAATGGGTAAATGGAGAACAGAAGGGAGGAGTGGAAGCTGGACAACAGGAAAAATGGGTACGTTATTGTCCAAGAAGGACATATCAATGGTACTGGTTGGTACAGAGGATAAAAGGACAGTTGGGCGAATAATTCTGAGAGCATGGGAAGGTTATGGGAGTGATTGTGAAGCGAGAAGAGTCTGATAATTAACCACAGCATTGACATACAATAATAGGAACTACGTGTAATTGAAGAATGTGCAATGTTATAAATATTCACAAGATGATACCAGGATTAAATAGATAAAAGTTAATTATACAAGGAAACAAAATAAAACTCAATAACCCAGTTTAAGAAATCATCAAAGAATAAATTAACCCAAGTAATTAATAAAACAAGGTAAAGTGCCAAACTTCGAATATTCGTTAAATAACTTCAAACAGTGGCATTAGAAGTAAATATATGGAGTCATAATAGCTTGTTTGGGTATCTACTGCAGATTTTTGCCGTTTTATAATGCTGTAAATAAAAATTATTGTGTTACTCAATGGTACTCGTTTTATTAACCTAAGATAGCTGAAAGATAGAGTCATCCCAACCAGGATTGGAACGTGCAACCCTTATGTTAAGTACACATATTTATGGTCACTGCACTATATTTATCATAATTCTTTTTATTGTTTTCAACAACAAAAGAAAAGAAAGCACATTGCAACCAAATTGCAGCCATTGATGTTAATAACATAAGACATCATTTAATTACACAGAAGCAATACCTTGTCAGTGTTCCTGGTACCAAAATCTCTCCATGGCTTAGTGAAAATGGTCCCACCATGTATCCCACGAGCTCTGTCAACTGCTTGCTCGGCTGCAGCACATATGTCTATTCCATGGGTCCATTCCATGAGTTCGGGGGAGAGGTCGGGGGGTTGGATGTGATCGAGAGCCTGGCTATTTCGCGTTTAGCCACTAGCAGGCCCATTGCCATAAGGCGGTGAATGCCCGCACCAACTACCCCCTCCTGCTCCCCCCTCAATATGTAATGTTTAGTGTCAGGGATCAGTGGGTATCTCAATATGACACCTAGAGTTGTATATATCGTGTCCCAGTAAAGGGTAATCGTCAAGAATGTCCATACCATATGAAAGAAAGTTGCCCGTGTTTCTTGGCAAAGCAGCCATGAAGGGTCTTCCTTCCTACCCATGCACCAGATCTTGGTGAGGTTGTAATAGATGCAGTGGAAATAATTACATTCGATCAGTCGTAATTTGCTGATATCGCTAAGTATCTGGCCGCCATCTTGGCTTTGGCCCATTTGTCACCATCCATGAATGAGGCCAATGTCTGTTTGACAACTGTCTCTCAGATGCAACATGGGAGCTTCTGTGTTTATCACTAGTCATTTATTCCTTTTTTTTCGAGTTGTTCCACTACTATTTTGGGCTCAAATGGGTTGAAACTGTGGATGTCTTGCAACAAATGTTAATACGGATGAAGTACGTGTCTGAGTTGTAAGTAGCACAAGAATTGAGAGGGATGTTATTAATATTCTTCCGTTAGGTGGGCAAATGATTTTATATGTCCCCTCTCCCACACATCTCCAACCTTAGAAATATCAATCAGGTATCATGGTGCGAACCCAATCAAACCCAAGACTCAGGGTAGCCAAATGCCTTCCCACAAAGGAGTGTTCCTTGTGCCTTTCTTAAACCATTCAACGTGCCTCAGCGCGCAATGCCAACAAGTTAAGGGATATCTGGTGGGCTCTGGGATCCCCTTAGAGACGAGGTACTATATAGGATTGCATCTTGGGGCCTCGTCCTTTGGAAGTCCCTGTCCAGTTTATATATTGGGTCCAGATAGTCCCCATGAACCCATTCATTTCTGACCACGTACTGCAAAGCCCAATAATTCACACTGAGGTTCGGTATCTCAAACCCACCATCTTACACCCAGTGTTGCGATCCCGCCCATAGGAACTCACTGAGCATAGCATTACTGTCATTGTAGAGGGTATCAGAAAATGTAAATGGGAAATTCTGGAGTACATACAGAAACCTAGGGAATGTAATCGTCTTAAAAAGGGCTCCACATGCCTTTATCAAATTAGAAAGTTTACCTCAGGCTGTCAGGTCCTATTTAGTTTGCAACAAAAGTGGAGAAATATTAAGCACCCAGGTCTGTTGCGAGTCCATGGTCACATTGATACCCAGTATTAAAAAAAAAAGTATCTGCGCTCCCCAGTTGTGCCCTTGCATAGAATTTAGGGATGTATTGTGAATTAGCATGATTAATGCACATGCCCGAGGCATCACTGTACACCTGGAGCATCTCCAGCAGTCGT